>CM028369.1:42364618-42964618 GCA_016624345.1 Platycodon grandiflorus | reverse complement strand
CACAAGAAGATGGAAGGCTTTCAGATGATGGTGCTCAGCAGTACATAAGTTGTTTCAAATTATTGGTAATGTTTCAAAATTTATTTGAATTAAAGTCTTAATTCTTAGTAGTTTTTCATGAAAATTTGTTTGTCAGAAATTAGGTCAATTTGTTTACTTTAATGGTTCAGCATTCTGACTTTTCATCTTATTTACACCGTTTCAGTTGACTTCCCCGCTTAGCATCTTTGCCTACCCCCAACCCACCCACGCTCCCCCACACAAACCTCCCATTAAAAGAAAAGCATCCATGGAAGTGCCAGTGAGTTAATTGGCTCAAAACTTGCAGATATTGGTAGTGTTGATTTATGTTGGAACTATACCCTAGCTCGACTTCTACTTGAGCTGGTCATGATGCAAGATCTGCCATGGACTATACACTCATTTTCAAAATTTTCCAACTACTTGAGTAGCATGTTAAGTTCACAGAATGCCACTTTAGCACCATATTGAAAATATTCCAAGTGCAAATATAGCTGCTTACTAGCTCTCCAGCTCTTTTAAATGTCCAGAGTCACTTCACAATAAAATAAAAAGTATTCTGGATTCCCTTCTCATATAAAAAACTAAATCATAATTTGGTTAATCTTGCCAATTTTTGTTTGTTATATATGGGAAGGTTGCTTCTTTGTTAGTAGTACTTTGAGTTCATACTGATGAACTAATACTAGGAAAAGTAAACAAGAAAAGAAACTAAAGATTTTGCTTTATTAGAGTAACCTTGGCTCATTGTACACCAAAATGTCGTGAGGTCATAGTTCACATTGATTTTGTTTTTCAGTTATAACAGTTAGCCAGGTTCAACTCCCCCATTCTGCTATAAACAATGCTGATATTAGAGAGAAGTGAAAATAAGAAAGTAAGATACATGGCTGTTTTGTAATCCTTAGATTTAGTTGCAGCTCTTGATCAATTGTTGTCATTTACATATAAAAGATTGTCTACACTAAAAAAATATTCTCGCGGTCCTCTATGTGATGTGGATATCACACATACTTGTGACTGAATTACAAAGGGCACTGTGAGAATATCGGATTGGCCACAACAGTGATGATGCTTAAGGAATGATTTGGATCTTTGTGCTATGTCTTAAGTTTCTTTTCATTTTTTTCTTTTTTGTGAAACATAGATTCTTATGAGTTTTATCTAAAACTTTATTGAAAATATTAGTCATTGTGAATATGAGAAGCTGCGGTTACATTCTTAGGGCCTTATGATAGCTTCGTAATACTCAGAGGGAAAGTTCTTCTAAAACATGGTAATTGACTTTCTGTCGGATTTGATGTTGAATATCTGCACTCCGCATGGTTTTGGTCGACTTGTCCACTCTTTGAAATTGTTGCATGGTCCGATATTTTCAGCGCTGGTTCAATTGAGTGTTAAAGCTAAAGTTATTTATGGTGGCTAAAATTTCCACATGATGTTGGCTGGAGAGCTTATGTAGACTTCATGCCATTTTTTATGATAATTAGTGTTTCCTTCGTCATTGATTATGGGTTTATCAGAGAGACTGGTTGCTTCTGCTGTATTTTGAAATTGATACTTTATTTTGAAGTAAAGCAGGAGCAGAGATCAACTTCTAATTTTTGAACTTGCTGTATTAACTTTGGTCTGGAACTTTTTTTTACAGGGGAAGAAACTAGGTTTTGTTGAAGTCATGAAACTTGAAATTGAACGTCTTCGGCTAAATCTTTCTGCTGCTGAAAGGGATAGAGCTTTATTGTCCATTGGTATTGATCCTGCTACTATAAATCCAAATTTATTGCTTGAAGAGTCTGACATAGCAAGATTATGTAGGGCTGCAAATGCTCTTGCACTTCTTGGTCAGGCTTCGATAGAAGACAGAAATACCGCTGCTATTGGTCTGGATCCTATTGATGATAATAGCTCTATAGATTTTTGGAATATTACTAAAATCAGGGAGAGTTGCTATGCTGGGTCATGTCAGGTTCGTGCTGAAGCTTCATCTTCACCCTCTACTTCGTTGCCATCTTCGCAGTCTGTGTTTTTGTGTTCTCAATGTGAGAGGAAGGTCTGCAAAGTTTGTTGTGCCGGAAGAGGAGCTCTTCTTCTTGGCAATTATAACTCAAGGGACCTCTCAAACTATAATGGTGGATCAAGTCATGGAGGATCAAACTATAATGATCCCACCTCCACTCGTTCAGTTACAATGGATGGGGTTATTTGTAAGTTATGCTGCAATGGTATTGTTCTTATTGCATTGATGTTGGATTATGTTAGGGTTTTGATCACCCAGCGTAGAATTTCTCGGGCAGACACCGCTGCATACAAAGCATCAGGCCAAGTGGTAGGAAGGGATTGCCTTTCTGAAAGAAATAAGTATCCTGATAGATGCCAAGCCGTCAAGGACTTCAGACAGTTATTTAATGGAGAGGAATCACTAGCAGAATTTCCATTTGCCAGCTTTTTGCACTCGGTATTTTCTTGTTCTACTCTGAGCATTTATAATTTGATGGACATCATTTTTCTTTTCATATTGTAAATTCTCTAGGACCTCTACATGTCTAGAAGAAGTGAAAGTGCTAACATTACAATCTATCCTTGTTTTACTTTACCAGCAATATTTTAGGTGTCTTTTTGGCAATTAATTTTTCAAACAAACTTTTTTTATGCTAAACATAAAAGCTATAGGTCGCGCCTTTTCAGCAATGAGTGTTCGTCTTTGTTGACTGAGATTTAGTACTTCTTTTTCTTTCTGGCGATAGCCAATAGTGTATCTTAAACACTTACTGGAGATACTGTTGTAGGTTTGACACATATGCGCTAATGGGTCCTATCACCATTCTCCTTCACACTTTGTTTGGTATTTAGTATGGTGAACTGCTATGTGATTTAGTTGCTTTCATGTTATTGCAGGTTGAATCAGCGCCAGGTTCTGCTCCATGCTTGTCGTTGCTTGCACCTCTGGATGTTGGGTCACAGCATTCATACTGGAAAGCTCCTACTAGTACCTCCTGCATTGAATTTGGCGTTGTTCTTGGCAATCTTTCGGATGTCTCTGGCGTCATCCTTGTAGTTAGTCCCTGTGGCTATTCAGGGTCCGATTCCCCTACAGTAAGTACACTTTTGAATCATCTCAATGTTAAATTAATATTGGCAGGGCTGAAATTTTGTTTGTTAAAATTTGTATTTCAATGTATTTATGAGAACATTACCTGGCAAGATGACACACTGAGCTTCCTGGTTTGTGAAGCTATCTTCTTTTCTTTCCGTTTCCTTTTTCAGGAAATTCCTGTTTGTATTCTCCTTGTGGGTAGTTTGTTGAAACTTGTCCTGGCAAGATTGATACTTCTGCAAACCTATATCTGGTCCATCATTTGTGGCTGTTTAGAAATAGGTTTATAGGTTCTTACAGGGCTAGGTCACTCTTCTTATCCATGAAAGTAGGCAACATTAGCTAATCCATGCAGTGTCGTGTATTCTGCTTATGACTCTCTTACTGGTTTCAATTTAGAAGTGTCTTGGTGTTGATCTTGTATGGCGTGATATAATCTTCTTGTGGCTGCTAGTTTATGGGTAAATTTATTCATCCACAGCATTGATCACAGCCTTAATAAATAAAAACAAGAACAGAAGAGATACTGCTCAGTAAACTATGGTAGTGTTTGGTAACATTTTTGTTTCTTCATTCTATTTCACATGTTTTTGTTTCACTTTGTTTCTGTTTCATTTTGTTTCTGTTTCTAGAAACAAAAACACAACTTGATAATTGTTTCTATTTCTATAATGCAAAAGAAACAGAAACATGTCATGTTTGACAAACATTTCAATTTTCTTTCACAAAGTTCAATTCTTTTTTGTAAAATATTAACACATTACAACTTCATGATATATTATATCCAACTTAAAAGGCGTAGAATAATAATCCACATTTCATCCATTATTCAAAAAATGAAATTTTAGATAAAAAGAAAAAATAAAAATAATCATTTGAACATGGAATAACACTTCAAAACAGTCCACAATGCCACCTCAAGTTTGATGGTTGCACTAAAGATGAGAGAGACGGTGGTGGTGGGAGACGTAACTGGTGGAGTTCGTTCTTTGTTGCATCGGAGATGAGAGAGACGGTGGTGGTGGGAGACGTCGACCGAGTTCGGCCTTTAATGGGCAGGTAAGTGAATGCCCAACTGACAACACGGGCATAAATGGGCGGCCCATAAATGGACTTGGGCGCCCATTTAACCATTAACATAAAATTATTAAATAAAACAAACATTTCAAAAAATCATTTCAACAAAGGCCTTGGACGGTGGTGGTGATCGTTGGCGATAGTGGATGCCGGAGGTTGTCGTCGGCGGTGGTGCTTGCCGGAGGTCATCGCCGGTGTTGGTTGCCGGAGGGTGTTGCCGGTGGTGGTGGTGGCCGCTGCCGGAGGTTGTTGCCGGTAGCCACCGGAGATTGTAGTGCCAAAGTTTGAAGGCCTGACCTCATTAACTTCCATGTTTTGGCCAAGAATCATTTCTCTTTCGCGAGAAACAATTGTTTTTTTATTTTCTGGAATTTGGGAAAAAATGAGAAATGTTTCTGGTTTCTCGGAAATAGAAATGGTTGTCAAATGCATTTCTGTTTCCAGTTTTCACTAAAAATTAGAAACAGAAACAAAAAATGTTAAACAGAAATGGTTAACAAACAAGCCCTATAAGTTACTTATTGTTTTCATTCTAATTTTCAAGAGTACGAGACTACGAGTGGCATCCTAGAAACTGATCAGAACCGAGAAGTTACACTATATCTATCTTGAGATCAGGAGTTGTGAGGTTGCTTTTCTTAGAGATATTAAACTAGAGGTCAGTTGGAAAATTTTCTAGGATATACATTGAACATGTCTGCTGCACACTCTGATTTTCTATTGCATGTATCTGTGATTGTTATTTCCACTTTTTTGTCATATACCATTTAGATAATTCTTATGAATCATATACCATTTCATATATATATATATATATATATATATATATATATACTTATATTTGTATTATGACTGAACAAATATTTATTTCAGAATATGAAATGCTGACTTTCATCAGTTGAGCTTTATCAACTATTCTTCAATCCACCTTATCTTTTTTTTTTTTTTGCTTTTATTTATTTATTAATATTGTATTTCCTGTAAGCTTGCAGCTGCTCTAGTTTGCATAATTTTTTTTTCCCCATTTGAGGCAACTCTTATTGACGGGTGCCTCTATTGTTAGTACAGGTGCAAATTTGGGCCAGCAATAAAATACAGAAAGAAGAAAGATCATGCGTGGGAAAATGGGATGTCCGGTCCCTTATCACATCTTCCCCAGAGCTTTGTGGACCTGAGGAATCTGGTAAACAAAATAAAACACCTAGACATATAAAATTTTCCTTCCGGAATCCTGTTCGGTGCCGCATCATTTGGATAACTCTACGTCTTCAGAGACCTGGTTCAAGTTCTGTTAATTTCGAAAAGGATTTTAATCTTCTATCTCTGGATGAAAACCCTTTTTCTGAACTCAATCGACGTGCTTCTTTTGGAGGGCCAATTCAAAGTGATCCATGTCTGCATGCAAAAAGAATTCTTGTAGTCGGAAGCCCGTTGAGGAAAGATATAGGGGTTTCATCAGCACAAAACTCTGACCAGATTAATGTGAGAAGCTGGTTGGAGAAAGGTCCACCATTAGCCAGGTTCAAGGTACAATCAGTGCTTCTCTTTATTTTTCATTTATCACCAACTTCCATAATTAGTTTTTCTGCCAATTTTTGATGTCCATATATTTCCTTCTCTCTGTTTCAGGTTCCAGTCGAGTCTGAGAGGTTGGTCGACAATGATCTTGTCTTGGAACAATATCTATCTCCAGCTTCACCTAAGCTGGCAGGATTTCGTCTCGATGGTTTTAGTGCAATAAAGCCTCGAGTGACACATTCACCTTCTTCAGATGTAAATATGAGGGATTCTTCGTCAATTCTTTTAGAAGATAGATTTATATCTCCGGCTGTATTATATATTCAAGTTTCAGTTCTTCAGGTATTTTCGGAACTTCAAGTCTTATACTATCATATGGCTAGTCACCTTGTATGCGTGGTGTTAGTTGTAGCATGTTGATTTCTATAACTGTTCTTGTGGTTTTCTTTTTCGTCATACTAGTTAATTATCTCGCATACTGGAAAAAAGATTTGGATAGGTGGTGTTATATCATTTAATGTACTGAGTTTGTGCCAAATGTGTTAAAACATGCTGATTAGAAAAGAAGCCATGGATATATCGAATTATTTATGGTGTTGGTGTTTTCTTATTCTTGGACCTACGTGCAAAACCTAGAACATTTGTTGCAAGTGAAGATGGAGTAGTCATGGTCTTGTTCTATAAGAGAAAGTAGCCCATATTCTCACTTTGAGGGCCTCTTGCTTTCTTCTCCACTTGCATTTCAAGGATTTTTTATTTTTTATTGTGCTACCAATTTTGTCAGTTGAGATTCTTTTTTGTTTTGTTTTGTTGATAATACTGAATCATTTAGATTGAGATCTAACATATCTAAAAGAATAAGCTTGATTGGTTGTATTTGTGTTTCTTTTACTGCATAGCCCGGTCTGCTATCCGTCGCCATCATCAACTCAAAACTTTGAGTGAACTTGATGGAGTAAAGAATATATGCCTGTATATTGTTCTGAAAATTTATTTAGGGTAAACGACAAAATGACCCACCGTACTTTCATTAAGCTCCGGTTTTACATAACGTACTACCACTCTTCCACTACCACTCTTCTAATGATACACACATCACTTAACCCCCAACCTCTAACTCCATCCAGAATAGCTAACAAAATCTGAAATTGAATATTCATAAAAGCTCCTATTTTTTAATTTTATGTTAAACCTCTTTCTTTCCTCTTTGTATTTCTTTTTCTTTCTACATCGTTCTTCCCCATCCCCATCTTTCTTGCCCCTTTAGCCATTGCTGTCCATTTCGTATTCTCTCTCTCTCTCTCTCTCTCTCCTCTTCAAATCACACCCACTTTGTCTTCCACTCTCTCATCTTCAAACTCAAAACCCCCAAATCCTGAAGTCGCCCTTATTCCCTTTTCACTTGCCTCGCTTCCTATTCTAAGAAACAATGAAATCAACAATCGAAACCCTTCAATATCACTCGTTGGAATGATAGTAGTTTGATTTATGGTGCTACGACAAAAGATATTTGTGATACACATCTATAGGTCAAGGTAATTTGCATGAACAATTTTTTTCACAACTTTATATATATGTCTATGTGTGAGAGAGAGAAGGAAAGTGTTTGGTATTATGTTTCGAGGGTATTATTTTCGGTTCATTAGGGATAATAAACTTAAAAACTAGCATGCGCTATGTAAATGCACAGTTAACGCCCACAATCTTACGAAATTGGAGAGAAGGATGAATTTTGTAAAAAAAAAGAAAAGAAAGAAGGGGGTTTAATGACTATTCAATTTTAGATTCTGTCAACTATTATGGATGAGGGATTGGGGGTTTAGTGAGATTCGTATCATGAGAAGAGCGGTGAAACAAAATAAAATAAAATTAAAAAATATATATATAGTACGGCGTGTAAAAACGGAGCTTAAGCAAAGTACAGTAGTTCATTTTGTTCTTAACCCATTTATTTACTACTCCCTCCGTTCCACCCAAAGAGCACATTTGAAAAGTCTAATTAATAAGGAATATATAAGTATCATTAGACTTGGTCATAATTACAAAATACTTGAGCACAACCAAGATGCTTACAACACATGTAGAGGATAAAGTTGAAAACTTATGGAGATTGTAAGCATAAGTTTTGAAAGTGGACTCTTTAAGTGAAACATCTCAAAATAAAATAGTGGACTTTGCCTAGAACGGTGAGAGTATAATGTTAGAAGTATCAAAATCAGGGAAGAACAACAATAGGACGGCTGTGTTGAACCAACCCTCTCAATGTCCCGTTCACTGATAACGTTTGTTTTGTTAGTGGAGATTGAGTTTGTATACGGTACTTCTTGGACCTTGAGCCTTTTTGCTTTAAATTTAAATTTCAAGAAATGAACTCATTGATTCTTCTTCTCAACTGATTAGTTGTTTACACGTATGATAGTTTCTCTAGAGAAGGACGTCAAAGCTTAAGCAATATTACGACTTGTAGACATTGAGCCAGAGTGAATCATATATCTAGCTTTTGGGCATCCACCACCTTGTCATGATACATTCTCTCTTCCGCTTCTCAAAGTTTGATAGCTACTTGATAAGTGTCTTCTTCTGATTTCAACTCATTTAAGTGGAATTGATCTTTTACTTGCGGAGCAGCTTCTTGGCACTTGAACATGATTTAGTTTCAGTACAGTCTTGTATATTTTACTCTTTAACATGAAGTTTGATGACGTTTGATAACAGGACTCTCACAACATGGTCATAGTTGGGGAGTATAGGTTACCGGAAGTGAAGGCTGGGACAGCCATGTACTTTGATTTTCTTCGGCCCTTAAACACTCGCCGAATCTCATTTAGACTTCTTGGGGATGTTGCTGCATTTGTGGATGATCCCGCAGAACAGGATGATTCAGATTTGAGAGCTCGACCATTGGCAGCAGGATTATCTTTGTCAAATAGAGTAAAGCTCTATTATTACGCTGATCCATATGAACTCGGAAAGTGGGCTAGCCTTTCAGCTGTTTAGTTTTCCTTCAGCCTGGCAGCCTTTGGACAGCAGCAAATGATATTGGGTTTTGTAGATTAAGGATTTCTATTATTATTTGTTTGTTGTAATATTGATGTTTGTAATCTTGTTATGGTTGATAAGTGCAATAGTAACAGTGTCACAGAGAAATAGGAGTGATTGGCTTTGTATTTTCTGTCTAGATGATCAATACGGCAAGTTTAATTTGCCACTTTTAACAACATTATTAATTCAATGTGGGACTTGAATTTCAAATAGAAAGTTTACTATTTTGGTCGATACGCCTCTTCGTTTTTTAAAACGATGATAGTTAGTCGGGGACTCGGACAATAGGGGTAGCCCTCCCAACGCCGCTCTCCTTTCCACGAGACTTGAATATACGATCGCATCGCTCTTCTGTAGCTCAATAATTGGCGTCAGTTTGGTCATTTTCGATGGAAAATATATTAAAATTCCGTATTTTTGTTAGTGTTTTATTTTGAGTTAAATTAGGAAATTTGAGCAAAGTGAGAACTTTAATTTAAATAAATAAATTATAAGTATAAATAATCATATTGACATTGAAAAAAAAATAGAAGTGTAAATTAAATATTTCTTTATTTTATACAATCAGGGCATGTACTCCCTATATTTTTCTCTCTTTTATCCCTAATATTTCTTTTACTTAACTCAGAGCCCGTTTGTTCGTACGTTTGACCAAAACACAGAGTTAAAACGCAGCTTATTTCTTAATTTAGCGTTTCAATCTTGCATTTTCAAAATGCAGTTGCGTTTTAAAACGCTGGAATTCTTAGCTTTTTCCCAAAACACAGTTAAGAAAAAAAAAGTTGTATTTTGACATAATATTTCAAACATAATTAAAAAAAAATTATATTTTAAATAATTCGTGTTTTCAAAATACATCATTTTTAAAATGCTACACCAAACAGACTCTTAATCCAACAGACATTTTATTCTTTCTCCTAAACCAATTCTGCGTCCTTCTCTTTCGTAGCCCTTTTTCTTCTCTTTCTCATCGTATTTGAATTTTCTCGTCTTTGTAGAGCCACGTGGCAATAATTGTCCTTCTTACTTAATATATGTGTAGATATCTTTTTTTTTTTTTTTTTTTGAGTAATGCTATAGGTATCTAAAGAGTACTAAATTTTTTGTACCAAATAATGTGTTAATTGATATGACAGCTGATGTGGTAAAAAAATAAAATTAAAAATCATAATTAATGCATCACATTAGCTGACACATCATTTGATCTAAAAAATTTGGTACTCTTTAGAGCATCTTCAATGCAAATGTGAATGTGGAAAAATTGGGTGTCACCTAGGATTTACACATTTTTTAAAGAAAAAAAAACTCTTCAATGCAATTGTAGAATATGATGTGTCAACTAAATTATTTCCTATTGGTTATTAGATAATTGATTTTTTGACTTCCAATGCATATTATGAAGAAGGATGTGAATAATTCACAATTCCTATACAATGTGCATTGGAAGTCAAAAAATTAATTATCTAATAACCAATAAGAAACAATTTAGTTGACACATCATATTCACATTTCTTCTCCACAATTGCATTGAATAGTTTTTTCTTTGAAAAATGTATAAATCCTAAGTGGTACCCAATTTTTTCACATTCACATTTGCATTGGTGATGCTTAGGTATCCATAGCATTACTCTTCTATTATACAAGTACTAAATGTAGTCCCCCCAATACGCTAAAGGCAGACATCACCCCATCTCCTGCACAAAATGACTATTCTGCCCCTACCTTCTTTGGATTAAAATACACTTACCCCTCTAAAATATTACATTTAGCCCCCAAATTATTGAAATTGTAAAATTACATCTCTCAAATTTTATAAATACCAACATATTTAATTCAACCGAGAAGTCAACTCTCTCAAACTCTAAAATTTGTCTCTCTCTAAAATCTGTCCAAATGGGATGGTGCTCAATCCACCAACGACATTTTTTTAGTAATTTTTTTTGCTTGAGTAGGCATAAATATTGATTCGAATATGAATGTTTTTAACATATTTTGTGGTAAATTATACTCCCTTCATTCCTAAATTATTGTCCTGATTTTCTTTTCGTTCGTTCTAAAAAATTGTCTTGTTTGAAACTTTTAATTTTAGAAAAATAGTTTTACCATTTTGCCTTTTAAATTTTACTCTCAACTTACGTGACCCACCGCATAGGATAATTTTCAATCAATCAAGTACTCCACTATTATTCTAGACAATTTAAATTATTCAAAAAAACCTATGAGGGAATATATTATAATTCAAAATTTCAAAAGTAAAAATGTATGGCTAAAGTTGTCATCTTACTCAATTCCACAAGGGTAAAAGTGGAAAATTATAAAAATACAAATATTAATAATAAAGTCAATTATGTTTTTTTAATCCGTGAGTCGAATCAAACAAAACAATAATTTAGGAACGGAGAAGTATTTTTTATTTTTTTTATTATTATTGTGTTATAATGTACATTGTTGCAAAAAAGAAGAAAAATAAAATCAGATGACTTGCGCTACAAATTGGCGCAGGTCCAAGGGGGTTCACGCCACAAATTGGTGCAACTTTAAGGGTGGAGATAAAAGCAAAAAAGTATAATTTAACACAATATTAACCGAAAACATACCTTATTTGCAGAAAACTTTGAGAGAGCTGGAGATAGAGAGAGGAAGCCAAATTTTAGAGAGAGAAAATGAAAATGAGGGTTTTAGTTGAAAGTTTTTCTATATAAAGATGTTGGCGCAGGTCCGAGGGGGTTCACGCCACAAATTGGTGCAACTTTAAGGGTGGAGATAAAAGCAAAAAAGTATAATTTAACACAATATTAACCGAAAACATACCTTATTCGCAGAAAACTTTGAGAGAGCTGGAGATAGAGAGAGGAAGCCAAATTTTAGAGAGAGAAAATGAAAATGAGGGTTTTAGTTGAAAGTTTTTCTATATAAAGATGTTGGCGCAGGTCCAAGGGGGTTCACGCCACAAATTGGTGCAACTTTAAGGGTGGAGATAAAAGCAAAAAAGTATAATTTAACACAATGTTAGCCGAAAAAATACCTTATTCGCAGAAAACTTTGAGAGAGCTGGAGATAGAGTGAGGAAGCCAAATTTTAGAGAGAGAAATTGAAAGTGAGGGTTTTAGTTGAAAGTTTTTCTATATAAAGATGTCAGGAGCAAAATAGTTATTTCACGTATTGGGGTGGATGCGTTTAGCACCACTCTCCTTTTTTTCCCTTTTCGTTTCCTGAAGGCATCGTAGCCCGATCGCCCAAGACTAATCTCCGAATTGAATAGATTACAAAGACGATAAAGCTCTCCCTGCCATGTTTTAACGTATCTACATTCTCATAGCTCAAACCCGAGACCAATAGTTAAGCTAGATATCTTCATTTTTCTTCAAAAAATTTCCTTCCAACAAGAAAAAAAAAAAAACTTACTGAGGTAAGAATTTCTATAGTAATCCCTATACATAAGGTATTCCCTTGTTGGCTTGGTTGTTGACTTATTTGGTTTGCAGGTGCTCGTGCTGGTGTTAGGTTGCATCATGGTTGAAAAGCTCATCACCAGAAAGCTTGCCTGGGGAAGGGGAAGCTGTTCTCGATACGGTGGGAGCAGTTCCGGTCGTCGATGGTTAAAAGCTGAGGATGGCGTTGGTGCCTATCGGTGTAAAGTCTCCCTGCGTGTTGATTCTCTTTCCGCGGGGGTGCTCAAGCACAATGTACAATTTGTATTCCAACAAAGAAGCAAACCTTGCCTCGCCGACTAAAGACCATAAACTGAATTTCTTAGTAACTTCGCCATGAGAATCTCGAAGATGACAACAGGTTTTGAAATATCGTCCAACAACATTTAAGGATCTCCGGAATTATAGACATTTCAATTCAATTCAATTCGACATGAGGCCGCTTATAAACACCTAAACAACCATTTTACCTATCAAGAATGTGAAATACCAGGGTAAAATCCCACTTTTATTCTCAACAATCAAAATCATCTTACAAGTATATCCCATAAGTAACTACCATGGTTAATTCCTCTCTAACTTAGGTGAAGAAAACTAAAACAAATAGAACAATGAACAAAATAACCAAGAATAATATCATCATAAACTGCCCCTTGGCACTAGCCTTCTTCATAACCATCGCCACCTTCTTCTGCATAGATAAACAGAATGTACTAATTTAACGTGGATTTAAAACATAGACATGTTTTCACAGCTATAAGAAATTTCAGTTCACATTTGAGCACCATATTTTGAAGAGATGGACATTGATAAAGAACATGTTTCCTTGATCACTACTGGCAAATGAAAACTTCACAAGAATCATTACCTGAACAAAATCGAGACGATTTGATGTACTGTCCATCTCTGAACCCAATTCATCTATAATCCTATCCTGAAGTAGTTCCACAAAACTTACATGTCAACAGAAATACTAGATGAGAAGAGGTTGATTCTTTTATGCGTAAACATATCGCATTTTCACGAGTATAATTTGACTTTTCATAATGGAACTCTTATAATGGGATTGAATAATAGTATTTACCTGTGCAAGGAGTTCTTCATGTATGGTGAGCCCAACACCTCCAATTCTTTCCACACTTGCACTCAATTCATCCAGCTCTTCATCTTGCTGTCTACAAACACCGATTCATGGGATACATAATGAGAACAAAAAAGTATGCCTCAACAAGAATATTGCATCACTATTCTCGTGTGCTTCTTTGAAAATGCTACATCCCTTTTCAGGTTGTAAAATTTCACTTGGAAATATATATTCAACAAATGTCATTAAAAACGGTTACTTGATGGACCCTAACGATAACAAAGAATATTCTCCCAATTTTTCATCACCTCTCTGTCGGATGATGTCTTAATATGATAGCCCCTATTAGTCAAACAGTGCTAAAAAGAAGAGAAACTACGGCCCCTTTGGAGTCTGGTATGGAGAGTGGGATGAGAACCTCGTTACCTTGTTTTATTTCATAAATTTTAGCCATTGAAGTGTTTGAACAGGAACATTGAGAAAATATCAAATATGTCACTTAAGGAATGAAAATAAAAGACTTAATGGGTCCATTCTCCTTGTGTGGTGTAGTGACTTAGTTTATGGTTTTAGACTTTCTCTCTCTTTGGTCCCACCAATTTTCTCTTTCTTTCTTACTTTTTCTTCGATCATTACAAATATATATATATATTGACCTCAAAACCTAGTCAATAAATCACGATGCCAAACACACCCAATGAGCTACACTCGCAATAAGTACAACAGCCTTAGCCAATGAGTTTCAGAACATATATCAATCCATCTGTCCTAAGACCAATAACCCACCACACGCAAACCCAAAAGACCACGGAACTAACAGTGCCCCTGGTATGCAAGATTCCCACCCCATGCGGTTCTGAGACACTGATATCCAGTCGTTGGAAATGAGGTTCCCACCAACAAGCGTGTTTCAAAAATGAGAATCAAGTAGAAAATAAATGGGACTCCTATTCTCATTCTCCATTCATGCCATCTGAAGTTGGCTTTATTGTACACATTTTTACCAACAGTAAATTTGATAATTATATACCAGGATTGAAAACCTTAGATGCATATGACAGCTCCTTTTTACAAGGGTAGAAAATAAAGCAAAGTTACACGTATAGGAGTTTATTGGCTCCCGAAATAGACAACCCCATATGTAGGTATGAAAACTAAAAGAAAGATTGTTTAAACTACTTCCAGCGTGTTGACATTAACAGTGTATAAGTTCTAAAGAGGCTACAGAAACGCCAAAATAGAGAAAGGAAGGGAACAGCTATGGAGGGAAACAAGACTTACTTTATGAGAAGCAACTGTCTGTCAGACTCCGAGGAGATGAAATCATCATTATCTTTGGCCATGTAGTGGTCGGATTTGTCCTGCTGATGAGAGTTTGGCAGCCTCATTAGTTCTCGTCGCATCCCACTTAGATCGGAAGTGCTTGTGATATTTAACTCTTTCCCGGCGACTACTGCTTTCTTCACATTTCCCACCTAAATTACAGAGTGTTAACCACATAGGAAATATGTACATGTATTTGTATAGAATAGGAAACCATTGAACAGGTGAAATGCATCCAGCCTACAGGTAAAGTTTCATCCAGTACATGTAAAAGAATAAACAAGTACAACGCAAAGAATGTAGCTAAAACTTTTTCATGAGATGCACAAGTACCTGAGTCCTAGCAGTACTGGTCCATCTTCTTCGTTTTTCAAGCTCTATTTCATTGATGCCATACCAAGCAGGGTCTCTAGCTGCCACAGATATTGTCTTGTCCAATTCATCCACCTTCCTATCAGAAAAATAGCTTTAAAAGCTACAACATGATAAAGTGTCCTTCAAAGGAAGAAGTTGCTGAAAGGCCTTTGCATTCAACCGAAGAGGAAAATAAATTTATATTGGCTACGAGAATTCAAACGAGGGTAAAATAAGATGAAATTCTAAAAATTGGGTCATAAAAGGTGAAGACATCAACATGAGGGTACAAACTCGCTGCAATATGATTTACATCAAATGATAATGTGGAAGCGCATTATTGATCTTTTACGAAATAACAAACCAGGTGAAACCTGTGCAACTAAACTATTATGCTTGGAACACATACCTGCCACTCGATGCTCTCACAACTGGCAACGAGCTCCTTTGTGAGGTGTGAATGCTCTTCAGTATTTGTAATGGTGTGTTCCCATTGGCGAAAAGTCGACTGCAACTTATCAATCTAATCAAGGTAATAAAAATGTCAGATCGCTTTTTGATTTATAATTCACATTTATTTGAAATCATGGACAGAGAAAATAACAAATTTGAACAACCTAAGAAAAGATGTCATGCATGGCGTATTTAGTATGGGTGTGGGTGTGGCAGTGAAAGAGATTTTACACAAAATTAATAGGTGTACCAGCCCAACTTCATTGTCTACAACAAATGCAAGACTACAGTATTCTATTATCTCTTTGTTGCTTTCATAATTTTTCAGTAGTTACGTAAGGAGAAAATGCACCTTCTTTTAAATCAATTACAAAGTCAACATAAAATACAAACGACCAAAAGAAACAGCTAATTTCATGTGGTTTCCACGCTATGGTTCTAGGTAACACCAGAAATTGATAAACTAATCCTGAAGCAAATGTTGCTTCAACTTCATGGTCCTCAACAGCAGGAAAAAATGAAAAGCAGAAGTAGTTCATCAAAAATTTATAATAAAGAAATTAGGGAAAATGAACTTACAGATTCTTGAATCTCCTCCTTCACAATGTAAAATGGATCTTGAGCTGAAGACATCTTGCTGACAAGTGCATATTATTTACTATACACATAAATATGGTACATTCATTAGCAAATGAACATCACATAAATTCCTCAATTGGAAAATTTAGCTAGTTTTCTTCACATTGATCATTCCCATTAATGCTAGAGAGAGGCGAACAAGAATAAAGATAACATACAAGGGATAGAAAAGAAGTATAGTTCCCCAAAAGTGGGAAAAAATTAACTTGGTCAAGTTCTTTCATATTGATAACTTGCACCATCCAATTATTGCTTCTCAATCATAATTTAGAGCTACTATTATCTTTTCCGCTGGAATATGCAGGTCAATCAGTTATTGAAACCGTTCGCACAAATATCAGAAATGATAGGTGTTAAAAATTTCAATGTCAAGTATAGCTCCAATCGAAAGGAGTTGTAAGACTTTCAGGAGACATAAATTAGCTTTGAAAGTCATGGAAATGTGGAATTCAACCATAATGAAGCAATAGGACATGGACTAAGGAACCATAGCTTAAGAAACTGCTATGTATAAATAATGTTTATCTTAAAAAGTAAAAGATATAAGAAAATTTGATTAATTCATAATAGCAATAATATTCATCTTGTATGAGACTACAATGCATTTCTGTGACAAAGTTAAGAAACTTTATAAAAAATAAAATAATAAGCATACAAGATCAGGAAACAATGCATTCTCCAAGACGATTCTCCTTCTTTGAAGCATTTTTTCAGGGGTAGCTGATTCCCGCCAAAAGTCATCAGCAAACACAAATATTATCATTCATTATTTCCTCATAATGCAGTTCATATCAATTACCAAAAAGTACGTGATCTTGTAACACAAATTTGGGCCATGTTGTAAGAGTAAGCCATTATCCTATTCTGTTATTTAACAGTTGTTGTTTTTCCCATATGACCTTTGGCTCTCAAGACATTTGCAAGGCAGGCCTTGGCAAGAATACAGTATACTTCATGAATTGCTCGAGCTTGGTGATGATTGATATGTTCTCAAATTAAATACATTAGATAAGTACATATGGTTTGTTTTACTCGAGGCTTGAGCATAACCTAACAAGTAGTGGTATTGGAGAATTTTACACAAATGCACACTCAAACACACACACACACACACACACACACACAAGAGTTACGATGTAAAGGGACAAGAAAGTACATATTAGCTGAGAATTAGTCAAAGATTTCTGAATAAAATCACCCAATTGAACATTTCAGGCCTTGACATACAGTTAAAAACAAGTAAATTAGCCAAAAATTCTCCAGAAATTTCACAGATCTAAAAGCAAACAAAATCAACTGAAATGATTACTGGAAAGAGCTGGTAGATTCAATATGTAAAGTAATTGTGAACATTTAACTGATCGAGCAGTGAATTAAGATTGATTTATTGAATTTTTCCAAAGTTTTCTTGGAAATCAAACAGCATATACGATACGAATGAACAATTACATAATTAGATCACAGAGAATTCAAAACCATAACTAACCTCAAAAGAAAGAAGGGGACGATTTGATGAGCGACGAATTCCCAAATCAATCAACTGTTTGTTTTTGGTTTCTAACTCAGGTTCATTTTCATCCGACTTTACCCGGGCCCGACTTGTATACTTGTACTCCCTTCCCTTCCGTCACCTATTTATTATTTTGTTGGCATGTCACACGAATTAAAAATATATAATTAATTTAATTATTAATATTAATATAATATGTGATTTTTTTAATAATATATATATAGTTTATAATTAAAGTAAGAAAAAAGTAAAAATAAAATAATAAAAGTGATATTTTAAAAAAGAAAGTTTTAAAACAAAATAATTATTTTGAATTATAAAAAAAAAAGACAAATAATTTAAGGATAAGGAAATATTTTCTAGCCTATTAATAAAAATATTTTTTTATTTCGCTCCACGTTAAATAATTAGTAATTTCATTATTTTATATTTAATCATTTTTTGAAATTTTAATGATAAGAGTATTAACTAGACAAAATATCTAAACATTTCTATAAAAAAATTTAGCAACATATTATATAATACTAGTAATTTAAATAAGCAAGGGTTATCATTTAGTTTAGGGTGATTTAGAATAATATTGCATGTTTTTAAAATTTTCTTGATTGATTTATAAAAATTATTGTATCATTTTATAAATTGACCTATGGTTGCGATACCACAATAATATTACTAAAATTCTTCTACTAATAGATTTAATGAGTGTTTTTTTTTTTACCAAAGTATTTAAAGAATGTTATATACCGCAATATTATACCTACATATTTAGCTAAGACTATTAACTAATGACATCCTCCCAAAATTTAAAAGGTCAAACCATGAAAATAAAGATTTAACAACTATGATTGAGGTGACAAACTCATTGGTAACATTGCTTTGTTTTGTTTTTCTAGCCTTTCATTTTCTTGTTAATTGTTAAAATTCTTCTACTTATATATTTGAATAAAGTTATATATTGACATATTCCCTAGAATTCTAAAGTCATATATATATTTTTATGAACTTGAAGGAGTCACTTACCTTTTCTTCGATCATGAAAGTAAAGATTAAAAGCTTTGTTGTTCTAGTCATGAGTGATAGAATCTAAAAATAATTACCAAAAATAAATATCGAGAAGATAATATGTTGGTTGAATTAAAAGTACAATAGAAAATAAAACTATTGAAGAAGGGTGGATAAGAACTCAATAAAATGATTAGATCTTACCTATCGATAGACGTAGAGATAATTTTTTTTTTTTTTGCAAGTATGTGTTTCTTACAAAAAAATCTATACATATGTATATTCAAGTTGGTGAAGATCTTCTAAGTGTGTCACATAATTCAATTTTTGACTATTTTAATTTTCATGCATTTAACTTTTTGCTTCCCACTTATGCCACTTATGATCTCCACGTATTACATGAATGATCACGCTTAGGAATATTCAATAATTAAGCTATACAATCTTTAATCAAACAAACTGTTTTCTTATAAATGTATTACATAATGACTCCAAATCATAGTCATAATATTCAAATTATTTGAATCTCGATCTCGATCTCCTTTTGCAATTGATTTTCTTCGTAAAGGTACACCTGAATCAACAAATTCAACAAATATTCAAAAAAATAAACAAACAAATACGTAAACCATTAATGCACGCTAATAAGGATCAAAGAATGATTTAGATCAAGGAAATTACCACAATAATAAGTAAACAATACGATAACTCAACAATAAAATAGATACTCCAATAAAGAGTATCAAAATTACTAACCAAGTATAAGGATCATAATATTACCTTCGGGATATAAGCGACATCATAATGCAATTTTCTCATTCTTAGCACTCCATTAGTCCTATTAGTACTTATATATTAGGAGTCTAAATGTTGAACCAAAATGAAGAAAAAAAATCGATATACAATTGAAAAAAAATGAATGCTATATCAAAAATAAACGAAACGAACAAAACATAAAATTGAAAAGAATCAAAAGAAAGACGGAGAGGATGTACCTGAGAAGAGTCAGAGACAGTTAACCAGGACAGACGTACATGAAACAGTATATATAGTTATGGAAATCACGCGCGTGTGTGTGTGGAAATGGGGAATTTGGGGGGTTTTGTAGAGAGAGGAAGAGGGGAGTTTTTGCAGAGAGAGAAAATGAAGAGAGGGGGAAGGGAAATTGGTATCGCTTATTTGTAAATTGGAGGAGAGATTATAAGGTCACATAATTTTAGTTTGATATAACTGATAATTTAAGAAATTGTCTTTTTAAGTTCCAATATTAATTTTTTAATTTTCTTTTCAGTTACATACTTAATCCTCATGTTTGTTAGTTAGAGTATTATATTTGAAGAAGTTTTAGTTAAGTCTTAATATATGTATCTTATGTTATTATTCTTTAGTGTATCCGAATAATTATATTTTTTGGTTGAATAACATGTGAAATAATTAATAGAAAAAGAGAAGTCATACTACAATTGTTTTATTAAGTATGATTAATAATCATAGGGTTTAATTTTAATTTTAGATTAATTAAAACATTATTGAAAAAATTATCTTTATTGAATATAGACGTTTGTTGACTTAATGTCTAATTATGCCTTAAAAAATATTTATATAATTGATATATCTTTATAGAAAAATAAGATCGCATGTGAATTTGTTTGTAATATGTATGTTTTAGAAATATTTTATATAACTGATATGTCTCTATATAAGAATAACTCTGAGTGAGAAACTTCAAACACTAATTAGCCATAAACATGATATTCATATGGTAATTAACACTACACTGTCGAGCGGCATCATTTAAAAAAATAAATAAAAATACATATTTGTTGTCATGAACCATCTTGTCCCATTTTTAAATGACCCAAAAAATCATACGTATAACTGAAAAGAATTGTAACACATTTGATATCGCATATTTTGATATTTTACAAAAATATTAATCAAAATAAATGGATAATGTAGTACATGAGTCACGTAACTCACTTAACTATAGTATATGTAGTATTCTAAATAAATGCATAAAATATAAATAGTTGAGTTGGTTTAAGTTGAGTGTTTATATTTGAAAGGTTGTAAGTTCAAGTCTCATTATCAAAAATCATTTTGTTTTGTTTTCCTAGCTTCTCCTTGTCAATAGCTAAAGTTCTTCTACAAATATATTTAAAGAATATTATATACCACAATATTATACCTATAGTACTTTAGCTAAGACTAATAGCTAATGGCATCCTTCCTAGAATTCAAAAGGTCAAGCCATGAGAATGAAGCTTTAACAACTATGGGTGAGGTGACAAACTCATAGGCCTCCTCACCAATTTTAAATATATATATATATATATATATAGATTTGTTTACAATACAAATAATAAAGGGTCTCATCGTCAACCGTCTCCAATGGATCTAAATACATTTTATTAATAATTAAACTTTTCAAATATAAACTTTTTGGATGAAACAAAGGGAGTAGTTCATTTTATTCAATGTTAAAATAAAAAGGAGTCATTAGTTGTCGTTTAGATACTTATAAGTATAGACAGTTGCTATTTACACCAAGACAATTGCTGAGTACACCCCACGTCATATATTACCAAAATGTCATTATAAATTTTGACTTAAATACACATATTTGTCCGGTAAGGTGCCGAACACTACTATGGGTGTTCGGTAAGGTGCCGAACAACTATAGTCTTTGTTCGGGAAGAGTGGCGAACACCACTATGGGTGTTCGGTAAGGATGCCAAACAACTTAAAAAAAATTTAACTCTGATGGAGGCGGGATTGATCGGTGTGGGTGGGGAGGGGAAGGAGGAGGAGGAGGAAGGAGGGAGGGGAGGCGGGAAAGGATGGAGGAAGGGGGTGGGCTTGACCGATGTGGTGGGGGGAAGGAGGAGGAGGAGGAAAGAGAGGGAAGGTGGGAAAGGAGGGAGAGGAAGGAGGAAGGGGGTGGGTTGATGTGGGGGGGGAAGGTGGAGGAGGAAGGATGGAGGGAGAGGCGGGCATGTGGTGGTGGTGGTGGGGGAAGGAGGGGGAGGGGAGGGGAGGCGGGAAAGGAGGGAGGAAGGGGTGGGTTGATGGGTGTGGGTGGTGGTGGGGGAAGGAGGGAGGAAGGGGGTGGGTTGCTGGGAGGGAGAAGGGCGGGCCGGCCACGAGGGTGTCAAAATGGGCAATGGCCATGAGCCCCTAATTTTTGGGCCCCAAATATATATACACAATATATATATATATAATGTATTATATTTATAATATTTTTTATAAAAAAATATATACTCCCTCTGTCTTTAAATTATTGTCCTTCTTTTTTTTTTGTCCGTCCTAAAATAATTGTCTTATTTGAAACTCTCATTTTAAGGACATCACTTTTACTTTACTTTTTCCCCTACGTTAATTATGGGCACATACAAATGGGCATTAAAGGAAACGACACACAATACCAATATTAATAATAAAATCTATTATTTTTCTTAATCGTGTCTTTGGGTCAAAAATAATAATTAAGGGACGGAGGGAGTATATATTAGTTGGGTTATAAAAAATTGCTTAGATTGAGGCCTATATAATATTAATTTTTCAAAACTAAAATTAATAAAATCATACTTGCGTTCAATTATGTGTTCCATGAAAGATTTAACATATATACATTGAAAATGAGATTTTGAAAAAACTTAATTTTGAATACGCTATTGATGATTTTGCTTCTCGAAATGCAAGAAGATCTAGATTTTCTTAATAACTATTTGATACTTATCTTTTCTTGTATGTTTGTAGCTCTTACATTTTTTTTAATACATTGATTGATGAAAAGTGAAAATTATTTATTTAAAATTTATATTTTTATATTTATATGAGGGCCTTATTTTTTCTTTTGGTCATGGGCCCTCAAAAGTTCAGGGAAGGCCTTGGAGAAAGGGGTGGGGTGTACTGGCAGTGGGAGGGGGAAGGTGGAAGAAGCAGGGTGGGGTGTACTCATAGATGGGTTAATTTTGGAGAAAATATTATAGAGCATTGCTATTAACACCACCCAATCCTATTAATACACCCCCAATTAAATTACAAAAATGCCATTATATTATTAGACATAAATACCCTTCTTTTACTAAATACATGTGGTGTTCGGCTACATGTGGAACACCTCTCATATGTTCGGTGCCTTATGAAACACATTTGTACGTCCTAGGAACATCGCCGTGGTGTTCGGAACCCCGAACACCACTGATGTTCCTAGGACCAATCCAACACCACGTTTTTCGAAGAACCAGGCCCGAATTCTCTTCGATCGTTATGACTTATAACACAAATTAAAACCCAGCAAATTGAAACCATTTGAACTTAAAAAGTAGAAGAATTTCATACCTGTGGCTTTCTTCATTGTTTGAATTTGGTCTTCTTCTTCCTTGCACAAAGCTGGGTTGCAAGAGTTTGAAATACAACGGTGTTGTTGGTGTTGTGTTTGAAATGGGTGGTGTATTGAGTAATAGGGTGAGGTGTGATGATATGGTGGGTGTATTGGGAAAGAAATAATGAGTTAAGTGAGAGGGGTAAAATAGGAAATGTTGGGTGGTGTATTTAGAAATTTTGTTGGTGTAAAATTAGTGGAATGGGTGTATTAAGAGAATGGGTGTATTAAGAGGAAATGGTGGTGTTAATAGCAATGCTCATATTATAAGGGTATAATAGAAAATTGAGGGAGAGTGTACTTAATTTTTTAAGTGGTGAAAAATATTAGGGTAGAGTGTATTAAGTAATTGGATGTATTTAATAAATTAATGGGTGCAAATAGCAATTCTCATTAATATATCCTTTTAGAAAAGGATAGTGGTGTAGAACAAGAGGAGTTAGGACTTACGTGAAGGGTGCAAGTGTAATTTCAAAATTGTGAAGATTTTGTTGGATTGAGGCAAAAATTGTACGGCTGATCCAAAACGATCTATTTAACATAATCCATGGCCTCATTTAGAGTCTGTCATCCATGTTTTAGTGTTATTAATTAGTTTTTCCTTTAAATTTCCTTATTTTTTAGTATTTGTCCTTTAGTTTGACAAGAACGGCTACGGATGGGTAAATAGCGTTTCTAACCTCTTTTATAAATTAAAAGGTTTTCTCAAAGAGAGGTGCTAAATGACACCCCCCCTTTTATGCTAAATGACAACCTCCTCTGAAAAGTGACCCTTTGCTCTCACTTTCAACTTAAAAAAAAAAGCCCCCTGTATTTTCCAAAAAAAAAAAAAAACTGAAAAATTGAATAACCACCCAGACTAGGTGGTCTTATACTAACGGATCCATTAAATTTTTTTTTTCAATTTAACCCCTTAAATTCATAATTCCGTTAAAAACTTAACGGATTCGTTAAATTTTTAACGGCATAATAGGAGGACCGCCCCTCCCTAGGGGTTTAATGCAATAACACCGCCCACCCCTGGGGGTTTAAACATTTGAAACCGCCCACCCCTGGAGGTTTAAAATGTTTAAACCGCCAACCTTTGGGGGTTTGAATTTTTTTTTTTCAGTTTATATAATTTTATATAATTATTAATATATACATAATTTTCTATGGTGTTAAATGTACTACGTAATATTGAGCATACATAATTTAATCGAGGCTGGGCTTGGAAACAACTAGGCCCACTCTTTAAGCCCGATTAACAGCATAGAAAGAAAAAAAAATGTCCAACTCAACAAGTCAATTAAGTTTTTAAGCCCATGTTTGTCTTGTGATTTAAGGTTTTTTGGTGGTTTTAATTTTAAAAATTTATTTCTCTTTTGGTCCCATAACATTCTCTCTATCTCAGTCTTACTTTTTTTTTCCTTTTTTTCAATAATTAATTTTAAAAAAGAAAAAAAAAACTCAAATTCAATCTATTAAATCAAGAAGACAAACGTACCCTAAATAGGAAAATGACGACATTGGTAGGAGGGGTGATTGTGATACCCACATCGGGTAGATGTGGGACTTGTGTGTGCCTTATAAGTAGCCACCTACTACCACTGGGCACCAACCTATCCATGAACTTTTGGGTGGCTTGTGGTGGGCCAGTTGACCCAGGTGCTTAGTGGGCCAGTGCGTGAGCTATGCGTAGCGGACTGGGCTTCGGGCTCGGGTCGTTACAGTGATCATGGTCCTGTTCGGTCTATTTTTTGCCCAAAGAAAAAGAGAGAACCCGAACTAAACCAATACTACGATTCCTACAAAGTTTAGAACCAGAATCAAATCAAGATAAATGAAAATCAATACTTTGATCTGGTTCTTATTGGTCCGGTCCTGTACATTTTTTGGTTCTGAAAGGCTGAACCCTTTTAATTTTTTGAAAAGCCTTATAACACTAGTGTTAGATATACTTTAGATTTGCTTGTATTCATCACCAAGTCTTTGTTAGAAGTGACCAATGGACCTGCGTGTCAAATGATGTGACAACTTATACTTAGACTTAGCCTTGTAATAGAAATTAGGATTCTTGCGGCACCAACAATGTCCTTCAGTTATCAGTTGTTGTCTATTAGCAGTATTCCATCAGCAATGATTAAAGACTCGAAGAAACGACTGATCAAGACTCCACTTCAAAGGACTGTCTGTATTATTGGCAATGTTGCTCCGCGATATTGCTACCGACTCAAGCACGTGGTTCATTTATTGAACATTTCCTCTTTAGGCTATTTCTCAGCAAAGAACACTCTGCAACAACATTTTTTCTAGCCATTTTTAGCTAAGTTTGTCGTGCCCGCGAGAGTCAACTATAGAAGACTGTATTAGCCAATCAGATTGAGATACAACAACTTTATGCATTTAATGCATGCAAATTAGCATTAAATGCATCCAATTTGAATCTCTCAAATCTATTACCCCTAACCGCTACAACAAGATCTCCAAGTATAAATAGAAAAACTTGAAGCATTGAAGACCCTCTTGCTACTTCAACTACTCTTAAGCTGCAAGTACTCTGTGCATTCAAGAACTTTATAGAATATTCCAACATTCAATTCTTTGAAGAGCAACACACTTAGATTTTAGTCTTTATTACTCTTCATTGATTGTAGTATTTTCTATACAAGGCACACGATAATTTAATCTTTCTAGATTATAATTCTCACCATAAACACTTGATCAAATATTTGTGTACACGATTAGTGATCCTTGTAATAGATCTCAGTAGAAAACATAATGCACATTTTCTAAATCTATGGCTGACCACTTTAGTAGTGGACGTAGAACTTATTGATAAGTGTGAACCACTTCAAATATATGTCTTCTTTTTGAGCATTTGTTTTACTTTCTTAACTTGTGAATTTCAAGCTTTCATCACACTTAAGAATAGCTAATCTAGCTCATGAGCTCATCAGTCATTCTTCAAAGTCCATTTCTTCACAGTTTATTCCTCAGCCAGCTATTTTATAGCTATATTAATGTCTTGTGAAGTAAAATTTGTCAAAAGTATAAAATTGGACATGGGCTATTCAAACTCCCCTCCTTCTAGCCTATGTGAGCATGTCGGGACTAACAACTAGCCTTCTTTTTTCTATTAAATCATTACAAACAAATAATAAATCTAATATTTCATACAAAGATTGAAAAATATTCCGTAACAGTAAAACGTTGAGAATACAAACCAGTTCACAAAAAGAAACAAAATGAAGATAACACATTCAAATTCAACTTGTTAAAAAAGTTAGAGTCATAGCATTACAATCCATTCATGCGACAGAAATAATACTGAGAAAAAAGTTAACTATTTATACTTAGGGTTATGCTTAGAAATTAATTTTTTAAAATATTAACTTAATAATATATACTCCCTCCATTCCTAAATTATTGTCGTATTTGACTTTTTTGAATCAAATCAAATGGTCTGTTTTTCAAATAAAAATTTAATATATATTTTTAATTTTTTTGAAATCACAAAACACATAATTTGTAAGTAGTATTTTTAAGGACTACAAATCACGTGTTTTGTGATTTTGGAAAAAAAAAATTCTAAGTCAAATTTTCATTTAAAAAACTGTTCATTTGACTCAAAAAGTCAAACATGACAATAATTTAGGAACGAAATGAGTATATAATTTTATCATATATATAATATCTATTGGTCCAGTTCGATTCTAAAATGTTTATAAATTTTTAAATCCGAATTGAACCAATTGGTCGATTCTTCTAAAATTTAGGACTGGAACCAAACCATAAGTATTAGTTCGGTTCAAGTGTATTGGTTCAGTCTGATTCTATTCGCCCGGTCGAATTTGGAAAGAAAAAAAAGTCTGTACACTCCTAATTGGTAGCATTTTCAAGGTATAACAAATGATATTACAAGCTCGAGCTCGTGGTTTTCCGACAAGCTTTAATATTAGTGTCTTTGAATGGTTTTAACACAAATCTAGATACTTAAATGTTGTTAAGTTGATGATGATTTTGAATATTCATGTCATTACTTAGAAAATGAAAATTTTGATCTGACAATGTAGAGATCTAAAATTTGATCTGTCAGTACTAGCACTAAAGCTTGTAGGAATACCAGAAGTTCAAGCTCGTGATACTTCCAAGTAATAGCATAGAAGGATTGTAAAGCTATGTTTGCTATATCTCACATAAGTGAATTACGTTAACATTTATCAAATTACTCCTCTACTATTTTAAAATGAGTATTCATTTCGTTCGTGATTAGAAACGGAGAAAGTAGAATATAACTAGGTGTCTAATTGGTGTAGCGTTTTAAAATGCAGTTTTCTATAATGTAGATTAAAACACTGATTTTTTAAAATACAATTTATTTTTTATAAACGTGTTTAAGATACTATTTCAAAACACATTTTATTTTTATTAATAGTGTTTTAAAAATCTGGAAAATTTTCAGTGTTTAAAAATACAATTGCATTTTGGCCAAAACGCCGGATGATATAGTTGATTTGGTTTGTTATTGGGCATTGCTATTAGCACCACCTTTTCCTATTAATACACCCCCCCAAATTAAATTAAAAAAATGTCATTATATTGTTAGACATAAATACTATTTCTTTACTAAATACACCAACTCTTATATTAAAACACCTCCTAAACCTCTAAATACACCACCAAACAATTTATCAATACACCCTCCTCCATAACACGATATATACATCGCTGTGAGATAACGCGATTCAAAAGTGTACATTTCAAACCCAGCAGCTGACCAGAAACTTTAATTCTCCAACTTCTTCAACATAGCATTCCTCTTATCAAACATCTAAAGCCAAACCCTCAACTTCCAAACTCTTCTACTTCTCCAACTTACCAACTCATGTCAAACTCATCACCCACGAACGACATAAAGCAACCACATTGTAACAAAAATTACGCATGGATACTAAAGAAGTGAAGCAGACCATGAATGTAAGTATCTCTACCGTTCTCAAGTTTTCAATTCGATTTTTTCATGAAATTTCGTACATGCTGGAGATGGTATTGGTTCGAAACTGGTCTATGGATTCCATCAGTGGTTCCCGAACACCCCTGTGGTGTTCCTTAAGTAGTTTCCGAACACACCTGTTATGTTCCCTCAGTGGTTCCCGAACACACCTGTTATGTTCCATCAGTGGTTCCCGAACACCCCTGTGGTGTTCCGTAGGTAGTTCCCGAACACACCTGTTATGTTTTATAGTTTTTCCCGAACACCACTGTGTTGTTCCATCATTTGTCCCCGAACACCACTATGGTGTTCCATAACCTCTTATAGAACATAAACTTTTCAAGATATTTTTTGTTGAAATTTTTTCTTTTGTTGTAAACAGGATTCAAATACGTTGTCTACCAAGGGTAGTGCTGCTCTGGTTATTAACGAGATTGAACCCGTTCAAGATATCGTTATGGATTACACAAATGTGTTCACGACGTATGAAATGTTTATATCTCGTGATGCATTGTTTGATTAGGTGCGTTTTACGGGAAAGGAACATGGAATGGTGATAGTAATTATCAAATCAGATAGTGGGTCGTATAAGAAAAGAGCTCGGTTAGTTCTGGCGTGTGAACGTAGTGGGAATTACCGTGAATTCAAGAAGGTTGGAAAGTTGTCTGGAGTAAATAACGAAGAGGCTACTATTGAAAAGGACGTTGTGAGGAAACCAAAGAGGAAAAGAGAAACTGGAACGAAGAAGTGTGGTTGTCCATTTCGTTTGAGGGTAGACAAGTATCGCCCGATGGACCTTGGGCATTGGATGTTCAATGTGGTGTCCACAATCATCCAACTGCAGACTATTTGGAGGGCCACTCATATGTTGGTCGATTATCACCCAAGGAGAAGGACTATGTCATTGATTTGTCTCATACAAATAGTAAACTCAAGGACATTTTGTTTGGGTTAAAAGAAAAATTTGTAGATAATAAGTCCACAATAAGGACTATCTACAATGCTCGTTTGCAAAATAGAGTTGTAGAGCGTGAGGGTCGATCTCAAATGCAGCAGCTTATGTTTAAGTTGAATGAGCATGGATATTTATATCATCACCTTCGCTGTGAGAAGACCGAAGTTGTCAAGAATATTTTCTTCGCTCACCCAACGAGCGTAGAGTTATTGCGATGTTTTCCGAGAGTCCTCTTTATGGATTGTACATACAAGACAAATAGGTATAAGTTACCTTTGTTGGAAATTGTTGGTGTGACGTCAACACAAATGACATTTCATATTGCAGCTGCGTATTTGGAGTTCAAGCGGGAAGAAAAGTAATATATTTGGGCGTTGACAGCCTTAAAAGGATTGATGGACCAATTCTCTCTACCCCACGTGATTGTTACTGACAGAGAACTTGGTTTAATGAATGCAATTCAGAAAACTTTTCCCGACTCGAGACATTTCCTTTGTCGGTGGCACATTAACAAGAATATTTTGGCAAATTGTAAGAAATTGTTCCATGTGAAAGATAAATGGGATTGTTTTTCTATGAGTTGGAATACGTTGGTTCTCGCAGATACTGAGTCAAATTATGATGACTTGCTACAAAGACTCCAGTCAGACTTCAAAGATTATCCACTTGCCGTTAAATATGTCATGGAGCAATGGTTGATGCCATACAAGGAAAGATTTGTGGCTTTATGGACGGATACAGTCATGCATTTCGACAATACTACAACAAATAGGTATCTATCATTTTAATGTCATTGTTTATTTTATTGTTTTATATATTTTGTTAGATATATACCTAATAAGGTTGTAACTTGTATTTCAGGGTGGAGAGTCAACATGCATTGTTGAAAAGACATCTTGGCTCGAGTTAGGGTAACTTTAAGACGTATTGGCGACAGATTCACACCCTCATTGAGACTTCAAACACAACAATCAAACAGTCATTTGAGAAGAGCAAAAATATTGTCCAGCATAAATACAAATCAATTCTATTTAGAGAGCTGCGAGGGATGGTGTCGATACATGGATTGAACTTGATATATGATGAATTGAGCGCTATTGGTGAACATGGTGTAGACCCTCAGCTGTGTGGGTGTATATACTAGGAAAGAGATACGGGCTGCCTTGTGGTCATGAGATTGACGAATATAAGAGATCAGATATGCCAATTCCTACTCCTCTCGAATGAATCCTTTATTGCAACGTGTGATGTTTTAATGAGCGTGTGAATCTGTCGCCAACATGTCTCAAAGTTACCTTAGCTCAATCCGAGCTGTCTTTTCAACATTGCGTGCTGACTCTCCACCCTGAAAAATAAGATACAATATGTAAGATTTTCAAATATGAGAAAGTTATGAAAGCTACATTTTATTTAAATATACCTATTCTTTGTGTTATTGTCATAATACATGACATTATCTGTCCAACAAGCCACAAATCTCTCCTTATACGGCAACAACCATTGGTCCATTACATACTTGACCGCAGGCAGGAATTCCTTGAATTGAGATTGTAGTCTTTTAAGTCCGTCTTCAAATTCTGCCTCATTCACTGAAATCACTAATACATTCTAATAGAGATTAAACGCATCCCATTTCTTTTTCGGGCCTAGCAGTTTCTTGCAATTCGCAAAAATATTCCTATTTATATGCCATCGACAAAGAAAATTTGTCGATGAGGGGAACGTTGTCTCAATTGCATTCAATAAAGCCTTTTCCCTATCAATCAAAGTAACAGTGGGTAGGGAAGATTGGTGCATTAGTGATTTCAATATTGTCAAGGCCCACGTATAGTTCTCTTCCCGCTCGCACTCCAAAATTGCGACTGCAATCAGAAATGTCATCTGTGTAGATGTCACACCAACAATCTCCAATAATGGTAATTTGTACCTGTTTGTCTTATAAGTGCAATCCATGAAGATGACTTTCGAAAAACACCTCAGCAAGTCAATGCTCTTTGGGTGAGCCCAAAAAAGATTCTTCACACTGTTAGTCAATTCGCAGCGTTTATCGTAGAAGGTATAACCATGCTCCTTCGACTTGAACATAAGTTGTTGCATTTCAGATCGACCATCACGCTCATTAACTCTATTCTTTGTTCGAGCATTGTAGATTGTCTTTATTGTTGACTTATTTCCCTCAAATCTTTGTTTCAACCCAAATAATATGTCCTTAGGCTTAGTATTGCCCTTGAAAAAATCAATCACAAAGGTCTCCTCATATTTCTTCAATCGACTTATATATGAGTGACCCTCCATGTGATCAGCGGTTGGATGATTGTGTTTACCACATTCAACCTCTAATACCCATTCATCAATCGAGACTTGCTTCCCTCTCTAACGGAATGGACAACCACACTTCTTAGTTCCGGTTTCTCTCTTCCTTTTCCCTTTACCCACCACATCATCGACCTTTTCAACATTTTCTATATTTTTAACCTTTTCTTCCTCATTGTCAATTCGTAATGATGATGGCCCAACCTTGACCTTTTCTTTATATACACCACTACGTTCACAAATCAATAACAACCGAGCTCGTTTCTTACCGGCACCACTGTCCGACCTACCGATGATGATCACAATGCCATGCTCCCTTCCTCTAGCTTGCACCCATTCAATCAATTTATCCCGATAAATAAAACATTCTTGAGTTGTGAACTCATCCGTGAAATCAACATCGACGGCTTCGTCGTTCACAACATGTTCAAGTGCAACAATCTCTTCATTATGAGGACCAGGAATACTGAGCTCCGAGTTAACGTGTTTGAATCTTGTTAAACATTACAAAAAAAAAAAAAAGATCAAAACAAAAAATCTCTCTTTGGCACTGATAGGACGGATTTATACTATCTTTTTCCTATGTTTTCCATCCTTATTATTCTCTATTTCCATGTATCTAGTATAGGTTTGATGTATTTTTGAGTGAATTATGTTTTGTGAGGATTTTGAGAGAATCAATGTAATTCGAGAGAAATTTAGAGATTTATTATGTAATCCTTTTTGGTTCTCAAAGAAGCTCAAGATCATCAATCCTACATCGATGGAAGTCAACAAAGTCAAGACAAAGTCAACCAAAGAAGACCCGAAGCGAGCTAAAGAGTCACGAGGAAATTGAAGATTTCTGGGATTTTAGGCTTAGGGACGAGTCGTCCCCATTTGGCCTAACTATTCCCCATCGGGACGGATTCGGGAAGGGTGAAGGTTCGAGGACGAGTCGTCCCCGGGGGACGAGTCGTCCCCGTCGAGACCGAAATCGTGGGTCTTTGTATTTTTAGCAGCTTTTATTATTTAGAGTTATTTTATTTTTCTTTTTTTATCTAGGTTTTAGGAAGGAAGTATAAATACTATTTCTTTTATTAGTTTTAGGGTTATCATCTATTTTGGAGAGTTTTCCTAGAATCAAAAACTCAAGCTTTGAATTTCTATGGAGAACTAAACTCCATAACTTTGGATTTGAGATCTTGATCCGATTCTTAATTCTATTGAGGTATTTCTTTTCTTAATTAATTCTTGTTCATAATCTTGCTTGTATTAATTTAGATTGATTTCTAGGTTTGTGGATTTGGCCAATTCACTTGTCCTCTTTATTAATCTTTGCTAGATTACTCGTTCTGTGCCAGAATTAGAGTTTTCATTGTAGCGTCTTCACGAATTGTTTATGTGCCATAGCAATTCGGGAAGTAGGCAAGATTAGACGTTTATCTAATTAACATTAGAAAGCGTTCTTGATTTTAGTCTCTTAAAACAACATCAATTAATCTTTAGACCTTTTCGTGCCGGTTTAGGTTTAATTTTAATTAGGGTTTATAGTGAGTGTGCCACGCTATAAACTAAACGAAAGAAGAGACAGAGATTGAAATATATCTCGTAATCAAGTGAATAAGTATTATGGTGAAAAAGAATTATCAATGATATTAGAATTATAATCCGGTGACGATATCAAATCAAGTTCCTTTAAATTATTGTTTTAAACACTTAGTTTATTTTTCCCGTTGTAGGAATTAATCAAAACTCAATTTAAACCCCCAATCGGTCAAGTGATTGTTCGCAAATAATCACTGTTCTTCGTGGATCGACCCTGACTTACCCTAATTACATTATTAGTGGCCGAGTTTAGGTCTAATTTAGTGGGCGTGCGACTAAGCCTACCAAATTTTGGCGCCGTTGCCGGGGAACGGTGTTATTGTTTGCGTTCTTTTTCTTTTCTTATTTGTTTTATTTTTCTTTTAGTTCTTTAATTGTTATCTCTTTAGTTATATTTATTACTTGTTATCCTGTAGTGTGGAACCGTTTATGGTCCACACTCGTTCTACTAAAAATTTGATTGTTTCGTTTGATCCAGAAATCGAAAGATCTTTCAGGAAAGGACGACAACAAAGCAGGAGAGTCAAGGAGATATTGTTAGCTGAAGAGATGCAGAACGGAGATAACGCAGGTGGTGACAAGCAGGAGATAATGCAGGTGGTGGTGGACACGCAGTTCCACCACAGACATTGAGGCAAAGGACTGCTCCGAATTGGAACGAGCAACCACATGCCGTCCAATTCCCGCCTTACCCGGGTGACATTTGAGTTGAAGCCGGGCTATCGAATCGCCTTCCGCACTTCACGGGGATGCCCGGAGAGGATCCAAATCGGCATCTCTCTCGGTTGTGCAAATATGTCGAGTATGAAGCCGGCAGTGCTTCCGCTCGAGCATCATTATTGAGGGCATTTTCTTTCACTCTAAAAGATAACGCGAATGGGTGGTATTATCACTTGCCACCTAATAGCATCACGACATGGCGCAGATGAAAGAGGTATTCCTAGAAGAGTTCTTCCTCGGATCGATTAATGTTATGAAGAGGACATCGCAATATGGAGCAGAAGGCGATGAGACCCTATACGACTACTACAATCGCTTCCACAAGCTTTGTAGGAGTTGTCCATATCATGGGTTTCGAGGACCACCGATTGTCTATTTTCATGGAGGGTTGACCATTCAGACAAGAGATTAGTGGATTCATGTTGTGGAGGGAGTATTCGAATAAGACCACCGATGAAGCTAAAAAGTTGATCGAGGAGCTAGCTAAGAGTACGAGGACCCATGGCAAGAGGTCAAATATGAGCGCAGTTAGTGCGGTGGGTTCTAACAGTGGGTCGATCAATAAGCTCGAGACATTTGGAGGACCTCAAGGGTATGGTAAAGCGGTTGGTTCGGGACGACGCCGAAGCCGTGTGGGATTTGTTATGAAATTACGCACCCTACGATTCGTGTCCTTCTTTGCGAGACGGGTGATATGGAGAATGTCAATGCGGTTGGGTTTCACAATGGGACGAGAGACCAATGGGTAACACTTATAACCCTTGGAGAAATCATCCCAATTTCGAGATGGGGTGCGGGTGAGCAGGGTGGTCGGGGGCAGGTTTGGTAATCAGCGGGGTTATCGCCGCAGCGGTATCGGGTAATCGTACAACTCTTATAGGCCACCATATGGACAGGCAACAGCAGCAGCGGCAGCAGAAATTCTCCGGACTCTACGAGGCATTGCTGAATTCTTTGGCACGAGTGTTAGCACTATGAACCGAATTTTCAGCGGATCGCGGCGCACCGATGCGAGCATTGGTAACTTGGAGAAACAGATGGGTCAGGTAGCTGATGCAGTGGGACGGATGGAGGCTAGGGATTCGAAGAAGTTGCCATCACAGACCGAGCCGAATCCCAAGCAGAATGCATGTGCGATCACTCTTCGAAGTGGTAAGGAGTTGCAGGATAAGGGTGTAGCTGAGGAACCAGAGGTTGAGGTTGAGATTTCAGAGCCAGTGCAAAAGGAACCATATCTGAGAGAAGTTGCACCTGAGGTTAAGGCTCCTGTATATGAGCCGAGGTTCCATTCCCGAGGCCTTGAAAGAACATCGAAAGCGAGCGACAAGGCTATTTATGATACTTTCAAGAGGTTAGAGGTTAATATTCCTTTCTTGGATCTTCTTGATGTTCCAAGGTATGCGAAGTTTTTGAAGGAGTTGTGTACTATGAAGAGGAATCGAAAGAGAGGAGTAAGAAGAAGGGTAAGGTTAAAGAGCACGTGTGCAGTGTATCGAGAAATTGCCTAAGAAGTGCGGTGACCGGGGATGTTCGTGATTCCAGTTACTTTGGGGATGCTTCGAGCATAAGGCGATGTTAGACTTGGGGGCTTCAATCAACGTCATGCCCTATGCGTTGTTTGAAACTCTTAAGTTGGGACCACCGCAGACACCAGAGTTGTGATACAGCTAGCGGATAGGTCGAATGCTTACCCGAAGGGATTGGTGGAGGATGTTCTGGTTAGAGTGGGGGAGATGATATTTCCCGCAGATTTTTATGTGCTTGAGATGGAGACGGATCCAAGAGCTCCTATACTGTTGGGGAGGCCTTTTATGTCGATCGCTCGGACAAAGCTCGATGTGACCAATGGTTCTTTGTCAATGGAATTTGATGGGCAAGTAATGGAGTTCAACATCTTTGACTCTATGAAATACCCTACGGATACGAGTCATTGTGTTTCGTCGATGTGATCGAGCCATTGGTAGAGGAGGTATTTGAGGTGTCTAGTGGTGATGATGATCTCAAGACCGCGTTAGAGAACGCTTTGGGGTATGCTAATTTGGAGTTTGACATCTCAGATTCGTTGAAGGAAGCGGTTATGGGTCTTACAGAGAGTGCCATGTTTGCTACTGCACCGGGTCATGGTCACATGAAATTAGAGGTTCCAATGGAGAAGCTTGTTCCATCTATAGAGAAGGCACCGGAACTTGAGTTGAAGGTCCTCCCGAGCACCTTAAATATGTTTATCTAGGTGAGGAGAGACGCTTCCGGTAGTGATTTCTAGCAAGTTGACCGAGGATCAAGAGAAGAGGTTGATTGAGGTGCTCCGAGCGAAAATCTGCTATTGGTTGGACTATTGCCGATCTCAAGGGCATTAGTCCATCTTTGTGTATGCACCGGATCAACCTAGAGGAGGGTGCGAAACCGGTGGGCAACCGCAGAGAGACTTAACCCGCCAATGATGGAGGCGGTAAAGAAGGAGGTCCCTGAAGCTACTACGGATGGGGATCATCTATCCCATCTCGACAAAAGTGGGTGAGCCCCACACGGTGTGTGCCCAAGAGGGGGATCACGCTTCCGTAATCAAAATGGAGAGATGGTTCCAACCCGGGAGCAAACGGGGATTCGCGTGTGCATCGATCTCCGACGGTTGAATGAGGTAACTCGTAAAGACCACTTTCCCTTCCCCTTTATTGATCAAATGTTGGAAAGGTTAGCCGGAAGGGCGTATTTTTATTTTCTTGACGGTTTTTTCGGGTATTTTCAAATACCTATTGCCCCGGAAGACCAAGAGAAAACTACATTTACTTGCCCTTTCGGCACCTTTGCCTATCGGAGAATGCCGTTTGGATTGTGCAATGCACCTGGGACTTTTCAAATGTGCATGATGAGTATTTTCTCCGATTTTGTGGAAAAATTTATGGAAGTTTTCATGGATGACTTCACTGTCTATGGAGACTCGTTTGATGAATGCCTTGCTCCTTTAGGACTAGTGTTGGATAGGTGCATGAGGGCAAGGGATTCAAAGTTAATGGTCAACGGTTAAAACCGTATTTTGAGAACGAAGTTGTGAATACCGCGTATTTGGAGGTAATTGATCTCCAAGACCCGGTATATGTTTGATTAGCTTTGAGTCCGAGTCTTGTCAAAGACTTTAAACGTTGATGCTAGCCGGGGGCTTTCCCGGCGTTTGGTCTAGCTAAAGACGGTAAAGAAGGGCGGCTATCCGGGAGGCAACCCGGGATTTAATTTCAGTCATTCTTAGTTTTTATTGTTGTTGTATGTATTTTTTTTTTTTTTTTATGAATCGGTGCTACTGAAGGTATTTGTTTTGTGGTGGTGTGCAGGGAGAAGCAATGGAGAGTGGATCAAAGCCCAGGCCTGTTTAAAAAAAAAAAAAAAAAAAATGAGAGAAGAAAACAGGCCACGGGACGACTCGTCCCCAATTGCACCAACTATTCCCCAAAGCAGGGGACGACTGATTCAGGAGCTTTTGAAAAAGCAGGGGACGACTCGTCCCCTGGGGCCTGAGAAGTCACGCTGTTCTGAAAAAAAAAACCCTTAAATACAGAGAACGAGTCGTGCCCTCTCCCCTATTCTCCCCCTTCTCTACTTCTTCTTCTTCTCTCTCTACAAACAACCACCCAAAATCCTCCAGTGCCACCACCTAAATCCATCATCCTCCCATCCCTACAACAAAATCTCTATCCCTCATTCCATTGCTTTGCTAAAATCCGAGCCTTTCTTAAGGAGCAGGAGCGATCTCGGCTAGTGTTGCATCTTAGCCTAGATTTGCTTGAATCCATAACCTAAGTCTAAGTCAAGGTGACTAATGGGCCTGCGTGTCTGTTAGAGTGGCAACTTGTACTTAGGCATAGCTTGAATAGTTTAGGGTTGCTTATTGTATATTGCCTTGAAGAAGATAGCCTATAGGACATCGGACGTCCTCTGCACAATAGGCAAACAATGCATCAGCAGTGTTTCGTTTGAATATCGGACAAGTTCATATCGGCCAAGCTTCATCAAAATGTTGAAGAACCTCAAGAACGTCCGATAAGAGAACTACCGAAGACATGTCCCGATTTGAGGCTTTCATTGACTTCGATGCAACGTTAACTCAAAGCGCATTCAATGAAGGTTTCCATTCTTGGCATACACTCGAAAAGGACATTCCTCCCGCAAGCACTGCACCGCCTATTTTTAGCAAAGTGTCGGAAACAGACGCAAGCTACAGTCGCCCTATCGGAGTCAACAACCATTAGAGCATTAATTGCTCTTAAATTCAAATTAGAAGATCTCCAACGGCTCCAAGCTTCCTCCCGCATATAAAAGGAGACTCCATTGCTGCATTGAAAACACTTCAACAACTACAACTCGAATCTTCTTCATCTTCCTCAAGTGCATTAAAGCTTAAACGTCCTATCCGTACTTCCTTCTTTGAAGAGCTTCATTCTAAGACGATCACCATTAAAAGCTCTTCATTGATTGCAACACCTAGCTTTTCATAGCTCACTAGAATTGTATCTTATTGATATCAATTCTCCCACACAAACACTTGGTCAACAAAATTTTTGTACACAATCCATTAGAAGATTTAGTTTGTAAAATATCTAGTGGAAAAACTTAGTACACGATTTTCAAATCCAAAGTTGACCACTTTGTTGTGGACGTAGCACTTATTTATAAGTGTGAACCATATTAAATATTCTGTCTCTTTTTGTGTGATTGTGATTTGATTGTGTTGCTTTGAATTTCCGTATTTCCAATCAAGAACCGCCGATCTTGTCCCGCCAAGATCGCCATTCTCAACTTGTCCCGTGCTTCACAAGACTTCCGCCGCTAAATTTTTAAAATCCCTAGTGAAGTAAGATTTTTGAATCAATTTCAAAAATTGGACATAGGCTATTCAACCCCCTTCTAGCCTAAAATATCACCGAATCACACGCCGCAGAGCATGTCAACCGGGCAAACTACACAAATCTTCCTTCAAAAGCAAGCCTTGCCTGTCAACAACTGCACCTCTACGCCTCTTGCACATGGATCTGTTTGGACTGTAACTACTACAAGTCTTGGTGGCAGCAAGTATACTCGTAGTAGTTGATGATTACTCAAGATTCACTTGGGTAGAAATGATGTCCTCCAAAGATGAAGCATATGACATCATTACTGAACTCTTCGAAGACTACAAACTCGAAGCCGGATGATATTTCGATGTCGATCGTACAATGGAACAGAGTTCAAGAACAATGGTATTGCCAAATATTGTGATGACCATGGAATTGGTCACAATTTCTCTCGAGCTTGGCACACCTCAACAAAATGGAGTTCTGAAAGGAAAACAAACTCTCATTGAAGCAGAAAGACAATGATTGCCGGCCAAACCGCCTATGTATTTCGCAGGCCGTGAACACCGCCCGCTTCACACAAAACAGTCCATCATAAATAAATTTCATAACAAAACTCCATATGAAATATGGAGAGGCGAGCTCCCAACATTGGATTCTTTAAAATATTTGGTTGTAAATGCTATGTTCTTTACAATGGTAGAGAACATAGAGGTAAGTTTGAATCCAAAAGTGATTTTTCGGGATATGCCAAATTTTCAAAAGCATACGAGTTTACAATAAAACTTCACTTAAAGTTGTTGAATCGTACATGTTTCTTTTGATGAATTTGATTTCATTGGGCCACATTTGGCTCCTAAGGTTACTAATGATTCTCGATGAATATGAGACAGTACGTAATGCCTAATCCTAGATCTGCTCGATCCTCCTTCTTCACAAGATCTTCCAAGAGTCAACCTGTTAGAATCCTCAAACGAACCATCAAATGAACACTCTGAAAATCCTGAATCCCCTTTGCCTTCCACACCAGAAGTCATACAACCTACCTTGGAATTAACCTACCCTTTAGAAAACCAAGCTTCAGTTACATCTACTTCTCAAGAATACATCTCTGCCGATGCAACCAGACAAGTTCAACTCGCGAAGTTAGGGAAGTAAAAGATCATCCTATCACTCAAATCATTGGAGATCTTAATGCCGGTGTTCAAACTAGACAAGCTTCAAGAAACGAATGCATGTATTCTACCGCATTTGTATCTAACATTGAACCCAAAAGATTGATGAAGCTATGGAAGATCCAAGTCGGTGGAAGCTATGCAAGAAGAGCTAAACCAATTTGACGATGCCAAGTCCGGTCACTAGTCCCTAGGCCTAAAGGACAAGCGCTATTGGCACAAAGTGGGTTTTCGAAACAAAATGGATGAAAACGGCAACATCACAAGAAACAAGGCAAGACTGGTAGCCCAAGGATACGGACAGGAGGAGGGTATTGACTATGATGAGACATTTGCCCCGTTGCAAGATTAGAGGCTATCGATTATTCTTGGCCTATGCCTCTTACAAAGACTTCAAAGTTTATCAAATGGATGTAAAGAGTGCATTTCGAATGGAGAACTTCAAGAAGAAGTCTATGTTGAGCAACCACCGGGTTCATAGACTGCTCAAGAAGAGAAGATGTCTACAAGCTAAGGAAAGCCCTTTATGGACTTAAACAAGCTCCAAGAGCTCGGTATGAGACCCTTTCAAAGTTCTTGATATCTCAAGGCTTTGTAAGAGGTCAAATTGACACTACTCTTTTCATTATGAAGCATAAAGGTCATTCCTTACTTGTTCAAATATATGTTGATGATATTATCTTTGGTTCTACTAATGAAAATCTTTGCAAAAGGTTTGAAAAGCTTATGCAGAGTAAATTTGAGATGAGCATGATGGGAGAGCTCAATTTTTCCTTGGTCTTCAAATTCAACAAAGTTCAAATGGTATCTTCATCAATCAAGCCAAATATGCAAAGGATGTTATCAAGAAATTTGGTCTTGAGAATGCAAACACCTTCAAGACTCCTATGGCTACTAACCGCCATCTTGACAAAGATGAGAAGGGCAAGAAAGTGGACATGACTCTCTACAGAGGCATGATTGGTTCACTTTTATACTTAACTCGCTAGTAGGCCCGATATCATGTTTGCCGTTTGTGTTTGTGCTAGGTTTCAAGCGATCCAAAGGAGTCTCACCTACAAGCAATAAAAGAATCATCGATATCCGATAGATACTCCCAATTTGGGAATCGGTATCCTAGAGATTCATCTTTTAATCTTATAGGCTATTCGATGCCGATTTTGCTGCATGTAAAGTTGACAGAAAAGCACAAGTGGGACATGTCAATTCTTAGGAAATAGACTTGTCTCATGGGCCAGAAGAAGCAAACCTCTGTTTCAACTTCAACAACAAGGTAATACATAGCCGCGGTAGTCGCTGCCACAATTGCTGTGGATCAAACAAAGAACTAGTGGACTATGAGATCAAAACCGATGATTGTCCTATAATGTGTGACAACACATCGCAATTTCGCCTCTCAAAATCTGTCATGCACTCCAAAACAAAGCACATTGATGTGAGATATCACTTTCTTAAAGACCATGTTGAAAAAGGTAACATCGCATGCAATATGTGCCTACAGAGAATCGTAGCGACATCTTCACAAAACCACTTGATTCAACCAGGTTTGCATATTTAAGAGGAGAGCTTGGTATGCTTGACCTCAATCCTTAATCCTTTCTAGCAAATTCTTTAAGTTATCTTATAAACCGCCGTTATTAAAATGCCTATGTGATCGCCGATCTCAACTCGCCGAGTAAAATAGACAACCTTGGGTGTCTATCTCTACATCGGCCTTCAATAAAATAAGACTTTGATACATAGGCAGACTTAAGGGCGCCATACGTACAAGAACTCATCGTAATAAATGCGGACTTCAAATTTTATCAAATTCCATTTAGTGGGCTGTCGAGGTATAAAAGGGTAAAATGTACAAGAACTCTTCACAATTCTCAACAACCGCCATTTTCAAAGTTTCAAAACCTCTCAACTTCCAATCCGCAATCCTCTCAAATCCTTTAAATATTCTCAAATTCCTTCGTTTTCAAGCTTAAAATCATCAATGGTAAGAATTTCTACACCTTTCATTTCATTTAAATCCAATTTTACGGTCTTGTTTTGACCTAATTTGAGCTTTTCAAACCGTCCGCCATTGATAACCGTGCTATATTGCTATTTTTGCTTGAATCATGCTTTTGGGTGTAAAATGTGTTGAGATTCTGTGATACTTTGTTTTCAGCTTATATCGCTTGTTTGCTTGAATCGACAAACTCGGAGATATTTGAAAACCAGATGATGAACTGTTCTTATATTTTGGTTCAATTTGTCTATATTTTGGGTTTTGATCTCGAACAGCACTGCTTATGTTATTATCTCATTGCATGATTATCTGCTGTTTTTGCATATCCGCGATTCCTATATGCCGTTCTCACATCTCGCCGATTATGTAGGGAAAGTCTAAATCCTCAAAGGCCGCCGCCACCACTTCATCTTCCGCCTCGCAAAGCCAACCAGGGCCGCATTGGCCGCCGAGCTCCCTATAAGGACCCTTCCTGTGTCAAGCTATCACCCAGGGATGACTATCGACATAGACTCAATCATTTGCACATCCGCCGGTGATGCCTTGCTAAAAGATTTAACCGAGTGTGGACTCCTCCCCTTCCAACTCAACGACACCCACTACAAAGAACTATCTAGCCGAGGAATTCTATACAAGGATGATTCTCGCTCCTCCACCTAATGCCTCGAGCCGCCAATTTAAGCTACATCAAGGGCTACATCGTGGGTCACTATATCAAGTTGACCTACAAGGATGTTGGAGAAATCCTTGACCGCCTGTTGAAGGCAAATTGACTTGACCGATGCCGAATCGGCACTTGCCTGGGAGATGATGAGGGGTCTCGCCGCAGAGGTTTTCCGAGATGTCTAGGAACCTCTTCCCAAAAACCCTACCATATCGCCCATCCGCTCGACAAGAGCATCCTATTCAAAATGGCTCGAGGGACATCTTCACCTCCCAACACTGATGTGGACCAAAGCCGTGGTCCTTCGCAAGCAACTCAACCGGGCAAAGATCATCTTTTCAATGCTTCCCGTGAGTGTTGCAAGTCCAAGCTCACCCGTCCATGAAGAGGCCCTTTGTCGTGGTTATCAATGTCATCCTCCGCCGTTATGAGGAGATTGATGAGCTGGTCGCTTCGACGACCTCATCAAGGTGTCCAACACCTACGTCTTCACGGCCAACAACATCACCCGCTATAGGGATGATATGGCCAAAGGACAACCAACGCGGTGCCGCTGCTGCCGCCGCCGCTATCGCTTCTGCCGCTGCCGCACTCCGCCGCTGCTACTTACGGTGGCCCTCTACCCAAGCCGCAAGGGTAAGAGGAAGGTCACCTATACCGCCGGGTTACTACCGAGGAGGAGCCTACACCCATCGGCCGAGCCGCTCGAACACTTTGACCTCGCAGCTAGACCACGATCCCATGAGCCTCGCCGAGCCTCCTACCAAAAGCCTAAACACTCTCCCTCTCTCACTCCTAAACTCAAACAATCCAGAAGCTCCGCCAAGGCGCTGTTGAGAAGGACACATCATCCTTCCAACCGTGACCTCTCCAAACCCTCTCAACCTACCTCCCAATCCTCCAAACCCAAAACCAAACAAACCCTCCTACCCACGACGAATCATTGGCCTTCCTAAGGTCTCATCCACACCACTGCTCCTCCATCGGCTGCTCCTCCACCAACAGCTCCCACCACAACATCTCAATCACCAACTTCGCCTCTTCCACTCCTACTAAGTCCAAGCATGGCAAACGTTTTAAAAAGAGTGCAAAGAAGAAGGTCCATTTTGTGGAACCGCCGATGAAACCTCTTCTCCTCCACCTTCTCCACCTTCACCACCTCTCGCCTACTACCACTACCACCTCACCTACTTCCTCACCTCCTCCCTCTCGCTCCCATCCAACCAACCACCACACAAGAGCCATCTTTCTCACCCGCCACCTCTTCTCAACCACCATCCTCCAAACGACCTATCTCTCCCTCTTCCGACCCGCCTACTCCCAAACGCCTCAAACCTACTCCCTATAACCACCTACACCCCGAGGTGCAGTGCTCGCTGCCCTTCGAGACAAGCAGCCTAAACCCAACCCCGCCGACTCGACCCCTTCTTACCCTTGACTACCCCAAGAGATTTCCTGTCCCTATGTCTGCAGTGAAATCATCTTTCAATGGGGTGCCTACTATGACCCTCTTCCTCCCGCCTGGTCCCAACTCTTCTTCTCCCACAACTCGCCGGTTCAAGATCTTATGATCTTCAACCAATGGGTTGCATCCATAAAGACCTAGGCCTTCCCTTCCAACCAAATCGGACATCTCCCCTTTCTCTCTCGCCTAAACCCCCGCCTTCACCATTATCCGCCATCCTTCCATCCTTTTTCACCCCGTGGTCTACAACTTCATTGATGTAGTCACAACTTTCCTTGGCTTCAACCCTCTCATCCCTCTTCTCTTCCTTTCTCCTAGCCTTTCCCCTTTCTTTCTCCTCCCCTTTCTTCATTCACCCCTTTCCTATGTCATCTACATAGAAAGGCTCTTCCCTGTTCTCGCATCTTTCCTAGCCTTCCTTCACCCTCTATTGATGTTTCCTCCACCATCCATTCTCCCTCATCCTCTAGCCAATCCTTGTCTCCCACCACCCATCCTCCACCCTCACCTACCCAAGCCACCACCATCCTTCCCCTCGCCAGACCATCGCAAGTCATCCCGACTCGTCTCGATACCTATCCCGCCGAGGCCGTCCACAAATTTTTGAAAGATTTTGAGGTCATCTCGTTGACCGACCAAGGCCCCGCACCAACTCTCTGCATCGCCTCACATCACCCATGTGCAGCCGATCGCATGACCCAAGTGATGGAGATTTCAAAGGTGCAAAGGCCGCTTGATGCCTCGCCACGATCCATCTCGCCAGCCAAGCCGCCTTGCGCCAAATCTCACCTCTTCATCCAGACGCCCATCTTCGAAACCAACCGGGACAACATAGCAACTAAGCCGATGCAGTCGTCGACATGGTTGAAGCCGGCTACAAGCTTGTGCTTCACTCAACGCCAGCCAATCGCTCGTTCACTCCTCCGTGCGAGCAACGCGTAATCTCACGCCAAGCACTTGGCTTACTACCGCAAGGAGCGCAACTACCGAGCACCGCCTCTTTATTGATGCCTCGCTTGCGTCCATGAAGGAGGAGATGGCCGACTCAACAATGATCGCAGACCAAGCTCATTGAGCATAATGCTCGCTCAAAGAAGAAAGAGCTCTCCTCCGAATTGGCCGATACTAAAGAAGAGCTAGCAGAAGAAACGAAGAAATTGCAAGACTTAAGGCGCTGTTGACTCTAAATGGGCATCAAGGGCATATGGGCAATCTTCATCGTGCAAAGGCAAAGGTCGTGCATCATCTCGGTCATCTTCTAGAACCACCGATAATATTTTGTATAATCTTTTACTAAACTTTGTAATTAAACAACTTGTTTAATTAACAATGTCTATGTTTTAAAACTTTCATGTTTATTATGAATCGCTTATTATGTGATTGCATGAAATTTAAACCACCGGTTTAAAGACATGTCCTATATTGCCTATTCTCTATCTCGCATGTCTTTAAATTCAGCTTCATTACAAGTGTTTGATGCTTAATTTCCTATTTGTAAACACTTTGTAATTCTTGAATACAATGACCTTTATGTAAGTTCATCTAGGGCATGCTTATTTAATATATCAATCTTACAAGCATGTTATTACTAGACTTGAACATGGTCACCGATATTGTATTCGTAGGGTCATGGACTCAAGCAAATAGGAGGAGATTGTTGCATCTTAGCCTAGATTTGCTTGAATCCATAACCTAAGTCTAAGTCAAGGTGACTAATGGGCCTGCGTGTCTTAGAGTGGCAACTTGTACTTAGGCATAGCTTGAATAGTTTAGGGTTGCTTATTGTATATTGCCTTGAAGAAGATAGCCTATAGGACATCGGACGCCCTTCGCACAATAGGCAAACAATGCATCAGCAGTGTTTCGTTTGAATATCGGACAAGTTCATATCGGCCAAGCTTCATCAGCAATGTTGAAGAACCTCAAGAACGTCTGATAAGAGAACTACCGAAGACATGTCCTGATTTGAGGCTTTCATTGACTTCGATGCAACGTTAACCCGCAGCGCATTCAATGAAGGTTTCCATTCTTGGCATACACTCGTAAAAGGACATTCCTCCCGCAAGCACGCATCGCCTATTTTTAGCAAAGTGTCGTGAAACAGACGCAAGCTACAGTCGCCCTATCGAGTCAACAACCGATTAGAGCATTAATTGCTCTTAAATTCAAATTAGAAGATCTCCAACGGCTCCAAGCTTCCTCCCGCATATAAAAGGAGACTCCATTGCTGCATTGAAAACACTTCAACAACTACAACTCGAATCTTCTTCATCTTCTTCAAGTGCATTAAAGCTTAAACGTCCTATCCGTACTTCCTTCTTTGAAGAGCTTCATTCTAAGACGATCAGTCCATTAAAGCTCTTCATTGATTGCAACACCTAGCTTTTCATAGCTCACTAGAATTGTATCTTATTGATATCAATTCTCCCACACAAACACTTGGTCAACAAAATTTTTGTACACAATCCATTAGAGATTTAGTTTGTAAAATATCTAGTGGAAAAACTTAGTACACGATTTTCAAATCCAAAGTTGACCACTTTGGTTGTGGACGTAGCACTTATTTATAAGTGTGAACCATATTAAATATTCGTCTCTTTGTGTGATTGTGATTTGATTGTGTTGCTTTAAATTTCCAGATTTCCAATCGTAAGAACCGCCGATCTTGTCCCGCCAAGATCGCCATTCTCAACTTGTCCCGTGCTTCACAAGACTTCCGCCGCAAAATTTTTAAAATCCCTAGTGAAGTAAGATTTTTGAATCAATTTCAAAAATTGGACATAGGCTATTCAACCCCCTTCTAGCCTATATAGAGCAACCTTGGACCTAACAATAGCTCGAGAGCGAGCCGACAAGCTCTGAGAGTTAGATGGGCGGAGTGCAGGATCGGTTTGAGGGTTTGGAGGATGATGTTGCCCTTTGGGAGCCCGATCTCGCCGATAAGCATGGGCGACGCAGCCGAACCCCGAGCTATGAGCCGCCTCGATGACTACTTGGCTATGATGCGCCGAGAGCGCCGATCGTGCTCGAGGCGTTCTTCCCGGCAATCCTATTATCGTGGGAAGGCTCCAGCTCTCGTCGGTGAGGGTATACCTTTTCCCTTCCCTTTTCGTTTTATCGCATTTACGCTTTATTTCACACATTGAGGACATTGTGCGGTTTAAGCGTGGGGGTATGGGGATGCATGCTTCTTTCTATATTCTATCTATCTCAGAATGAAAAAATCAAAAACAAAAAAACAAAACAAAAACAAAAAAAAAAAAAAAAAAAAAAGAAAAGAGAGGCTAGGTGAAAACCTAAACGGCACCTAGGCAAAAGGTGAGGAAGTGATTTGTTTACATATCTTGCATATCACCTGTGGGAGTTATAAGGGAGGATTCGGAGTTCGGGTAGGTTCTTGCATTGGAGTAGGAGGTTTGGTTTAGTGGAGTTAGGTTAGAAATCCTCATTCGTTTTGGAGTAATAAGGGGCGTAGGAGTTTTCCATGAGGTAGTTGTGAGGGATTAGCACCCGAGCAACTTTTATTTTGAGGGATGATGTAGTGTGAGCCAGCGTGGGGAAACATAGGACATATTTAGCTCCCTTGGCTTTTGTGTGGACCGTAGCTTGGATACCGTTTTATATCGGGAGTTGGTATCAAGTTAAGGTCCTTGTTCTCACCGTTGATTCCTATTGGTGATATAAGGAGACAGTTTCTTGTACTGCTTGTGACTTTTGATGGACTTGTGTTGGCGGATTAGAGGAGACTAGGAATCATTTACCCTCCATGCATCCGTTTTAGACCGGTGTTAGATTGAGTTTAGGATATTACTCGGGACGAGTAATGGTCTAAGCGTGGGGGTATTTGATAGGACGGATTTATACTATCTTTTCCTATGTTTTCCATCCTTATTATTCTCTATTTCCATGTATCTAGTATAGGTTTGATGTATTTTTGTGAATTATGTTTTGTGAGGATTTTGAGAGAATCAATGTAATTCGAGAGAAATTTAGAGATTTATTATGTAATCCTTTTGGTTCTCAAAGAAGCTCAAGATCATCAATCCTACATCGATGGAAGTCAACAAAGTTAAGACAAAGTCAACCAAAGAAGACCAAGCGAGCTAAAGAGTCACGAGAAAATTGAAGATTTCCGGGATTTTAGGCTTAGGACGAGTCGTCCCCATTTGGCCTAACTATTCCCCATCGTGGACGATCGATTCAGAAGGGCCGAAGGTTCGTGGACGAGTCGTCCCCGGGGACGAGTCGTCCCGTCGAGACCGAAATCGTGGGTGCTGTATTTTTAGCAGTTTTTATTATTTAGAGTTATTTTATTTTTCTTTTTTTTATCTAGGTTTTAGGAAGGAAGTATAAATACTATTTCTTTTATTAGTTTTAGGGTTATCATCTATTTTGGAGAGTTTTCCTAGAATCAAAAACTCAAGCTTTGAATTTCTATGGAGAACTAAACTCCATAACTTTGGATTTGAGATCTTGATCCGGATTCTTAATTCTATTGAGGTATTTCTTTTCTTAATTAATTCTTGTTCATAATCTTGCTTGTATTAATTTAGATTGATTTCTAGGTTTGTGGATTTGGCCAATTCACTTGTCCTCTTTATTAATCTTTGCTAGATTACTCGTTACGTGCCGAATTAGAGTTTTCATTGTAGCGTCTTCACGAATTGTTTATGTGCCATAGCAATTCAAGTAGGCAAGATTAGACGTTTATCTAATTAACATTAGAAAGCGTTCTTGATTTTAGTCTCTTAAAACAACATCAATTAATCTTTAGACCTTTTCGTGCCGGTTTAGGTTTAATTTTAATTAGGGTTTATAGTGAGTGTGCCACTGCTATAAACTAAATCGAAAGAAGAGACAGAGATTGAAATATATCTCGTAATCAAGTGAATAAGTATTATGGTGAAAAAGAATTATCAATGATATTAGAATTATAATCCGGTGACGTATCAAATGAAGTTCCTTTAAGGGTGTTGCTATTCCCACCCCCAAAATTACTTAGCCTACCCACTTACTAAGTTTACCCCTTTTAAATTCTATACCTCCTATATTACTAAGTATACCCCTTATTTTCCTATTTTACCCTTTAACCCATCTCTTTCTCTTCTTTCCCCTTCTTCTCGTTTTCTCTTCTTTCCCCTTCTCCATTTCCATCTTCTCTCTCCACCCCCCTCTCCCTCTCCCCTCGCCTCACCCTCTCTTTCACACACAATATTAATTCGGAAAATATATAGTGATTCACACACAATATTGATTCTCGTAAGATTCACTCCACAACCAATTTGAAATGTTGATGTTGAGTTTAAAAACTCAAAAAAGTTATATATATTTTTACAAGTAAGCAATATAGGAACATTAAAAATGAGACATTTATTATGGAGAGAAATATTCAACCCATTTCTATTGCTTTCTTGAAACACACATTTTGGTTAAATTTTTTAATAATTTTTGAATTTTTGAGAAAAGCTAGTAGTGTGCGGCACCTCATGCCGCACACCCTAAGAATGTGCGGCAGTGGTCGCCCATACATAGGGCGTATGCCGTCACGCATACATTTTAGGGCGTGCGGTGGGGGTGCACGGTATCTTAAGATTTTTAAAATTTTAAGGGTAATATAGTCTTTTAAAATTGTGGCAATTTTGTAATAATGAAAGGGGGTATACTCGGCAAAAACGGGGGGGAATAGCACTACCCTTCCTTTAAATTATTGTTTTAAACACTTAGTTTATTTTTCCCGTTGTAGGAATTAATCAAAACTCAATTTAAACCCCAATCGGTCAAGTGACGTTCGCAAATAATCAATTTTTCTTCGATCGACCACGACTTACCCTAATTACATTATTAGTGGCCGAGTTTAGGTCTAATTTAGTGGGCGTGCGACTAAGCCTACCAGGCACTGTGCGGCAGGACCTTGTTGCACATTTTACAAAGTGTGCGGCAGGATCCTGTTGCACATTCTATAGAGTGTACGGCAGGACCCTGTTGCACATTCTATAGAGTGTGTGGCAGGTTCATGTTGCACACTCTTAAAAGTGTGCGGCAGGGTCTTGCCGCACACGACGACCCATCAGCTCGATTTTTTTGAAAAAAAAATTCATTTTTAGCATAACTTAAATGGTAAAATGACTATAAAATGAGTTGTAGTACTTACACAATTCATCTCTTCCACTTCTTTGTGCTCCTTTTCATCAATGTGGATTGATTCATTGCTAGAGTTTAAATTTTTTTCCTCTATTCTTGGTGTTGGGTTTTAAGAAAACTTTTTCAAAATGATGAAGGTGATGGAGGGTGGGTGTAATAGGAGATGAGTATACTTAGTAGTTTTAGGGTTCTCAAAATCAGGAGGGGTGTATTTAGTAATAGAATTATTTTAAGGATAATATAGTCTTTTAAAATTGTGACAATTTTGTAATAATAGTAAAGAGAGTATACTTAACAATTTTGGAGGCAGGAATAGCAAACGTCATATTTGTATATGCCAAGATGTACCCTACCCTACCTTATCAAAAATCAACCAATCAACTTTTGAGTTCCATTTCCACCCAGACCTTCTTCGGCTTCAAACAAACACTATCCACAATTCCCCAGTTTCTTTTTGCCCCTATTTTCTTACATCAAAATCACAATTGAACATGTCAATTAAATTGAAACCAAACAACAATATCCCCCCAACTGAAAGCCAGACTCAATCATGGTACATTCTCTAACTAGCCCTGCCGCCGTTGCCGCCGCCACCACTGCCGCCGTCTCGGCAAACACTACGAAGAAGAAGAACAACAACACTTTGCGGTTTCAGGGAGTGTGGGCTTCCCACAATCATCAACCTTCTTCTCATCAATCTCTACAACCCAATCTAATTGTTCCTGGTCGCAGGTTTCTTCCTATTCCTTTTACCCTTTTTATGATTAAATTTTTAATGTACGATTACATAGTACTTACCCTGTCTCAAAAAAAAAAAAATATTAAAGCTCAAAATAGTTGATCCAATGCAATTTTTCTTAATGCTGTCAAATCAACAATGGAGGATTAACTTAAAGAAAATTTAGAAGAACAGAAAGAAAATACTTAATTTAGAACTTCCCGAAATGGAATAAGGGACTTTTATTTTGGGATGGAATGAGTAGTTTGATATTGTCCTGAAATTAACTTTTCATTAAATAAAAAAAAAAATTGAACATTTTATGATTGATTATATAGTTTCAGATTTTTGCAGCGTTTTCAAAACGCAACGTATTTAAAACGCAGTATATTAAAAACTTAGATTTTTCAAAACACAATTTTTTTTTATAAATGCGTTAGAGATATTATTTCAAAACGCAGCTTCATTTTTTTAGCAGTGTTTTAAAATCTGCGTTTTGGGAAAAAAAAAACTGAGAATTTCAGCTTTTTGAAAGCGCAGTTTTTTCTACCGCAGCATTGAAACGCAATTCTTGCAAATAAATTTTGTTTTATCCCTGTGTTTTAGCCAAAATGCACGAATAAATGGGTTCTAAATAATGCTCCATGGCCAATCAAATAGTTACTTAGTGAGATTTTATACACAAATATTGTACTCATTTTGTGACTGTAGATAGCATTACTTGTCCATATCTGGTTTAAAGGTAAAATGAGATAAAGAAAGAAAAAGATAAAATTTCAGGACTACTTTAATATGCACTTCTATTTATAGCAATGACAGTTACCAAATATTTGAGAAATTTTAGTGGAAAATATGTAGAAAATCTGACAATCATGAACTAATTTATGTTAGCTAGAGAATGCCTAGCACTTTGTTTTGAAATTATTTTTGGGCTCGTCTGGTGTAGTGTTTTTAAAACATGTCTTCTTCCTTGTACCTCCTAACTCAAAATGACATGGTTTGAACAAAACGCTCCATTTTAGACCTTTTGCGAAAACCGATGTACCCCTACACAAATTAGCAAGAAGCTATCCCGTGTTTTTGTCAAAACGCGAGGCTAAACACGACCGGGCATTTGTTTCTCTCTTCCCTTCAGGACCATATTTAGTTACCGATGAACTTACGTAATTATTTTTTTTATGGCAGGAGCGTTACATTGGGGTTGGCCGGCGCGTTATTGGGGTTGAGTCTAGACACAAAGGAGGGTGGAAGGGCGATTGCGGCAGCGAGAAGGCCGCCGCCGCCACCGCCACCAACAGAGAAAAAGGACCCAAACGTTAGTGGCACTCTAGCTAAAGTACTAGCCAGCAAGAAGAGGAAAGAAGCATTGAAAGATGCTGTGGCCAAGCTTAGAGAGAAAGGAAAGCCCATCAATGAACAATGAGAGTTTTTGTTTTATTTTCTCATCAATGTCTTTTTCACAATTGGAAACTCTTCTTGGTGCTTATATGTATTCAAATGGAAATATTTTGTGAGGAGTGAATTGCTTCATTTAATATAAATCAACATTCATTGAGTACCACACCATTATATCCAAACTAGTTTTTACCCCGTTCGTTAAACACACGGCATAAATCTTTTTCAATTAAACTATACATAATCAAATGAAGAGAAAAAATAAAATTAAAAAAATAAATTAAGGAGAACAGCCTAAAAATAAAATATATCATTGCAAGACTAAATAATAGTTATAGGTCAATTCTTTCTTCTCCTTGCTCTTCAATGGAGTTGTCTCCTTGTCCTCATAAGAATTAACCTACAACAAATAAAAAATTAAATTAAATTTTTAAATAATTATAATTTTGAATAACAAATTTTAATTCTTTACAATACCTTTGGTTGTAAAGTACGTGTTTCTAAAACCTCAACAAATAACGCAACAACACGATTATGGGCCCTATTTATATACTTAAACAAATACTTTATTGCACGATATTAACTACACGACTCAACACTTAAATGGTTTCGTTATTGAATCAACAAATAACGATTATGAGGAACAATAAATCTATTTTCCAACAATATACTTTGAACATAACCTACAATACTATGTTGTTGCAAAGTAATATAATCTGTAAAATAAATTAAATATGAAAATTTGATTAAAATTAATAAATACCAAAAAAAAAAGGTATTATAAAAAATAAAGTAGTAGGACATTAGACGGGTTGAAACAACTTTTTTATTAATAGCCCGACAGCTACAATGTTCGGCCAAAAATAATGGAGAAATTCTTAGGTCCACTTTTCCAAACTTTTTTCTCCAAGACACCTTTTTTTTTTTAACCGCTAAAAGGCATTTTGAAAATTTTCTCCTAAAATACCCTCAACAACATCGTTGCTTCAGATTTGAGATTCAAATTGATGTATAAATGATTTCATGTTGTTAATATAGTCTTTCCTCATGTTTGGGTATCAATTTTCATGCATAAAACACGAATTTGATCAAATTCAAATTTTTGACTTCATCCCGTTTTCTTTGTTCTTGAGCTGTTTTGGCCACTTAAATCTCTGTTTTAAGCTTCGAATTTGTTTAAAATCAATCTCATATTATTATCCTAACTTAGTACTATATTTTGCATAATTTTTCTACCAAAAACACTATTTTGAGCTTCAAATCAAGCTTGACGGTGTTCGTCCGAAAAAGAGGAAGATGTTCTTGGGCGATGATTCGCCAAACGCAGATCTGGGCAACATAACGGGGTTCGACGATGTACGTATCGCGATGCATGATTTCAATCGCGATGCATGGTTTAATCGCGATGCATGATGTCGTGCATCGCGATGAATGATGTCGTATCGCGATGAATGATGTCACATCGCGATGATCGATGATGATGGACATGTAATTTTGTAAAGAATCGCGATGCATGATTTCGAATCGCGATGCATGGTTTGAATCGCGATGCATGATGTCGCCGCGATGAATGATGTCCGTATCGCGATGAATGATGTTTGCATCGCGATGATCGATGATGATGGACATGTAATTTTGTAAAGAATCGCGATGCATGATTTCGAATCGCGATGCATGGTTTGAATCGCGATGCATGATGTCTGCATCGCGATGAATGATGTCTGTATCGCAATGAATGATGTCTGCATCGCGATGATCGATGATGATGGACATCGCGATGATCTTTTTGGGACATCGCGATGCAAAGAGTTACTGATTTGCGCGTGTTTTTGTTTCATTAATGGTATAATCGTTTTTCGCCCCAAAAATGTATTTTTCCATTTTAAAAAAGATGATTTGGAGCGATTACAAACTTTTAAAAAGGACCGTAATTCACCCAAAATAATTCAAAACAATGTCGACCCATTAATAATTGTTGTGTCCAATTCCTTGTTACCCATTTCATATAAATAGAATCAATCAACCCTAAATTGGCCCAACCCTATGCGTCGTACTCCACCCCATGTTCTTATCAATACAACTATAATGTTGGGCCGAAAAGGATTCAGTAAAATGTTCGGGAAATTGCTGACCGGTCCTCTTTTCAAAAATTTTAACCCCTAAAGTCCACCATTTTTTTTCTTAATCTGAAAAAGACACTTTCATAAAATTATTCCTAAAATACCCCCGTTTTGTCCATAACTGTTCCTAAAGAAACTTTAAGCTAATAGTGGATGGTGGAATTTTTTAGCAATTCAAGGAGGGAGAACAAGAGGAAGAACTGTAAATAAAGTAACTCTGACAAACGACACAAAGATCAAAAACAATCTGGGGATGGAAACCAAAATGGGAAGGCATGTTACTTCCATGAAAAACAGGTCAATTCAAGCTTGAGTACAGGTTTGGAAGATGAAGAGGACAGAAATTACCAATACTTCAAAATTAGTTGAAAATGATAATCTTAAAATTAGTGCAATGGTTTCAGAAATGTGTGATTTTAAGTTATGTTATGGTTTCTTATGTCAACTTGAATGCTACAACAAAATCTTGTATCAGTAGTATATATAATCGAGAGCGACGACTGTTCATGTGTGACATTTTTGAGAAATTCAAGCAATGGCTTTTGTTTTGATTCTTTGTGTGTTCTGAAATATATTGTTTAACTTCTAATCAAGGTAGAGCAAACAGTTCAAGCACTCCTCTCTCTCTCTTTTGGTTCAAGTTTATCATTCTTGCATCCCGATACCCCGATGCAACAATTGTTACATCTTAAATTGAATTTTGATACACAATTCTTGCATCCCAATGCACAAATTAATCTGAGAAAGTGGCACTGCATTCCGATGCACAATTGTTGCATCATGATGCAACAATTATTGCATCTCAAATTGCATCTTGATGCACGATTCTTGCATCCCGATGCACAAATTAATCTGAGAAAGTGGCACTGCATCCCGACGTCCAATTATTGCATCCCGATTCAACAATTGTTACATCTCAATTTTGCATTCCGATGCCTTGGGATGCCTAATGTGAGCGTGTTTTGGTTTCATTAAGGGTATTATTGTCTTTTTGCCTCAAAAATATTTTTTTCTGATTTTAAAAATAATATAGTGGACTGAAGCGATTACAGCCCCTTTAAAATTTAGTGAGTGATTGTACTTAAAAAAAATAATCATAATAAAAAATAAGGATGGGGTGTAGTCTCAATGGCCCACCTTTTTTTTTTTTTTTTCATTTTGCTGGGTAAAACGACATTTTAGTTTCAGGACGCTAAATGACACACCCAATTGTGCTAAGTGTCGCACATTTTTAATAAATTTTTATAAAATATGATGAAAGTACCCTTGATTAGTATTATAGTATATAATTAAGATTGGAGTTCATATTAGAGTTCATATTAATGGTATTGACAAATAAATATATTGGTACAGTTCGGATAAATTTAACGGAGGATGTACTGTTTACTTACACAAACAAGCCTTTATTATTAATTATAATTAAGATTAGAGTTCATGTTAATGTTAATGACTATTTCACGGTACATTTTTTTCATTTATTTTTATTTATTTCATTTAATTAAGGATTTTTTTGTCTTGAAAAATAGAGCGGCCGGCTATATAACAAAATGTCGGTCCGGCAATTTGTTATATAGCCGCCCGCTTCCCAAGTGTCAATCTTATTTTTTTAAAATAAAATTGTCTTGGCCCTATTCTTTTTTTTTGCTAAATTTTTTATATTATATTATTTGTATTCAAAATACAAATGATACCTCTTTAAAAAGAAAAAAAATGGCAAAAAAAAAATACAAATAATATTACACACTTTAATTCAATACGTGTCTAAAATAAAATTGTATTGGCCCTATTTCTTTTTTTTTTTTGCTAAATTTTTTATGTTATATTATTTGTATTCAAGATACAAATGATACCTCTTTAAAAAGAAAAAAAATGGCAAAAAAATATATATACAAATGATACTACACTGTTTTAAAAAATACAAATGACAATAACAATTACAAATTAATAATGTTTAAAAAAAAACAAGGCCAATTACAAATTAACAATATCTATAAAAAAAAGCCGGTATGTCATTTTAAAAAGAGCCCCATAGAGGTTAGGAGATTAGTGTAGATTTTATAAATAGAACGTAGGGCATTTTAGTAAAAATTGAATAAGTGGGTAGCACAATTGGGTTGCTAATTGGGTGCGACGCTTAGCATCCCTCTAGCGTTTTTGGGAGAAAAGTGAATTTAATCGGTTGAGTTGGAGTGGAGGGAGTGGCGCATATCGATCTCCCTTTGTTTGAATTGAAGCAGAGGTGGAAAAATGATGACAGTTAGCACAATTGGAGCATCAACTAACTCTAATAAGGTGTTCCAGAGCTTTAATGGCATTCAGCAACTTGCAGAATCTCGCCATTACAAGGTAATCCCCACCTCCAACTCCACCTCCACCTCCACCTCCTAAATTGGAATGGATTTTCATTGATTTTCAATCTTACCTCAATCCCCTTTTCCAGAGTTAGAGGAGGGATTGAGTAGGAAAATAACATGGGATGGAATCACGATTTCGCTTTCTTTTCTAACCGATGTTTGATATACAATAATCTTTGATTCCTTCCCATGCTATTTGAACTATTATCAAATGAACATTTTTACTAAAACCCAGATGGACATTTTTGTTGTATGCTATTTGAACTATTATCAAATGAACATTTTTACTAAAACCCAGATGGACATTTTTGCATACAACAAACTGGGGGTGATGACTTGACACAGTTATTAATCTAACAATGGATTGTAGACTATTAAAGTTGATGTTGTGAGAGAACTAGATAGGAGAGAGAAACTGAAGTGTGGGCGTGGGCGTGGGCGTGGACTGGACGTGACTATATCAGAGGAAGCAACAGTGGGCAGGTCTAAATCGACATGCTCTGATACATGTAAGAGAATCAGATAGGGAAAGAGAAGCGCGAGTGCGGCTGTGGGCTTGTCCCGTACTAAATACAATTATATGGGAGGTTCCATCCTAAAACCAATTTGTGTTTGGTGGAGTAGCCCCTCAAGTCTGTATACTAGTCAATGTGTAGTTATTTGGTTGATGTGAGGTAATGGTTTCAACAGAGGTAAGTAGGATGCTTGTAGCACGGCATACCATGCTGTACACACAAAGACACTCTTAACCCTACTTTTATGCATTCTTGTTTCAATGATGCATTGAAGTTGATAGTTCATTTCGTGCAGGCTTGGTTCTTAGATCAATTTGGAGTCCTTCATGATGGCAAACAACCTTATCCGGTGCAATTTCAACATGTATGTTTTCATCTGTAAGCTTTTGACATTTTAGTAAGCTTAGTCATTGATGTCATCAGTCTTTCTTTCTTTTCATCTGCGTGTTCCTCTAGCGTTCATGTATTGAAGTTTCATGTTTTGCAAAACAGTAGAAAAGTTGGCTACTTCTGGTGCTAAAATGGTGATAATTAGTAATTCCTCAAGACGGGCATCAACAACCATGGAAAAGTTGAAGAGCCTTGGATTTGATCCCTCTCTCTTTGTAGGAGCCGTCACCAGTGGAGAACTAACATATCAGTACCTTCAAAGGTTGGGCACCATACATTTGGAGATCTTGTGCTATATTTTAATATGCAACAGGCTGCTTTGGTAGAGGATCAGTCTTTAATAGATTCATCTGTTAGGGTTCCCTGTAATGAAACAGAGATCACTAATATGTAAAATGACCTAAGTTGCATTAGAGCCTGGTTGGAGATTTTGGTATTGTGTCCATCCTTTTCACCATCTATTTTTGGACAGCATTCATTATTTAAGTGGTACTAGCAACTGAAGACACTTTTCTTTTTAACATGTAACATAGTTCTCTTTCCGTTGCATTTGGAGGTGCCCTTTCCCTTTTTCAGGATGTCCCGGTTAGCGAACCAAATTGCTAATAAACATTACAAGTTTCATAGTATCCAAAATTTAACACTAGTATAGCCCAAAACAAGCCCGGATACTAAATGGAGATTTTGTTATAATCAAGGGCAATGATGAATTCATTAATGTTTTGACATCTCAAAATGGGATGGAGGGAGTAACTTTTTCCCCTATAGATCTTGATTAACCTAATTTTTGTTTGCAGCAGATTCTTTAAGTTCACGTATAAAAGATGCTCTGCCTTTGTTCATTTTCTTGCCTAGCCTTGTCTTGAATTGAAGGAGAGTTTATTTGATTGGAAGATGTCATAAATTATTTCTTCTGTGGTGCGTTGATTTTAGATCACATATATTGAATATGGTTTACATATTCATTACAGTATTAGGTGTTTTTGCACACACACACACGTTAGCTTGTGTGTGTGTGCAGTATAGTATAGTAACTTTTGTACGATTTTATCTCTTCGCATTATTACTATCTCTCTCTCTCTCTCTCTCTCTCTCTCTCTTCATCATTGTGCCGTGTGTCAATTTCATAGGAGATGTTTGTGGATTATAATTTTATAACTGTTAGCATGAATCGACCTACTTATTTAATATATGGGAGAAATATGGTAGGAGCTTTTGGAATGTGAGATTTTGACATATATAGGACTATGTGATGCTCAATTTTAATTGATCTTTAAATAGCAGACCATAAGATTAATGTTATTTTATGCAGGATTTATCAAGTGTATTTTCTATTCGCTTGTATTATAAATCGATATTTTAAAATTTCCTGCACATAGCTATAGTATGGCCTTCTGCTGTTGGATAAACTTGCGGACATTATACATATTAGCATACTGCAATCACTTTTATCAAGTAGAGAAATCTAAGGTAAGGGTAACACAACCCCTTTCAGATGACTTCCTGCTTCACCGTCAATCTTGACCTTATCAGGCACGTCACAACATCCTGTTTCTCACACATAGTGATGTCATTATTCTTGCCATAATTACATGCGCCTGTGTACTTATAGACATTCCCTGACAAGTCTTTGGTCAGATGTTGACTTTCCTGGCATCCAACTTTAATGGATTGACCTTTCCATCACACATTTGCTTTGGCCCATCATGTTAGGAAAATGGTACATCAGGAAAGAGAAAGTGAAGATTGATGCTGATTCACCTGCTTGATCACATCCAACAGTCCTATCTTATACCCTCCAGTCACACCGTCCTCAAAAGTTTTCAATGCCTTGGTATGGAAAAAATTAGAAGGGAGCAAAGAGGGTTGTTTTGACTCATTGATGCAGTTAGAAGAGTCCCAAGAAATATTGGATATGCCTGCCTTTATTATCTATTGTTGTCTTCTTGAAGCTTGTTTAATATGGGCAGTTCTGTAATTTGTAGGACTTATATTATTGGCTGCCAGGTTTGCTTTTTGTACTTAAGTTAAAGTTTGTAGGCTGTGTGTGCTGTGAGGGCTGTGTGGGCTGCTGTGTATGCTGTTTGGGCTGCTGTTTGGGCTGTGTGTGTGCTAGTTTTGGCTGAAGTTAGTTAATGCTTGGGCTCCAATTTGTCTTGACCCAAGCATTGGTCCTATTTATACCTTGTATTGGTACAGATCAAGGGACACAAAATAGTGATATTTCAGCCTATTATCTAAATTGTGATGTGTGATACATCTTTATTTCTTGGGTGTGATGCTCAACAGCCCTAGGTGAGATTGCCTAGGTTTTTCTTTCTTCTTTGTTTTCTATATTCTACTCTCTTCAATGTATCCCAAGGTTGCACTTCTTCCAAATGAGTCCATTTCAGAATATAAACACTCTCCTTCTTCACCTTATTAACCTCTCAACTTATCTAATCTTGTCTCTAATAGATTATTCTTCTTCCTAAACAGCCCCAAGCCAGATTGTCAAGCCCTGATCCAACCCCTACACCCTGTTCCCTTTGTTGTCACTAAATATATTGCTGAATCAATGATACAGTTAGAGGAGTCCTAAGAAATATTGGATATGTTTGCCTTAATTATCTATTGTTGTCTACTTGAAGCTTGTTTAATATGGAAAGTTCTGTAATTTATAGGACTTAAATTGTGGCTGCCAGGTTTGCTTTTTGTACTTAAGTCAAAGTTTGTTGGCTATGTGTGTTGTGAGGGCTGCTGTGTTTGCTGTGAGGGCTGTGTGGGCTGCTGTTTGGGCTCTGTGTGTGCTAGTTTTTGCTGAAGTTAGTTAAGATTGGGCTCCAATTTTTCTTGGCCCCAAGCACTGATCCTTTTTATACCTTGTATTGGTTCAGATTAAGGGAGAATTACAGAGTTACAGAATTACAGAATAATTCAGCTTTTATTATTTCGATGTGTGATGCATCTTTCTTTTGGTTGCGATGCTCAAAGAACCATGGGTGTGATGTCTATGGTAACCTAGGTGTGATGCCTAGGCATATCTTCTAGCTTATGCCAAGTTCCTATCCCATCTCCTAGTTGTTCTCATCCTATATTTCCTCTCCCCAGTTATGCAAATCAGACCAGACCTGAATTCTTCCATTTTCAGCCCCAAAATCAGCATATGCAAACCCTTGTTGAAACTCTAATCCTCATAATCCTAGCCCCAATACTTTTATTCCCCTTTAGCCCTCTAAGATCCAACCAGTCGATAACGGAAATCCTCCCTGTTGCTGTGGTCGGTCTGCATCAGTTTTGGAATCAGAGCGATGAATCCTATCTTCTGTAAGTCTGAAATCTGATCAATTATGAGGTTCGATATTCCAGATTTTGATGGAACAAATGATTCGATTAAGTTCTGTGATCGGCTTGCTTCTATTGAAGGCTATTTTAATTTCTATAATATGTCGGACCATTGGAGTGTTAGTTTTGCGAATTTGACCCTCGTTGGAATGGCAGAGACATATGGTGGTTTAGTGTGGAAGCAGATATAAGAAGATTGGGGCAACCGCCAGTCGAGACATGGCAAGAGATGAAGTCTATTCTTCAAGAAAACTACATGTTTCCATGTTCTTGTTGTAAGTTGCTTGAACCAATTACTAACTTACATCAGGGCAGCATGTCTGTAATGGAGTATGTGGAGAAGTTTGATGACTTAATTTGCTCGAAGTCAAGCTACAAAGGACTCCCATCAGAGCATTTCTCTGTTCAAGGCTGGTTTAAGGAATGAGATAAGGTGTGAATTAGATCACGAACCCTTACACCGTTGGAGGATGCATTTGAAGTGGGTTGGTACTAAAAGATTCCTAAGATTCTCAAAGAAATGGAAATCTGCATCTCTAAAGCACCAGGCTCCTCCCTCAAACTTGGCAATAATTCCAACTTCTTCTCTTCCTAATATGCAACTGAATGAAGTTCATCGTAGCTTGCTAAAAGCAGCCTATCATCAAGCTTCCTCACATGAAACAACTTCAGTTCATGAAGCTATTTCACCATGGTCAACTTTAATGATAACGTTGAATGTGGCTGACTGTGGAATTGACTATCGTGAGAATGTTCATGGCATCATGATCGCAGAAACTCACAAATCCGCTCTCAATCTTCAACTTTGTAAGTCTCTAGTGTCTACTGAAACATTGTTTGAGCTTTTCTATTGTGGCAGAAATGAGTTGCCAATGACACTCCTCAACTTTCCCAACCAGGAGAAGAGCTTGTTTTGGATTGTCAATTGCCTAATCTTGCTACTACTTGTATGAGTCGTAGCTAGAATAAGGGACCCCAACAAACCTTAGTCACTCTTCATCCATGACTGAAGTTTCAAAGGAACCTTGAGGTTGAACCTGCACCACAGAGTATAATTTCTGAGGAGGTTGAATATATGAAGTTTGAGAAGTTTGCTGGAATAGAGGAACTCAGTCTCATTGAATTAATTGATGTACGCTAGCTGCGAAAGATTGATTTCTAGTTTTGGACGACTTATGGCATGTGTTCTTCAAGCCAATTACACCTCTAACAGAACTTGTGTTTCCAACAAAACATCATGCCATGATAAAGATTAAAGAGTATGTCGATTTCCAAATCTTCCACCCACACCTTCAAGTTAGAAGAAAAGGAATATTCAAGTACAAGCCCTTTACATGAAAACGTTGATGCTTGTTCGAAGCTAGTGGATTTTCATACTTCAACATTTTAAAACTTGAGGTTGAGTTTTCTCCAACAAAGGGAGAATGATGCAGTTAGAGGAGTCCCGTGAAATTTTGGATCTGCCTGCCTTAATATCTATTGGTTGTCTTCTTGAAGCTTGTTAAAAATGGGCAGTTTTGTAATTTGTAGGACTTAAATTGTGGGCTGCCAGGTTTGCTTTGTACTTAAGTCAGAGTTTGTAGGCTGTGTGTGCAGTGAGGGCTGTGTGGGATGCTGTTTGGGCTGTGTGTTCTAGTTTTGGCTGAAGTTAGTTAATGCTTGGGCTCCAATTTGTCTTGGCCCCAAGCATTGGTCCTATTTATACCTTATATTGGTTCAGATTCAGGGAGAAAGGGAGAGTTACAGAATATTTCAACTTCTATTATTTTGATGTGTGATGCATCTTTCTTTTGGGTGTGATGCCTATGGTAACCTAGGTGTCATGCCTGGGCATATCTTCTAGTTTATGCCAAGTTCCTATTCCATCTCCTAGTTGTTCTCCTCCTATATTTCCTCTCGGCTTTCAGTTCTGCAAATCAGATCAGACCTGAATTCTTCCATTTTCAACCCCAAAATCAGCATATGCAAACCCTTGTTGAAACATTTATCCTCATGATCCTAGCCCCAATAATTTTATTCCCCTCTAGCTCCTTAAGATCCAACCAGTCGATAACTGAAATCCTCCCTGTTGCTGTGGTCGTCCTGCATCACTCATGGTCCTTGTGATAAGAAAACTCTCTCCTAGGCACCTTTGACCAAAATTGAGAACTGCAAGAAACTTACAGGAGGCTGGACCACCTTCTCTAATTGTGGCCAAAGCTTCTATTCCAGACCATCTCCATATACAGATTTCAGATGGCACAAGGATCTTATGCTTTGAACTGGGAGGTAACATTCACCAACTACAATCACACCAGCATAAATCTGTCCAGCTTCCACAAAAACATTCTGATCCATTGTCTTTCACTTAAGAAGTTCTCCAATCGTTTTTGGATTCAGTTATCGTACCTTTCTTTGTAGTATTCCCCCATTTACTGTCTGCACAAAGAAAGCCAAACTTCACCCAAAGCTAAGCCAAAGTTGCCATCTAGAGTTGGTTCTTTCTCGCCATGCTGCAAATCAAAGCTTTTACCACACATAAAAAGGCCTTCCCAAGCATTCCCCGTCATTGTTCCAATGAAGTCAAATTCATGAGAATGTAGATTTTTGAACGGGTTTTGTGGAAGCAAGCCCTGCATGATGTACGCTTACTCATGTAGTGATTCCTTATTCAAAGAGGAAGAGCCAGATTAAAATGTCTTCAACTATTAGTTGAGCTTGATGGAATAACATGCAATGGTTTATATAGTCATTAAAGAAGATGAAAATAATGCAAAAAACTCAAGGCCATACTAATAGTAACTACTCTTTACTGAACTTTATTCCTTTGAAATTGTGTCAGAAATATGGTTCCATTTTCTTGAATCAATCATCATGAAAGTATTCCTTCCCTGGATTTCAGGCACATCCCTTGGATTCTGTTAGGCTTATTGAAATCATCCTTCTGCATATCTGTTCATTTTTTCCCACACTTGGATACCAACATTTGATTCATGTCATTTTCATACACAGGAGAGATGACCCTTGGTTTTCTGCACTAGGAAGGTCCTGCATTCACATGACTTGGAATGACCGTGGTGCTATATCTCTAGAGGTATGCAAGAGATATAAGTTCTTTTAGAATTAGTGGTATGTCATTTGCTCCTTATAAGGATTAGTATGGTTTTCCTTTTCATGTTTTATTTGCTATGACATCCTGTTTTCTCTTTGAGTATTCATTTAGATTTACTTAGAACCTCTCTTCCGCGAATCATAATAACAAGCAGTTAGCCTTTAAAGGACTCTAAGAATCTAAACTTGAGCTGCAGATTGTTTTAAACTATTTTAACTCTGTGAAGAGCTCTGATTGGTAGATGACAAAAGAAGCTATTTTATCTCTTATCATTTTATGTAATTATATATTCCCAAGATTGAAATATAAAGACCTGTTGGGTGACCACAGAAGAAATATATTGACGAGGTACTTGTGTTGATTTGAATAACTGAATCTGAAATGCATTTCAGTTAATTTCCCATAATTAACCATTTATAACTTTTTGCTTGGTTCTCAATGACATCCCAGATTTTGCCTATAGGGTCCATGCGAAGTACTAAAAGAATTTTAAAATCATCCATTTATGTTTCTGATTCATGTAATAGGAAAATCTGTAATCATAAAGAAAATACATTGTTAATAACCAGATGGCTACTGTGCTATCTTGACTATTTACTATGGACTAACATCAAATTTTGTATGTGATTTTCTTGTGAGGTAGGGTTTAGGGTTAGATGTTGTGGAGAATGCCGAGAAAGCCGAGTTCGTTTTGGCACATGGCACTGAAGCTTTGGGGCTTTCTTCAGGTGCTTCCGTTCCCAAGAATCTCGAGGATCTTGAAAGAATTTTGGAACAATGTGCAGCCAAGAAAATACCTATGGTGGTGGCAAATCCCGACTTCGTAACTGTCGAAGCTAGAGCTTTGCGCGTCATGCCTGGTATGAAACTCAATCTAAGTCCTGCTGCAAACATGTTATTATTTGCCCTCTGATCTAGTCCTGATACTTAATGCAACCTACATAATTGACAGATAAACTCTCCGTAGATGAATATGATTTATAACTATAGTTGAGTTAGAAAAACATGGAACTGCTTGTGTTCAGTATTTTTTTTCTAGGCTTTCTCAATTCCTCTTTTTCTTAAGCTCTACTCAACTCAGCCTTTGCCCCATTACTTGGGGAACTCCTCTTTCTCTAATAGTCTCTTAGAAAAAAAAAATTAGGGTGCTCGTATATTGCGCCTAATAATTCAATAGAAAGCCCTGCTCAGTTGCCCAGTTGCTGGAAGTTATGGTCTTACTTATTTGATATTCGCAGTGAGGATTGTGTGAGCCCCTGCTCAGTTGAGGCTTTGTTCTCGGTTAGATATATGGTTCTTGGGCAGTAAGGATGCTCAGATTTTTGTGGTAGTGCTATCTTTAGTACTTCGTGGTGCATTTGGACCGAGAGGAATTCTCACATCATTCTGGATAAGGCGAGGTCCTGTTCTTTGTTGAAAGACAGAATCTTTTTTGATGCTCTTCTTTGGGCGACGGCATCTGGAGCTTTTAGAGGAGTGTTCGCAGCTATACATGTTTCTCTATTTTCCACTTTTTTGCATCGGCAGATGTCTTGCTTGCTGTTCTTGTATATTCTATTCTTCATCTAATAAATTATTCTTTGTCTAAAAAAAGATTAAGTCAATAGAAAGCTATAAAAAAGCTTTTTGGTTCAACATGCTTCCAACCTTTGCTAATTCATTACTGGTCAAATGGATGGCCCAAGGCTTCTGCCGCTGCGTGGTTTGGAAAGGGTCTTGAAATGTATGCAACTGTAACTCCAGAAGTGCTGAGGCTGTTTCTGTAGTTTGAAACCTTGATGTCCTGGTCTAAATGGAGCATTGTAATCCTTGCCCAAAAGCTTCAATAGCTCAGCTGAACGTGTACATTGTTTTTAATAAATACAATTTCATTTTCATGTACCTCATTTGCACATCAAATCTCCAACAAGTGAATGGGCAGTCATTTTTTAAATAGTAATACACTGTTCTTTTATGTATCCCTACGTGTTTCCTAGCAGCTAACAATTAGGGAATTCAAAAAGGAATTTTGTCTTCTCCCAAAGCTACGAAGCTTTGCAGAGACGCACTTCATGCAAATGTACACCCTTGGTGCACATGTTACCAAGACCCATATAATTATGTCTGTACGTGACTGTAAGAGTTCTGGAGCAATTTGGTTTTTCAATGGTTTTCATAAGTGACAACTATAACTTTACTTGTTCAGAGGTCTTAGTTTTTCTTCAAAGTTCCTAGCAAACCGTGTCACTAAACCGAAACCGTCATTTTTCTTTTCCGGATTACAATTCCACATCCTTATTGAAGGTAAGTCCTCCGAGTTTCTCGGTTGGCTTTCTTCACTTGAGTTTGCTTTGCTTTAAATAACTTCAACAATATCCAATCAAAAATATATTTGCCAAGATGAAACTTAGTGACATAGTGAAGAATTGGCTATTGCGGTTGTAAGAAGAAGTCTGAAGAAGAGAAGTGAACTAGAGAAGAGAATAACATTGGATTTGACCTGCTTTCAACCAGTGTAATCCTTTATGTTGAGATTGATATACATTGTTGGGCCCTACCTAACAGCTTAAGCTTTTAGATGAGTTGGTAACTTAACATGGTATCAGAGTGGTTTGGCAAGGTGTGCGTTCGAGTCATCCCGCTTGCATTTGTTACCCGTATATTTGTTCGTCTCTCCATGTGAGAACGGGTCACACGTGAGGGGGAGTGTTGAGATTGATATACATTGTCAGGCCCTATCTAACAACTTAAGCTTTTAGATGAGTTGGTAACTTAACACTTTACATTCATGTACAACTACATTCACGTACCACTGCAGTCTACCAACTAATAGATAAGACCCACTGGTCATTATGACAACCTATCCCGGCAAAACAGAGTATGGCATACGCGAGCATAATAAAGTTCCAGACATCGGTTAACCTGCAAATAAAACCTCTTTCTCAAGCATCTTTTGACTACATCACAATCATGATAGACTTAGGAGCTCAAGCCAAGCCCATGGGTTGTCGCAAGTAGTACTTGTCTTCCAGGGAATGAGTCCGTGATGTATTTTGAGCTCATTAGTTTTGTTAGTCATCGAGTTGTTTAGTGGATAGGGGCATTAATGTTATTTCATAGTTGGGAGTCAAGCCCCAATCCTAGGAGTGTTAGGAGAGTTAGTGGATCCTATAAATAAGGATGTTTTCAGACATTGTTGATTAGGTTGAATGCTGAATTGAGAACTAAGCTTGTGAGCTTTACACGTGCGTCTCTTTCCAAGGATCCCTTGCTAGTTTAGGATCCTCTCCTTGTCCTACTTTTGACATTAATTGTGTCATAGTTGAACCTGGCTTTGAAATTCATTCCTATCTCTTCACTCGTTTCCAAGCTTTTTCGCAGGCAAATGCCTATCAACCTTCTGTCCTAAAATCATAACCACAGAATATCACTAGTCAATTCCTTATCATTTTTACTATCTGTGTACGTGGCCATGCGATGATCTGATTTGATCTCTATACACACTAAACGGCCTTGTAACTATTCTCAGACACAGCTATCGTCCTCAACATCACCGAGTAGTTCCACCGTTGTCTCCCTCCTATCTCAGCCCTGTGGTCCACTAGCAAGGACAAACGTGGTCTAGCTAGACTTTTAGGGAGAATTGTGGATGGTCCCCCTGCAGGGACACGGGGCACTCGTATACAGGTTCGTACAAGCAGGCCAATGATAGGGCGCCACCGCGGTATGCGGAGCGCGAATGGTCCGTCACGTGAGGCCTCTTCAGCTGCCTATAATTACGTCGCTCGCCTCATTTACAGGACATGAGATCAGAAGGCAATCATTTCCACAAATACCTGTACTCTCCCAAGTCCAGCTAGTCGGCTGTCACCTCTCTCTGCTTTCGCCTCATGGTTCTGCTCTTGTAATGTCAAACATCACCCTGTAACGTTACTACCTTACCCATGCTGCTGAACTAGATCAAACACTAGTAACGAATTGTGCCTTGTTTTTTTGCTCGGAATTTGCTGGTTATTAATAAATCAAGTCTTGAACATAACCAATGTTGTCCTGTATGTACAACTGCCTTGGGTGGGTACCTAGCTTCGTTTTAATACTTGATATTTCTTATTTGGGGAAGCGGACTAGTTGTATTTAAAGGTTGCATATGCTGCTTTAAGGTTTAACTGTTAACCTTGAATTCATGTTTTTGATGTGTGGGTTTTTGCAGATATATTAGCCGGTGAGAGTAGTACAACCCTGGTGTTGATGATATTATTGGAGAAAGAGATGTGAAGGAGAGATAAAATAAATGTTTAAATTTTTTAATAACTTGTTTGAATATGTTTTTGTATACATAAATACCTTTAAATGCCACATCAACTTTCCATCCTTATTTTAGCGGTATTAGGGATGAAGGGTAAAGTAGCTAACTTAAATTAAGAGCAACAGGAAAGGATGAAAAGAAAGAACATTGTGTAAAAGTGTAGAAAAACTGAAGTACATTGTTTGGTTTTGGCATTTGGCAGCCAATAAGGGCATTGTTGATCAAAGTTTGAGTGACCATGTCTAAAGAGTACATCTTGCAGTGAGTCGTGTAATAAGTTGAATATGAGTAGCGGTTATGTGTTTGGGAGCTTATATCTAAATTGATTGGGATAAGATCATAACCGCAACATTGGGTTTAGCCTAGTGGGCTAATTACTAGTGCAGCTCTTGACCTTGAATATACCTTATATTATGAAATGGCTTAGTTTGGGTAAATATTGGACATCCTTCCGGTCGCTGATCTTATCCAAAGTGGAAAAGTAGAAGGGAGATACTTGGACCATTAAAGTTCCTTTTAAAGATAGCATTTGCATAGACCGTCTAAGTGCATTTCCCCTGGTTGGTGTCTGATGTGTAAATGTAATCTCAAAATTATTTGTTCTTTTTTTTCATTTTTGGGGTGTTTGGTTCCTTTGGAATAACTTGTTGGGGTGGCTGGGGATGATTGAGGCAGTCCTAGTTCTACTTTGTGTTCCTTCAATGCACGTTAGAGGTTTTGTGGGGGACAGAAGCTAGCTTGCTTTGGCAATGGGGGCTGTTTACGGTCCTTGACTCGACCAGGCATTATTAGTTAGTGTAGCAACGTCCATTTCACTGCAAGTCTCGACCAAGCCATTATTAGTTTAGTGTAGCAACGTCCATTTCACTTCAAATGCTATCGTCATTGGTCCATTGTCTGTACTGAATTAAAGACAAGCGCACTCAATTGTAGTCCTCTTTAACAATCCGTGTACCTGTGTACTGAGTGCTGTCACTTCTAGTATTTGGGCTCTTGCTCGAATGTTTCAAGGCTAGACTTGTTGCCTAATGCTTCGTGCACACCTATGAATATCGAAAATTTGCTTCTATAGCTAAGACTAAGAGGATTTCTTAGATGCATTCTCTCTTAATTTAATTTTCTCTCCTTTTTACATTGACAATGAAGAATCAAACTAATACTATTTCCATTTCGTTCTCTACAAATGATTTGGAGTGCAGTGGGAATTTATCTTTGTTACTAATTTGAGTCCTCACTTTCATACCCTGTTGAGATAGTCAGCAGGATTCATAAGTACTTTTACTACAGGGTGACTACTTAGCCTTATGCTACGATCAAGCTCTAGCCAAACGTTTCTGGTTTTACTCAGCATTCCCACTTTTGCCGCTAATATTGGGTGGACATTACAAGAACTTGATTTCAGCAATGCCAAAAAAAATTGTGACATAGTAGTATGCGGGGAGATCTCTCCTGGTTTCCATTACATGTCGCTGAAGTGAACTTATGTTGGCTAAATGACTCTATCGGCTGAAACAATCTTCCGAGATTTGATTTGGCAGATTTCTCACTGCTCAAATTGATGTTTTGTTATCAGTAATGGAGCACAAACGCATGGGATCAAAGATTACTGTACTCCTTTTTGTGGATCACGTTGTTTTGACTGATGAGAATGTGAAAGGGACATCTGAGAGAAAGGCAGTTTTCAGAAGTTTTTGAGTTCATGGACTTGGGTGACATGAGATACTTCAAAGGATGGGGGCATCTTCATCTCAAGTAGGAAGTATGTTTAAGATCTCCTCAAAGAAACAAGTGCATGGAGATGTCCTTAGAAGTCAAATTATTGATTAAATTATGTGGTTGATTGGAAAGAAAAAAAATTGGAAGGCCTGATGGACAGCTGATTTAATATTTCTAATATGAAGCCTAATAAGCATTTCTTTATGATCCTCATTCTTGTCATCTTGAGGTAGCGAACCATGTCTTAGAACTAAAAGTAATGCAAGGATCTTCAGGGATCAGTATTTCCTATGAACATGTGGAAAGACAAGGTGGTTTCTGGCATCGTTGTGGACTTATGCAATGGGCACTTAGAAGCTTCTGTTTTGGATTTGCGTAGGGACTAACGAGCAGTTCCTCACCGACTATGAGCTGATTTAGATTGTTTCTTTTGCTTTCCTTTTTTGCTCCCATGTAGTACAGACTTCTTAAGCTGACTGTATGTTGTTTTCTTGATCTAATAATTTTTTTTTCTATTTATGGAATGAAACCCATATTATTGAAGTCTGCCTCTGGGAAGGACTTTGTTTGGAGAAGAAGAATCATTGATTGCACATACATTCAGTGTTGAGCTTAATACATGATCATGTCTCATGGATTGTATGCACTTATTTGGCTTTTTGGGGTTTGTTGAAGGATTCGGGAGTTGAAATTTGGACATCGGGATGTTTTATTTTACGAGTAATAATTAGGCAAGCATTAACGTTACTCATAATCCAGTTCGACTTTACTGAACCAAGCACATTGAGATGAGTTCATTGTCCGGGAGATGCTGACTAGTTGACTAATTACACTTCTAATCTAACATATGCATTAATGGTACCAAGGGGCCATAGTCCTGCAGGACAAGTGTAGGTAAACTTAGCCTACAAAGGTTGGGCCAAAATTGATGCAGAAGGCAGCGGAAAGAACATAAAGGAGGCTGTATTTAGGGATTTAATAGGTAGAACAAAAGGGTTAGGATTCTGGGGTAATTTAGGCTCACAAAAGAATTGTTGCAGGAGCTGTTCAGGCACTGTGAACATTAGCCGAGAACAGTAACTTGGTCTGAAAGTCGTAAAGTCACAAGAGTAGCATAAAATTAAGAAAGAGGAGGAGGAGAAGAAAGAGGATAGAACCTGGCTTCAAACCAACTCAGCCTTATGCATCCCACCTAGGGTTCTTGAGCATCACACTGGAGGGAATTGCATCACACAATTTGAGAAAGAAAAGCTTATGATTTATGCAGAACTCTTTCTATTGATCTGTGAATAATCTGAAATTATTAAGGTACCTCTCTTCCTTTGTGCACACACTTGTTTGTAGATGTGTCCATGCATTGTGTGTTGACTATCCCATAAACATGCAAAACTGAATCTGTATTTTATTAAGCTGTTTAACATTTGTAGAATATTTTCTAGAGACCTTTATAATCTAATTTCTCAATTGCAATGGCCTACTTATTTTTAGGGTACTTTGTACGATATGGCAAATTTTAATTCTTAATTACACTTCACTGCAAAGGACATACATTTACAATGCAAATATGCCATCCAATGTCTTTCTTCTTCTTGTTCTAGCTTTTGAGGTAGCATTTTTGGTATAAGCGTTTTTATTCCTTCAAGGTACATTGGCAGCTTCATATGAGAAGCTTGGTGGTGAAGTCAAATGGATGGGAAAGCCTGATAAGGTGATTCATTCAGTGCAGTCATAATTCCACTAATGGTTTCAGACAGATTTGCTCCAATTGAATGCATATACACACACAGAGTCAACCTTTGAAAGCTATAAGTGTTAAATATCTATTTTGACAGTGATGTGCATTAGTTTCGTTTCCACCTACCTAAGAAGAAAAGTTTGAGCGTCACTATTGTAGGTTCAGGAGTTCTGATTTTGAAAATAAACCATCTTTTAGTGTACAAGTGGTAGCCATGTTTGTGTGACATTCAGAAATAGCCAAAAATATATATACATATACATATAGATGAACGAAAGTTTATTTTGTTGCAGAATGTTCTTCTTGCTTATCCCTGGTAATAATTTCATGGATACTTCAATGGTTGTTTTAATCAGATAATCTATAAATCAGCCATGGCAATGGCTGGTGTGGATGCTTCGGATTGTATTGCTGTGGGAGACTCGCTACACCATGACATAAAAGGTGCAAATGTAGGTGGGATCCAGTCGGCATTTATCACAGGTGGGATTCATGCAACTGAGCTTGGACTTAGTCAATTTGGAGAAGTTGCAGATCAGTCATCCGTTCATGCTTTTGCATTGAAGTATGATGCTTATCCATCATATGTTTTGCCTTCGTTTGTGTGGTAATCATCGTAATAGGCTGGTAAGTTCTATACTTTTACAGTTTTACCTCATCCTCATATTGATGCAGCAATACCAAGGTCTGTGGTTCAGATAATTGGTGATTGATATTACTCTCCTTGAGTTTGAACATCTTTTTTTTTTTCCTTTTAGGTTTCAGTTGTTTGCAGTACAATACATGTCCATGACCACAGAAGCGACGGAAATGTAGAAAAGCAATCATGCTTCATTAGTTTCCCCAAATCAAATTGTATTTGTGTTGAACGCGTTCTTATGTGAAAATATCAAGGAAGTTTTGTTTTGTTCTAGGGACCCCCCTCTCCTGTGTCTCCAGTAATGGTAGGGGCACATTTATCTTTGCTCAGATAATGATGTATAGCAACTTGGATCATTTGAAAGTGTGTCCAAAGTTGCAAGAAGTGACTGATAAAGGGTTAGATAGTGTTTTTATCCTTCCAAGTTTCACCAGGTTTTACTTGAGCCTTGTTCCTCTTGACCCCAGTAGCATCCATTTCACTTGTACCTTCCACCCATGAGTACTGAAGTCCTTCCAAAAACAACCATGTGCATGTCACGTGTGACTTCTTAAACGGTAAAACACGTACTCCCTGTGTCCCTAAATTATTGTCTTGCTTTCCTTTTTTGCTCGTCCCTAAATAATTGTCTTGTTTGAAACTTTTATTTTTAGGATATTATTTTTACCATTTTACGCTTATTTTTTCTCTCTACTTTAATTATGGGCCAAATACACATGTGCATTAAAATAATCTAAACACTATACTAATATTAATAATCAAATCTATTATTTTTTCTTAATCTGTGTGCTGGGTTAAACAAGATAATAATTTAGGGACGGATGGAGTACTTTGTAATTGAAGTTACCTTTAAGGCTCCGTTTGTTTCACGGAAAATGATTTTCGGAAAACGTTTTCCTTATTTTCCGGTGTTTGGTAACATTTGAAAAATGTAGTCAATGTAAGATGTTTTCCAAGTCAACGAAAAATGAAGCTTTCTTTTCCGGAAAATGACTTACGGATTCATTTTCCGTAAGTCATTTTCCAAAACTTGTTCATTCTAATTTTCTCCTAATATCACCTTTGCACATATGTTTTCCGTAAAAATTTCATGAGTTTGCCAAACACCGGAAAATGTTTTCCGATATATTTTCAAAAGATTTACCAAACGCCTGAAAATAGAACATTTTCATTTTTCGGAAACCATTTTTCAGAAATCATTTTTTGGAAGTTATTTTCCTTAAAACAAACGGAGCCTAACACTCGTATTTTTAGGTTTACAAATGTGAACGAACTCTTTATTTCGCATTATACTGAACCTTAATTTTTAACTGTTGTTTAATTTTTAATGAACTTGTTGACGTGACATAAGTGTTATTTCAATAGGTCTCAAGAAACTACGTTAAGTCTTGGATTTTCCTTAACAATTTGAGTTCAATTTGTATTGTGGTGAAAAAAGTAATTTTTCCTTTAATTTAAAACAATTAAACTGAGATTTTATTTTATTTTTTTCTTTTGATAACCGGTAGAGACATTATTAATGTCAAATCTGTTTAAAATAAAACCTTAAAAGGGGCAAGGAAGGATAAAAGAGAAATTGAAGTTGTCTTTCTACTTTATTGTTTATATTTGTGACTGCTTACTTTTGTTGTTCATATGTTATCGTTTACTTCGACAACCTTAGTAATTTATCTAAACAACAAGTTTGGTGATCTTCCTGTGTAAACTCCTTTTGAAACTTACCATTTGATAAAGTTACCTATTTCAAAAGTAGTCGTTTTGAACCTTAAACTATTCTCGGTAAGTTTATTTTGACGCCCTAATTGTTTAAACAGTTAGCAATTTGATAAGCTTGAGGGGTTTCAAAAAGTTATTCAAACCCCCCCACCCCCTCATAAGCATATTTTCATACCACTTGGGCCTAAAATAATCCAACACTTTGAAGCCCAATTCTGTGGACTAGGACATGAAGAAAATATGGAAAATTACGGGCCAATATACTTTGGAAAGTTTTTAACCGCTTTAGTTTTTACTTTTTTTTTTTTTTTTTCAATTGGAAAAAGGTATCTTTGTAGTATCGTTCTTGAAATGCCTCCCCTCCTCGCAGCAATCGAACTGGTTTCTTCCACTAAGTTTCAGCAAATTTTTCCTTCCCCTCAAATTCGATCTCTTTCTCATACGCTGTCATCATGTTATTCAATCGATCGATTTCATTTTGGTAAAACGTTACCTGGTATGATCCAATCAATAACAGGTGAATATTACAATGTTGACTCTGATAGCTTAGCTTTGAAATATTTCATAAACATAGTGTTGTTAGGTAATTTTTTTATCACTTAGCATAATATCCGTAAACATTTCTGAAATTCCCAAGGTACGTATTTGAACGGTCTCACCCATCCCCTCCGACACGTGGCAGACACCTCGGCAGCGAGGACGCCAGTTGGAGCCCACACCGAGGTAGCACGTGCCACATAGGTACAGCGACCTGGTAATTGCACCAGGTCAGGTCGTCAGATTCCCAGCATATCCTCCCCGCACACCGACCTGAAAGACCCTCCATGCGACCTATATACATGTCAGGCCGACTGCCTCGCCATATGGGCGACCTGACCACATGCGAGACCAACCTCGACGCAACCCGATCTGTCTGGCCTGCACACATGGCTTGTCCTTATTGGATATGGGGAAGGCACAGTCCTGCCATCACAGAAGTCTGCTCTACTCTCCCACTTCCTGACAGGAAAGTACAAGGACCACCATACGGTGGGTGGCCACGATCTCCTGAGCCTACTGCCGCCGCTTACAGACACTAAGAGACAAAGAGTTGCACAGGTTTGGTCCCCCCATGGTCTCCTCTATGATCAGAGATCACCTTCCGCCAGCCTATAAATACAAAGGTATGGACTCACCCTCAGAGGAGGACACTTAATCACCAGCACACACCCTTGCACCTCCAAACTCTTGTTCACTACTCTTGGCCTTCATTCACAGACCAAGATCTGTGAATCAGGTCCTTCTTTAACCCAGAACACTGATTCTTACACCGGAGGGTTTTAGCTGGGTCACCCCCAGCTCCCCTAACGGTGCTTCTCACTTGTTCACAGGTCACTGTTCCATCTTTTTCTCTCTCAGACACCGGAGAAGACCCCAGTAGCGTTCGGCCAGTATCCAGCTAGACTACACACGCGGCGCTTACGTGGAACCGACATGGTCACCGCCCACTTTTGGCCTGATCAGTATTTAACAGAGGAGGCGTATATGGAGATGGTATTTCTTATGAACGCACGTAGGCGATGCACAAAATTCGTCTACCGATGCTGAATATTTTACATCGCGATGCACAGATTTGGAATCGGAGTAGATAACTAGATAAGTAAATCCGATGCATAGCCTATTTAACGCTATGCACAAATTGTATAATCGCTATGCAAATTGTAAAACCCGATGCATAGGTTATGTACGCGATGCACAAACTATATAACACCATAAAAACCGAAGTGCAAATCATATTAAAAAATTACAGGTCATGTATTCAAATATGTTCACAAAAGCAATTGTGTCTTCATTATCTAATTTACTATTTCAAAAGATTACAAATTATCGCCAACTTCAATCGTTAATCCTGATCTCCCCCGTTCGTGATTATCCATTCCACTTTTTTTTTTTTTTTTTTTTTTTTTGTATTTTGCACATTCAGCAGGAGTGGTTTTGGGAGGTATTTTATATTCTCGTAGTAGCTTTTCGATCAGAAAGCATACTATCACTCTGCAATCAAGACTTCTAAGAGCTTGTTGAAGCAATGATGGATATGTTTTGACAGGACAGACGAAGTCTTCTTGGATTAATCTGTCATATTTTTTGAATTGCAATTTATCCTCCATCTCTTTCATTTTCGCTTCAATGTGTGATATCTGTAGAGATAATTATTAAAAACCAATTATTGCGTGTATATTTGTTGTATTATTTTTAATAAGTAGTTTTATATTACTCACAAGTATTCTTGTTCGGTCCAAGTGCCAATCTCACTCTTCATGCTTAAGAATCGAAGAGTTATAGAGTACCCAAGACATTTCGTCTTCATAGAAAACAAGCAGCGTCCAAGGCAGGCATTTTCCTGTCTGGACGTCGCCCTGTCCTGGTGTGTTTATTGGAAAAATTAGCAGATCGTGGTTGATCGCTTCATTCAATCTGTCGTCTATGTCTCTCTTTACGAAGTCTTTGTAAAAGCTGAAAGTGGGCTGCCTTGTGACGTACGTCTGAAAAAGTGTATACATTTTAAGTTTGCAACAATCAATTAAGAATCTTATATAGTAAATGAAGATTTAGGATAATATTTACCCAACTGTCGGATCTAAAAATCGTTGCGCATTTGTCTTTTTTTGATTTTTTTGCCAGTTCTTTTTCCAAAATGATCGTCCACGCATCGATGTGTTGTAAACAAGATAATAAAGTTATACGTGGCAAAAACAAAATAACATAGGTCGATGCTTAACAGGTATAATACTTACATGGTTCTCCAACATATCGTCGTGGAATACAAGGAGAGTATCTCTAAGAGTGATAAGGGGATAGATTTCTCCTCCCTTATAAACATGTGTGTTGTAAAAAGGTGAAAGCCATATTTATAATTCACCAGAAAACGCATATTAATGTCAATATAACCATAATAGAAATAATCTCACTTACTCAAGTCCATCCGGTTCGTTGTAAAGTCTTCGCAGTTTATCTCTGCTTTTGTGATTCAATAGAAAAGCAGGTTTCTTCGTTTCATCCAAGGGTAGTGGTTGGAGATCCAAGGGTAGTGGTTGGAGTTTGTTTTTCTTCCTTTCATATTTCTTTTTCTGAGGCACTGCGCCCGTTGTTTTATTACAGTCTTCATCAAGATTTTTCCTCTTACGGTCATTTCGTTCATGGATTCTTTTGACCATCGAAAAAAGAGTCTTTAGTCTTTGAATGTACCTCAATAGGTGCATCCGCTCCAGCTTCCAGTTGTTCTTCTCCACCCTCCCCAATTTTGGCCCCATCATCCTTTGACATGCTTAAGACTGTGTCTACAAGGTTATTAATTATTTTATCTATTTCTATTGGCTTCATGTCTCGTCGTGACACAACCTTTAGCATGTCATTTTCTTGTGCCATTGCTGATAGTTTGTTTTTGAGAGCTTTTATCTAAGCCATAGCTTTAATGAGCTTCAAATTCAATTCAGCCGTTTGTGAGGACAGGATTTGTGTATCAGTTCGTTGCTCATCCGTCAACTCAACTCTTGAATTTTGGTATGAAGATAACTGAGATGTCAGGCTTTCACTTTCGTTATCCTTGGCTTATATTGAGATGTCAGACTGTGTCTACAAGGTTATTAATTATTTTATCTAATTCTATCTTGAGCCCCTGCACTATCCGTTTCTCATCTATCAACACATGTTTTAAATTTTCTATTGGTGATGATTGTTCAACCAAGTCAAATCTTAGCCGATCCACCACCCTTTCTTTAGCTACCAGCTCGTCTCTTAAGCTTTGGCAGCACGTTTTTTTAACTTGTGGAATTGCATCCTCAGCCGTATCAAGCAAATGCATATTTTCATTGTTAATTTCCGCTCCATTATTTACATGCTCAGCCTCAGCAATAGCTTCACAAATCAATTCCCTCTCAGCCCTTGTTTTCCCCCAAAGCAGTTGCTTTTGATCTTCTATTCTTTGAAGAGATTTAACAAGGTCCTGCATCGGAAATAGATTTCATGCATCACGATTTAATAGGTCAATTCATTCAGTATAGTGTGATGCATCGAAAATTTAAATTCATGAATCGCGATTTAACTCGATGCATCGAAAATAGTGTGATGCATCGAAAATTTAAATTCATGAATCGCGATTTAACTCGATGCATCGAAAATAATAACCATGCATCGGGAATTAATTAAACCAGTCATCCATTAATTACAATAGGATGCATCGCAATTGCAATGCTGTTGTTTCTAAATAAAATACTAATATGCCTTTTATATACACTCACTTTTTTGTTCATGACCGAATCAAATTTTGATTCTTTCAATTTCAATTGCAGAGCGGACAAATCCCACTTGACAAATCTTGGGATGTCGTTTTCGTGAATCGGTTTGGTGATTTAGCTTCACTCGCACAATCAATACTGCATGCAAAAATTCAGCACAGTTAGCACGATAAAGTCAACATGCATTGTATATAGAAATTGCCAATTAATATCAAATGAATTGAAAGTTACCGGAAGTAGAGGCACACATCTCTCTACCCATTCATCCTTTCTAGTTTCTAGGCTTTCCAACAACATATGGATAACATGTTTGAACCAATTGCAATATGTTATGAATAAGATACTAGTGTTACGTATGTCCATAATATGTAGGACGTTTTGGTTGTAAACAACAATGTTGTCAGAACAAGCAGAGTTGTCAAGCTTGCAACGTATTTGACATCTTGTTCTTCTGTACTCTATTATTTCTTTGATCCTTTCACAAATCAGGGATGGCTTCAATCTGAAATCCTTTGAATCGTTTGATACTTTTTTGGGGAAGCGGTCTTACAAAATTTGTCCGCTCGAAGTTGAAGGGAGAAATGTTTATTTCCTTATCCCCATCATTTATTCTCATAATTAGCTTTGCATCTCTTGCCTTTACCTTCATCTTCTTGTCCCCCAACTAGAAACACTTTTCTCCCTTGACATAACGTTGAACAATGCTTGTAACGATGAAACTGTCCACCGTACTGCACTTAATTTTTTCTCCAAGCATGACATCTATTATTTGCCAAAAGGGGGCCTTCTTTAGTGCTTTTAAGTGAACGCTCCTTAATCCCAAGTTTGTTACTTGTTCTATCAGATTTTGAATACTGCTCCTGTATTTGATTTTTTGGTTGATTTTGTAGGAGCTACAATAACATGGATATCGCAGTTAGAATTAGTCAATTGCGGAATGCAATTCAAAAAGTAATTCACTGTGCATTTAGCATAATCGCGATGCACAATTGATACATCGCGATGCACAAACCCTAGAATCTCGATCCAACAAATTCTAATCGCGTTGCATAAATCGTATAGCGAACTCGAGAAAAATGCAAAACAAATCACATGCATAACACATTTTTTAAATAATTCATTTCTATGCAAATCGTATAACGAACTCGAGAAAACTTTATTTCTAATCATTTTTTTCGGGATTTCACTCCATTATTGAAGTTTTAAGAAGATAGTTGAATTATAAAATGTATTTCAACTAGTAACAGAAGAAATACACACCTGACTTGATTTGAGGTTCAATTTCTTCCTGTTGTCATGCTTTGCTCCTTTTAGTAGTTTGTTTCGTTGCTTTCTTTGTTGTTGCTATACCAGTACTCTCTAGTAGTGTCAATGATTGTTCAGTACTCATTTTTCTGTAGTATTGAAGTTGAGGTTCACTCTCTCATATTCGTCGGAGGATTCTTGTGTAGAAATGGCGGGAGGATGGTTTTGGAAATGGAAATGAAAGTGATAACTCGTAAGTGAATATAAAAGGTTTGTAAACAATCGATTATAGTGTGCCTGTTCTTTAATTTGCATAAACGACTAGATGCATCGCAATGTCAAAATTGATCCATAGCAATGCTCAATCGTTGCATCGCGATGCCTTGCCTAACCGGTGTTTAGCGCGCTCCCCATAATTAATGGCATTTACGTTATTTCGCTAGAAAAGTATCTTTTGCCGGTTTAAAAAAAAGTATTGGAGTGTAAAGCACTTAGAAAATATCGAGAGTGGACTGGCCCGAATTCCTCCCTTTAAAATAATTTGATATTTATTGGATTTTAGAAATGAACTGCCTGGCTCATGATGAAGAATGGTTTAGGCCTATTAGTTGATCAATGATCCCTATTAAGAAGATAAAATACTAGAAGGGGTGTGAATATTTTTTCTTGAAAAGCTTTTGGGAAGACAGAGATTTTCAAAACATCAATCTATATCCACTCAGACTCAATTGTGTGGTTATGTTAGTTTTGATGATGACAAATAGGATTGGAATGTATAGAACCCTTATGAATGTAACCTTCATTTTAAAGGATAAGGTTATTTTTAGAAAGTTTCATCAAAGGCAGTTGAAGGAAACAAGTCGTTGAGGCTTAGCCAAACTAGTTATTCCTGAGCATTTTGATTACGGTTGGTGAAAATTGCTTGAACGAGGTTTCTCGTCGTCATCTGGAAATCGAATAAACTCATTTGTTGAATTTGTACAAACCTTTTCGAAGCCATTGTTTCTGGCTCGAATGGATTGACTATGCTTTTATCCTTATTAGAGGCTGGAGAGCAGAACAAAGGACTCCTTCCATTTACTAGAGACGCACGCGACTAAGTTTCGTTCATCTTCGAAACTCTAACTTAATGGAATGAGGCTATCGTGTAAGAATAGAAAAGTGTGGAACTCTCCTGAAATGGCTACAGAGAGAGAGAGAGAGAGAGAGAGAGAGAGAGAGAGAGCAGTAACAATGTGGTCTTGACATGCCAGAGATAGCCAAGGCCAAACAACTGTGTGACAATAACAATTTTCATCTCATACAAAATGATTTATGATACAAATTTCAGCTTCCAAGCGATCCAAAAATGACAAATGAACATTAAGCCGATTTGCAGTACATAAAATGAAACATTATGGATAATAGTAGCAAACATATGATAGGGGATACAAAAGGGTAAACTATATATAAAAGGAATAATCTGGAAATGAAGACCTCGACAAATTATACAATGCCCTCAAACATGCAATGGTGTTAGGGTTCCCTCTCCTCCATTCCGCACTCCAAAAAACGGGTAATGTTCATATCTCCACTCATATGGGCCAAAATAGAGCATACGTGCATCCATGGAACCTGAATATAGAACCAAAGTGAGGAGGAAAGGGGCTACAGATATCCTTTTGTACAACCGCTTGGGGGACGACCAATAAGCCTGCACTGGTCTGGAAGTAAGGAAGAGATCACTTGCCCAGTAACTGGAAATAGTTCACCATCAATTCCACAGCCATTGTGTGTACGCTTTCCAGGCTTGATCTTCACTGATTTCACCTGCATTTCATTAAGATCTTTGGTTATTAAAGACACCAACAACTCATTATGCTTCTGTCTTGACTCAACTCAACCTTTGACCCAATTGCTTGGGGTCAGTCACGAGAATCACAACTCTGTTTTTGTCCAAAGCAAGATTTCCGGTTAACATGTAGAGAAGTATGGCTTCTTATGTGCCGAGAAACATAAATTGACATGCTATAAATGCAGTAATTTAATTTCATGTCAATACCTTCACATATTCAACAAATGGCAAAGAAAGGTGACGTCCCATTTGCAAAAGCAGGAGGAACCTCAACAGCCTCAGTCGTCCACTACCATGAACCAACAACAAATCCAAGGTGTTGTCATCATGCTCAGCTTTAGGTGCCACCACCTGTGAACTCAAACTTTGAACAGTTTTACAAGCATGGTTGCATACTAAAACACCAATGAATTGGCCTTTGGTGACTACCCATTTTTCCTCCGATCTAGGCACAACTTCCTTTCTTTCTCCAGCTTCACTGTCATCTTGAGGGCCCGGCAATTCGATAGGATTTTCCAAATCCCAGTGAGGCTCAGCATCCCACTTTGGTTCAGCATCCCAAATTGGACCTGGATCTGACATTGTTGATGAGATATCCTCTTTGTCATTTGTTGCTGCGTTCCCCCAAGAAGATCTGATTGGATCTTGTGATGACGTCAGTCCAGTCCATCCTTTATCGGTCCTTGACTTGGACCTAGTCCTTGGCCAGTTAGGAGTCGAGGAAAGTGGTAGCTGAGGATGGATGACTTCTGGTTCTGCAGTCACATTGCTTCTTCCTGATGAAAGTCGTTTTGACTTTGGATCTATGCCACGCACATATTCTGATGGCTCAGTGCTACTACAGGTGGTGTCCAAGTCTACGCCAGACATTCGGCTTGGGGTCATTATTGAGTCAATACTTGACAAGCTAGAGGCTCTAGGAATGCCATCTGATCTCCTCATAATGTCGGTGTACAGATCGGACATTTCCACTACATCACGATCAGCCAAGATTTTTCCATCTTGATCCGTCTTTTCTTTGGATGCTGGTAAATATTCCAGTTCATAGCTATACTTTGGTAAGCACAAGAATTTGAGGAAACCAGCAACAAAATAACGTAAAGGACCAAAACGCTTCTGATATCTTTCAGAAAGTTCCAGCACTGCAACGAATGAAGAAGAGAAACGCATCAATAACAAGTATAATCAAAAACTAGTATCAAATGCTTATATCAAATGTTTGAGATTGACATATATTTGCTATTGCACCACATCAATCATTATATCCTAAACTGATTTAGATACCTATAAAGATCTGATGCAAGGGTCAACTCAATTAATTCAGGCTAGAGTTATGTAACAAAAGACTGCACATAAGCAAAGAAACAAACAAATTGACAACTTCAATAACTTCTAAAGATCATGGATATCTAGAGACGAATATGTAAAGGCATACACAAATGCCTTTGGTCATTAGCATTCAGCCTACAAAGCAGCAAAGACCAGGAGCAAGCCTTAATGTTGGAAGTAATCTAGAATCCCTTAATAAAGGAGGATACAATTATGAGAACAGCCTAATAACATGGAACCCACTGCAGAAGAGCCATAAACGAGGATAGGTTATTACATGACTAGGAGAGGCAGAACTCTACAGATACATTTTCCCTTTCTGATATGAAGTTCAGAAACAATTGAAATCCCACGGCACCGTGATACATTTCACCTCAGGGTCTGGAATTAGTAGCATAATGAGAGGAGGTAGGTGAAGGGTGCAAAGGAAACAATATGCAATTAACAGCCGAAAGATCAACATGGAATCCACCCCAACCAATATTGTACAAGCAAAATAAAATAAGGATAACAGAACAGAAAGAATTTCCAAGGGATCATATTGCTGAATGAGGGGTCCACACATTTTAATGTAACCCATGTTCTCACGATTATATGTGCATAATCCATGAGGACTGATGCACAAAAGGAATGTGGCACAATCATTCTCCACCTGAAAATGTCTTGGAGACTAGCTCGCCATGCCTCAAGCTCCACATTATGAGGATAGGTTATTACATGACTAGGAGAGGCAGAACTCTACAGATACATTTTCCCTTTCTGATAGTTCAGAAACAATTATATCTAGAGACGAATATGTAAAGGCATTTGCAAACATTCAGCCTACAAAGCAGCAAAGACCAGGAGCAAGCCTTAATGTTGGAAGTAATCTAGAATCCCTTAATAAAGGAGGATACAATTATGAGAACAGCCTAATAACATGGAACCCACTGCAGAAGAGCCATAAACGTTTGTACACAAATCCCAATTAAACAAAGATCGATACTTGGGTCACCCATACAGCCACAACGTACTTTTCCAATGATCCTTGCTAACCTATCATATAAATGACATTCATAGGAATACAATAAAAGAAATAAATAATTAAAAAAAAAAAAGAAACACCAGAAACTATTGCTACTATCAATGGGAACCGCAGATGCCTGAAGTACACGTGTTAAAGGCGTCAGATGCACGGGAGCATCCCAGGGCCTAATATCTAGCAGTTATGTCTTACTTTAGCAATTCAATTTATTTATCTATCAGATACTTTTATAATTAATAACATTGTATTAATCGTGTTTAAGTAATTCAAAGTCTGTAAACAAGGACTCTTTCGTAATCGAACAGATAGACTTGATTATTGATATGTTATTGCTCTTCTTATTCCCCAAGGAAAGCTTGGTTTTCTCTCCCCAATAATCCCCAGGAAAGCCTGGTTTTTCTTCTCCTCGTACCCTAACTCCCCTATCGGAGTATATCACTTGACCCCCACGATCAGCAACCTCGTAACCATGGTTCTTCAAAAAAAGCTACCAACCTAAGTTTGCGCAAGTACCTCTAGTACTCTAGTTTGAAACCAATCTTGATCAGCACACCCCAAACAGGATGTATGAGTAGTAGAAGTCTGCCAAGTATATTAATCTCACAGAGGAAGTGTTAATATTCAATTCAAAAACACTCTGTGACAGCTTAATCTTTTAGAACATTTGACTACTTAACATGGTATGAGAGCTCACTGTTTGGCAAGGACAAGGGTTCAAATCGTCTCGCTTGTATTTATTCTGAAATATCAAAGAGGGTACTTATTGGCCCTATATAAAAAATGCATTGGCACATTTAACTTATATTCACATATGCATGTGAGGGGGAGTGTTAAAACATGATAGACATTCACCTTAAGCATTTATATGAGTAGGTTACTTCTCGAAAGTATATAGAATTCTGCAAAAATGCGCATGCATGACTCGAGAGGAAGATCTGTCATATATTTCTTGGAGGCAGATCATTCATATCTTTCAAGATCCAACCAACAATTTGGCATAAAAGAACAAAATAAGTAAATCTAACCCTCGCAAAAGAGAATTGATTGTGGAACCCCTTTAACACTCATTGGTGGTGACATGGTTGTGAAATGAAAAACACTAGAAAATTAAATTCAGTTACTCTAACCAATTAATGGAAGAATAACATAGTATCATTAGGAAACTGCAGATAATTCATGCCCACAATGCAAATGTCAGCCAAACTTGACTCCTCACCCTAATCATCTTGCTAAAACACATCCACTGCCACAATGAATAAGAAAAGCAGCAGCACGACTCAGTACCAAAGGAATTCCTTAGGGGGTCAAAAAGATTCTCCCTCCATTCCTAATAATTTCTCATGTTTCAGGTTTGCACAAAAATTATGGAAGTTAATATTATCACAATTTCTGAACCAACTTACATAAATAATACTCCCTCAGTTCCTAAAAAGAGGTCATCTTTCCTTTTTGAATGTTGCTTTTACCAATTTATCGTTGATTTGATTCCTACTTCAATTTGTGGGCCCCACTATCACATTAGTATCTTTGGAAAACACATACCATTCTGATATTTGTAATATAATCAATTAGTTTTTCTTAAACTGTGCGCTGAGTCAAACAAGACTTTTTTAGGAACGGAGGGACTATTCCTTTACATGGAAGTGACTAATGTCAGAAGGCATGTAATGGTAATGGTAGGTTAGTAATTTAGTAATGTAAATGGTTGGTTTTTGAAAAAATGATACTCATACAGCAACAATGTTTTTGAAAAATGACACTGGAGTACTATTTTCATCACCAAATTTAATATTGTTGTGAAGTACAAATTGAAGAAAACTAATTTTACTATAACTATAACTGTACTATGAACAAGTTTGAGCTAAGATTGATAGACATTTAGGTTAAAGTAGATTATAAAATTGAACATTAACTTAAAAATGGATGTGCTGTAAAGGTAATGATGGTCAAAAATCCTAATAGTGAAAAAAAAAGAAAAAAGGGGGGGGGGGTCAATTGGTTCATACACTACAAACAATCTATAATCGTAGATCTTTAAACTATGCATCTTTAAGCTGCAACTTTTCAAACTTAAAAGGAGTGAACTACCATCAAATCCACCACGTGGCTTCACCACTGGCAGGACTCTCTACTTAACTCCTCAAGATGCCAGAAACCAATCTAGGGTGACCCTTGACCACTATTGATAACAAGTACCTAGAAAGGCCAAGAATCTAGTGCCAAACCTTGCACTAGTAATAGTCCAGTTTACCCTATCACAGACCTTTCCAAATTCAAGCATACAAACAAGACAATTCCTCCCACCACAAAACCAAAGCAAATAAAATACTTAATGAAAAACACAAGATTTAACCTGATAGAGCCAGAGAACAGCAAAAATAAAGAAGCAAGAAATCAAATGAACACGATATCAAGAGAAAGTAGCACAAGAGAAATAAAAATTAAATGGAAGCTATCCAGAGACAACAATAACACATTATTCAGGGTGGAGAAACTAACCTTTTGGTCACTAAAGAATACACAGTTATGTAAGAGGAGTGCTAGAGATCCCAACGTTTTATGAAACTTCCCACCCCGAGCCACTTCGTAGTCCATGTGATTGGTTAAACATCACATCACTTAACGGTGGGGTCACTGACTAACCAATCACCTGCACCCCAATTGGTTGGGATGGAAAGTTGAGATAAAATGTTTGGATCCCTAGCATTTTCCTTTGTGTAATGTTCCCATCAACAAAATACTTTCTGAAATTCGACGATTAAGCATATTAAATTTTAGCAATGCAACCATTTTTGTGGGTGAACATTAAAATTTAATGGAAAATGCAAACTTGGCTAATATTAACAGACTAGGATATAAGGTTTAAAATCACCCATTTCATCTTTTCCGTTTTCTTCAATCTTATTTTCCGTTATTAATTTCATTACATAGTTTCAAGGTAATGTGTATTTCCAAGTCCACCATCAACACTTCCACAAAAACCATAATGGGATTGCTGTGCTGTTTAGCCTTGTGCATTTAACCCAAAGGTATAGAATTGAAGAACAACTAAAGCTAATTCAAGATTTGGAACAGCGAGTTGCATGGTGGTGCATAGCCTTCACCCAGTGCTGCTAGAGTGCATAGGGGGCCAAGAAACAACATTGCTAGCTGTTCTGCTTTGTAATTGTAACCCAGAAAGTACAATTAGAAGCAAAGCTGGTTGGATACCAGTTTGAACTTCAAGAGAGAGAGAGAGAGAGAGAGAGAGAGAGAGAGAGGCCATGCTGCTGAGAGGATGGGTTGTTCCAATGGCCTCCTACTTACTAGGTTATGTATGTTCAATTTTCAATTAGTACAAAAGGGAAAGAGAGATTTAAGGATAATGGTGGATGGAATGTGTCTTGACCCAAATAAAGAGAGACAGTCAGAGGGATGTTAAAGAGTGAAGGAAACAATTGGGTCTGTTAGGCTTTGCAAAAAAAAATTATTTTTATTTTTTTGACAAGTAATAGTAATATATAAGAAGATGCACCAAGACAGGTGGAGTGTCATGTGTACACATAGAGCTATTCACAATCTCTACAAAAGAATTATCTATATGAGACACCAACTCTGAACACCAAAAACCCAAAGTTTGAAACAAAAACTTCTTCAATCTATCAACATTCGTCTCCTCATTTTCAAAAGCCCAGTGATTCCTTTCAACCCAAATGGTCCAACAAGCACCCAGGGGGGCAGCCTCCCAAGCTACATTACTTTTTCTCCGCCTATAGAGAGACCACGCAAGGAATAGCTCCTTAACAGATCTTGGCATAATCCACGCAATTTTAAATGAATGGAAGATACAATTCCAAAGGTCTCTCGCCACAGGACAATGTAACAAAAGATGATTCACACTCTCCCAATCTCCTTTACACATATAACACCAATTCACATCAGTTTATCGCCGGTAAGGATTCATTCACTGCTTCGTAGACAAAAAAGGCCACTCTAAAAGGTGCCTTGGACTTCCACACTGCCTTCCAAGGAAAAGAAAGTATGTTATTATTCGTCAAAATCCTGTAATAAGGCTTAACAGAAAACGTCTTTCTTTTTGCCCCTTTCCATAGAATCCTATCCTCACCATCTCTATTTATCTTATAAGCATATAACTGTTCAAAGAGCCAAGCAAGTTGATCCACCTCCCAATCTTGCGGATTTCTTCTAAACCAAGATTCCAAGTAGTTACTTCCCCTTCCGCACGTAAGGTTGAACTAACTAGATCATCCTTGTTCGCAGTAAATTCAAAGAGCACGAGAAACAATCTCCACAATTCTGTATCTCCACACCAAGTATCCTTCCAACATCTGACTGAGTTACCGTTTCCTATCTCGAACTAAATACTACAATTAAAACAATCCCACCCTTTCCAAATACCTTTCCATATGCTCACTCCATAAGAAATAGAAACCTCCTTAGGTAACCACAAATGATCATTTTCTCCATATATACCCACCACGTCCACCACCTTTCTCCACAATGCCTCTTTGTCCACTATATATCGCCATAGCCACTTCCCCAACAAAGCAGTGTTGAATGCTTTTAGATTTTCAATCCCTAGACCTCCCTCCCTTTGATCAACACAAACATTAGCCCATATAACCAAATGATACTTACACTCTTCCATTGAACCTTCCATAAAAAATCCATTTCCAATTTTTTGAATCTCTTTGTCACCGAAGAGGGGAGCACAAACAGTGACATAAAGTAGGTGGGTAGATTAGAAGGCGTACTCTTAATTAGAGTTAGCCGACCCCCTTTTAACAAAAATTGCCTCTTCCATCTCGCCGAACGCTTTTCCAACCTTTCAATTACCGGATTCCACATAGCTTTGTGTTTTAAAGGATGCACCAAGGGGATGACCTAGATAAGAAGTAGGAAGCTGAGCAACCTTGCATCCGAAAAAAGAGGCCAACCCTTCAATATCTCTGACATGACCCGCATGGTCTCGCTCTTAGCAATATTAATCCTCAACCCCAACGCCGCTTCGAAAAAAACACCAGATGAAGATAACTCAACTGGGAGGTATTTGCATCACAAAACACCAAACTATTATTCACAAAAAGTAAATGCGACACCGAAACAGCAGAATTTCTATCCCTTCCCGCATCAAAGCCATGAATGAAACCTCCAGATACTGTTTTAACCAGCTCAACACTTCCAGAACCATAATGACGAGAAAAGAAAAAAGAGGGTCTCCTTGCTGAAGCCCTCTAGAACTAGGAAAGAACACCGTCGGCTCCCCATTCACCAGAACAGAAAATCTCACCGATAAATACAAAAAAATATCCTCACCCTCCATCTATCCCAAAAACCTAGTCTATCTAACATATATATCAGAAAATAGAAAATCCCAATTGAAGTGATCATAGGCTTTTTCGATGTTCAGAAGGTTGCAAAGCTTGCAAAGGGCATCATCCACTACTTCGTTAGCATTCATGGACGCATCAAGAATTTGTCGATTACCCACAAAAGCATGTTGGGACTCTGAAATAACCTTCCTGATGACTTTCTTCAACCGAAGCGATAACACCTTTGAAATAATTTTATAGACCCCTCCAATGAGACTAATAGGCCTGAACTCCTTGATATCCTCTGCACCTTTCTTTTTTGGAATTAACATAAGAAAAGAAGCATTAAAGCTCTTTTCTAAATACTTATTCACAAAGAAGAATTGAAACACCTCCATAATATCAGTCTTGATCACCTCCTAACACTGTTGAAAGAAAGCCATGAAAAATGTTTGGCCCCGAAGCTTTATCTACTCATACCTCGAATGGCTGCAATACCTCATTCTCAAGAAAAGGCTAAAATCTAGTGACTTGATTTTAGCTCCGGGGCTTGATTTAGTGACTCGATTTTGAAATATTTTTTTATTATTATTATTATGATTGAAGAAAAAGTAAGAGAGAGCTAGAGAGAAAGTTGGTGGGACCAGAGAGAGAGAGAGAGAGAGAGAGAGAGAGTCCAAAACCAAATCACTAAATTGCTCAAGGATAACACACCCATTATTTTTAAGAATAGAAGGAAATGATTATTACTTGTTACATCTTAACAAAATACTTTAATTGGGATTTATATCCGCCTCAGCATTTTTTATTAGCTTATAACAACCGCTGGAAAACGGTAGCACTGTGAAATTCATCATTTTGTGAAAATTACTCTGTTAGAGACCAAATTGTAAAAAGTACACACTTTAATGACCAGTGAGTTAGTGTACCATATGTATTAGATTTGATGTCATATTATCTGCTAATAGGTATGTCTACCACCCGCATCAGCAGGATTAGTTCTGCTTCTATCTTTGTCTCCATACTTATTAAATTCACATTTATCATTATTAAACCATGGGGGAAAATGCAAAGTTGATTTGATCCTCCATCTCGTGTTTCGAAGTCATAATTTTCTTCCACATTTGCCATAGATCACACAATTCGCTGAAGAAGATCAGGAACTGTTGCTCAGTCCCGGAATCAGCGCATTCAGAGTGGATTTGCCTCGAATTTGTCAACTTAAGTTTTCAAATTCCCGCACTGGTTTTTTTGATTCGCGGATTGGCGTCATTTTCTCCAACCTTTATGATTTTGGCAGACTTGATCTTCAATCTTGACAAGTTTCAAAATCTATGTTGTTTAGCAAGTGATTATGGTATGAATAGTTGAACGCAACAGAGGTGGATGATGGATGTGAAGGGGATTTGAGAAGGCGGCGCTGCTGCATTCCGGATTCATCCTCGAATATTAACTGATACATAGGAACAATGAGATAAAGCTTTGACCAAGTTCATATCCATTTACCTAGACAGCCTTTTTTTTTAGATATTTACTGTTGACCCCAAAGGTTAACTATATTTACCATTAAGACTTAAATAAATGTATTTTACTTCATCTTTAACAGATAAGTCCTAAATTTATTAAATTTGTTTAGACATCAGATGTAGTTCTAAATCAAATGCATCTATTCTATAAAACACACACACTACATATATATATATATATATATATATATATATATATATATATATCAGTTGTAGACGCTTTGAAGATGCTCTTGCTTTAATTTAATTTTGAAAATTGACGCTTTCACGCTCTCGCTCCTGCTGTGTGTGATCTTCTAGCCTTTGCCCCCCCTCCCACCCCAACTCCGACAAATGTGGAAGGAAACCAATAGATTATTGAGAATCGTTATTCATACCCCCTTTTTACTAAGTACACCCCTCTTAAATTGTAAACCCCTCCAAATACTAAGTACACCCCCTCAATTTTCCATTTTACCCCTTCCTCCTTTCCCTCTCCTAGAACTCCCCTTTTCAGGATCCACCATTTTCACCACCAACGAAAACAAGGCCTTGAGCGCGTCCTTAATCGATCTCGACTGCGAATTAGTGCGGATAATTTCAACCAGGGCATACACTTGTCCTGCTTGGAACCAATGATCGGCGGTAATCGTCGACGGTGAGGAGGCTGAAGATGGTGGCAGCGGATTCGGCAGTGGAGGGGGAGGTAGGGTTGCGTAGTGCGAGGTTATCGAGATGTTGAGGAGCGTCGCCAAGGCGTTCTCTTGGGAGATCGGGGACGGCGAGTGCAGGGTTTCGGCGAGGCAAGGGATTGCTCCAACGACGATTAAGGACGTGCAACTCCACCATTATCCTGCAACTCCCCCTTTCAGGATCTACCTTGAAAATCAACTCCTTCCTCCTTCCCCTCTCTTCCGAAAAAGCCAAAGCTCGAGATATTTAGGATCCACCATTTTCACGCTTGCCGATGCGAGGGTTTTGGCAAAGACATCTTCTCCATTACTCTCTCTCTTTTTTCGATAAAGACAATTCGGCAATCGCTCACCGAACACCTTCGGTTGGTACTAACCGAACACCAAGTACCGACTGAACATTTTAAAGGCATTTTTGTAATAATCGAATAAGGGCAAATAGGTCAAGTTTTATAATGACATTTTTGTAATAATCAAAAGGGGTGTACCTAGTAAAAAGGGGGTGTAAATAGCAATTCTGTAGACTATTACCACATCAGCAACTCACATGTATACAAACAAGATGACCAAAGGCCACTTGACACATCCTCAAAGATGCCTAGCCTAGGAGACGATGGCCTCTTCAAGAAGACCTCACTCAGGACAATCAACACGTGGTGCTCAGAGTAAAAACAGAGATGGCCAAAGGCCACCTTACACCTACTCGAGGACGAATGGCTCGCAAGAAGGGAGGACTTGAAAGTATCCGGGACACTAGTTTGGAAGTGTCACCCAGTGTAGGGTATTATGGTGAATTAGCTGGCAGGGCATCTAGAGCAAAACAGTTGAGCCTCAGATGAACTTCCCACAAGAAGACAATATTTCGTTAGTACTCCATAAGTGGACATGGTGAACTATACAAAATATGAATATCTTGGGTTGTGCATCCCCGGGGAACGCATTCGGTGCATCCCCGGGGAACGCATTCGGTGCATTCCCGGGGAACGCATTCAGTGCATTTGTAAGAGAAAAACAAGTACTCCATGAATATAACAACATAGGGATCCATTGGGGTTTTGGATTGTTGACCGAGATGAGTACAATGCCGTGGACAATCCCAAGGAACGTGTAAACCTTTACTTTGATAGGGAGAGGGGCTGACGCAGGACGTGTGTGTGTGTTGTTTGACTTATGGACTTAAGGTTTCTAAAGCAAGAATTTAACAAGGGTTTTACATGTGGTTTTTAGGGCTTTATAGAACTTGTTTAGATCTGATTGCTGGGTAAAGATGCAAGGAAAATTAAAAAACTATGGAAAGAAGAAAGAGAAGACAAAGATAGGTCTAGCCATTGCGCCTAGGGTTCTTTCGATAAAAGAATAAGAAAAGAGGAAAAAGAAAAATACAAGAGAGAGAGAGAGAGAGACTAGTGCAAAACTGCTCCCCAATCTCTTGCAATAGAAGCTACGGATACTCCCCTAAAAGCACCTAGCGCCAATGCCCAAAGAGAGCTGTGAAAAGAAATTCTCTCTTTCAACAAAGAAAATGACCGCTTTATCCCAAAAGATGCAAGAATTCCTCTCATTCCAAATACCCCACAAAGTACTAAATATAGCACAATGCAACAAAATTTGAGTATTCTTATTTCCCCCAAGACCTACACAACGAGCCAAAAGCGGACCCTCAGTGGAGCAGGGGCTCGCCCAATCGTCACCTTGAATATCAAACAAAGAGCACCATAACTTCCAGGCAACAAAGTAGTGCAGGAAAAGGTGGTCAGATTCTGATATTATTGACCGCTTCGGGTGTATATCCAAAAATCTTTCTCATTATCATAGTTGAGGGTCATGAGTCTCATTATTCTGCCAGCACATCACACAAATAACTGGAGAAAGGGCATTACATGGCCTACGCCTCTGACGCCAATCATTGGTATTCAGCCGATTGAGCACTAAAGACCAGGGAAACGTCAAAAATCTTTCTCATTATCATAGTTGAGGGTCATGATGTAGGTGTTAGTGCCCTAGGCCTATAGAGATAGACTTATTTGTAATGTCATTATTCATTTATATAAGAGATTGTTTCTTTGATTATTATATATGTTTGCATGTTTGCTTTAATAATCGTGTCCCTAGTACTTATGAAGCACTAGTATGAAGTCTAATGGATAATCATATGATGATTATATGCATGGAGATGCACATTAGATTCATGGGTACTTGTTAGAGAACAAGGTACTGGACTTGACCCATTATGAGATTTATGTCATGGTCGTATGTCATAAATAAATCTCATATAGTTATATCATTGATATCCTTTGACTCGAGATTATCATCGTCTTCCACTCGATGAATATTATGTTTGATATAGTTTAACGTTATCTTTAACCGGATAACAATAAGGGCTATTATTGGCATGATATGATTCTTGTTGGGAAGAATGATAAGTCAAGATTGAAATTTGTCCCTCGTAAAGAGAGATGTTTGCTAGGCCACTCGTAAGTAAGATTGATGTAGTGCATGGCCATGCCCGAATGAATTAATGTGATTAATATCATTCGATTAATCAATTTACTTAGTAACGAGAAAGCATTGAACAATATGAGTTGACTTGGACCATGACTCATGTTCAATATAACATCGTGTGACAAAGGGATTGTGATATGTTCTATGTAGGAAATCGAACTTGATATTATATTATTTGGGTAGGCATGATGGCTTGCTAGAGTCCGCTCATGTCTTATGAGGATCGATGTGATCGAACTCATTGCCAACATAATATAGTCCTATGGGGTCACACGCATCGAACGAATTGTCAAAAATGAAGAATATGGAGTTTTTGTTCTCAAGGGACGACTCGTCCCGTCGGCGCTGGACTGACGCGAAATTGACTTAAATTAGGGTTTTGCAAAGGGATATTTTTATAACGTATAAATACAAACCCTTGGTTGCCCTAGCCGTCACTCTCATGCTTTTGGGTTTAGAGAAACACAAAAAGAGAGATTTCAATTGAGAATTGAAAAAAAAAAAAAACTCAATCCAAATCCATATTTCTTCATCGATTGAAAAGAGTTTCAATCAAGGATCTAGCAATCCGCCTAGAATTGTTCTAGGGTTCGTTCAACGCGTGGATACACATAGAGGATCTTCGCTATTCAAGATCTTTCGTTCGTGATTAAAGAATCGTTCATCGAAGATTCGCTAGTTCTTCAACTGAGTTGGAACGCGTTTATCAACGACAAAAGCACACAAGGTTAGTAATTCTAAATCATTCTTCTTAATTAATCATCTAGAACGGATCCTAGGGCTCCGGGTTTTCGAGTTATTTGCAATCTTCCGCTGCGCATGGACCCTCGAAACCCAACAGTGGTATCAGAGCACCGTTCATGATGTTTATATTAGATTATCATGATAATTATATAATGTGATTATGTTAATTTTCATGATGAATATGATTTAGAACATGATTTTATATGAGAATTGCTTATGGAAGTAATTGTATATTTTGATATACCATGATTGTGAATTGAATTATTTGATTAATGTGATTAATCTAGAATATGGGTCTTGAATATTACTTAGTATATAGGTGGACACCAAAAACTTCCCCAGCACTTCGATGGAAGTGTGGGATAACCTTGGATTACAATGCCACGTACTAGTAATTGATGAATTTCTAGATCTTGAACAAAGTGTTTGTTATAGGGATTATGTTCATATTAAATGAGATTTTACATGAGTCATTAAACCCTAATTGATTAGAAATTATGATGTAAACATCAAATGTGATTTGTGATGCATCATTCCATGTTCATAATTATGCTCATATAATTTTCATGAATCAACCTTGCCATGTTAATTGATAAACATGAAAATTGAACCTTCATTGAAATTTGAGTTTGTCTATGCCACCCATGTTTAAACACTTGTGAGTACACGGATAGTTTCATGTAGGCTACGCCACAGCGAGGTACATTGATTCTATCTTTGTATGATCAAGATGAGCAAACGGTGATTGCTATACGTTTAAAATGGTTGAACTCAATTAGGCTATCAAAACAGTTTTGGGCCTAAGGCATAAGATGGGATTGAAACATGTGACATATGATGTCTATAATCTCATAAAGGATCTAAGAGTCATATATTGATATGATTGATAAATGTTATCTACCTTTTTAGTTTAATTTTGAGAGTCGTGCCATAGCCGACTTGAAATTAAATTAAAGTTGGGTCTTAGCCTACTAAATTATATTATGCATGTTTGTATAAGAAGGTTATATAATTTAGTGGGAGTATTTGAGAAATACGTTAATTAATCTCTTAAATTGAAATTGGTACTTATATGTGTTCATATTTGTTGCATATCTTTGTAGATCAATGGCTGTTAACACTAATCAAAATCTGTCACTGCGATCAGTCCTTGAGAAGGACAAGTTAGAAGAGAATGGCAACAACTATGTGGATTGGATCCGCAGTTTGGGAATTGTTCTCAAACAGGAAAGGAAGTTGTACATTCTCGATGGACCCGTTCCACCCGAGCCTGCTGCTAATGCAACTAAAGCTGAAAAGGATCAACATAAGAAACATGTGGATGATTCTATTGATGTTGGTTGCTTGATGCTTGCTACCATGTGTAAGGCCCTTCAGAAGGACCTTGTACACATGGAAGCTTATGATTTGGGAAATCATTTGAAGGAAATGTTCCAGTTGCAAGCACGTCAGGAAAGGTTTGACACTATGAAGGCTCTTCATTCATGCAAGATGATTGAAGGACAACTGTTGGGCCTCATGTGTTGAAAATGAAGGGTCACCTCGAACATCTTGAGAGGCTTGGATATCCTATCCATTGAGCGGCTACGGATATGATATTGCATTCACTCCCGAAAGTTATAATCAGTTCGTTATGAATTATAACATGAATGGGATGAATAAATCTCTGTCGAATTGCATGGGATGCTTAAGAATGCGAGAGAACAATATTGCCAAGAAAACCAATCAAGTGTTGATGGTGAATAAAGGAAAGGGGTTCAAGAAACCCAAGGTTAAAGCAAGAGTTGCTAAACCGGAGGCAAAGGTTGCCGTTGTTGAGAAGCCTCAACCCAAATCCCAAAAGGATGCGGTTTGCTACCATTGCAAGGAAACGGGCATTGGAGGCGTATCGCAAAGCTTATCTGGAAGGAGAAGAAGAAGGGCAATGAGATTGCCATGACTTCGTGTATCTATGTGATAGATATTTTACTTTCTACTTCTAGTTCTTGGGTATTAGATACCGGATGTGGATCTCACATTTGCCTAAATGTGGGGACTAAAGAATAGAAGGTTGCTCAAGGAAGGTGAAGTAGACTGCGGGTTGGAAATGGAGCAAGAGTTCTGCATTGGCCGTACTTACGAAGTCACTTTACCTAGCGGATTAATATTAGTTTTGAATAACTGCTATTATGTTCGGATTTGAGCGAAACATTATTTCAATTTCTTGTTTAGACAATGAGGGTTACGCTTTTCTTATTGCGAATAAGAAATTTTCCATTTATATGAATGATGTGCTTTCTTGTATTGCTCATTCTTTTAATGGCCTTTATGTCTTGGATGTTGAAAATAATGTTGAGAATGTCTATCATGTTAGTAAGAAATCTAAACCAAACAATGTGAACAACACATTTAAATGGCATTGCCGTCTTGGTCACATAAATGAGAAACGCGTCTCTAAACTCCATAAAGATGGATATTTAGACTCATATGATTATGAATCATATGATGTTTGCGAATCTTGTTTATTGGGCAAGATGACTAAAGCACCTTTTACTAAGAGTAGTGAAAGGGCTAGTGATTTGTTGGCTCTCATACATACCGATGTATGTGGACCAATGAATAGCATTGCTAGGGGAGGATTTCGGTACTTCATAACATTCACGATGACTTATCCGGATATGGCTATGTCTATCGATGAAGTACAAAAGTGAAGCATTTGAGATATTTAGAATATTTCAAAATGAAGTACAAAATCAACTTGGCAAAACTATTAAAACACTTCGATCCGATCGAGGTGGTGAATATTTAAGCCAAGAATTTGACGATCATCTTAAAAGTTGTGGAATTGTTTGAACTTACTCCACCGGAACACCACAATGGAATGGTGTGTCGAGAGGAGAAATCGAACTCTATTAGATATGGTTCGATCGATGATGAGTCAAGTTAACCTTCCTATTTCTTTTGGGGACATGCACCGGAACATTGCTTTCACACTTAATAAGGTCCCTACTAAATCGGCTCCTAAGACCCCACATGAGATGTGGCATGGAAGAAAACCTAGTTTATCTTTCATGAAGATTTGGGGATGTGAAGCTTATGTAAAGAAATTGGTTTCGAAAATAAGCTTGCACCAGATCGATAAATGCATTTTCGTTGGTTATCCTAAGGAAACGAAGGGATATCAATTTTACAACCGATCCGAGAACAAAGTGTTTGTTGCTCGACATGGTGTCTTTCTAGAGAAAGAGTTTCTCTCTAAAGAAACTAGTGGGAGTAAAATTGATCTTGAAGAAATTCAAGAACCCGAAAATGACATAGAGCCAATAGTAGAGACGGAACCAAATTCACAAGTGTTGTGGAACCGGTTCAAGATACACAAGTTCTTCGCAGATCGGATAGGATACGATCCGAACCCGAGAGATATGGATTTCATGACGGAAAGTAACGAAGTAGAAATCATTGAGAATGATGAACCTACTTCCTATCAAGAGGCGATGTCCACTCTGATTCGGACAAGTGGCTAGGAGCCATGGAATCCGAGATCAAATCCATGTACGATAATCAAGTTTGGAACTTGATTGATCCACCCGAAGGTGTAAAACCATAGGGTGCAAATGGGTTTTCAAAAAGAAAACCGACGTGGATGGGAAGGTACATACTTATAAGGCTAGGCTTGTTGCTAAGGGGTATAGGCGCACTCATGGCGTTGACTATGATGAAACCTTTTCGCCCGTAGCAATGCTTAAGTCTATTAGAATCTTAATTGCCATAGCCGCATATTACGACTATGAGATATGGCAAATGGACGTCAAAACAGCGTTTCTTAACGGAAACCTACTTGAGGATGTATACATGATACGGCTGAAGGGTTTGTCGATCCAAAGAATTCTAATAAAGTATGTAAGTTGCGAGATCCATTTATGGATTGAAGCAAGCTTCCAGAGTTGGAATCTACGTTTTGATGAATCGGTCAAAGAGTTTGGCTTCATCAAAACGAAGATGAGCCTTGTGTATACAAGAAAATAAGTGGAAGCATAGTACTTTTTCGGTGTTGTATGTCGATGACATCTTGCTCATTGGAAACAATGTTCTGCACTTGAGACTGTAAGTCTTGGTTAGGAAAATGTTTTTCAATGAAAGATATGGGTGAAGCGGCTTATATCCTTGGTATCAAGATCTATAGAGATAGATCAAGAAGGATGATTGGTTTGAGTCAAAGTACATATATTGACAAGGTCCTTAGAAGATTCCGTATGGAAAATTCTAAAAGAGGGAACTTGCCAATGGGACATGGCATTACTCTTAGCAAGACTCATTGTCCTAAGACAAATGATGAGCGAAAGAGGATGAGTGATATTCCATATGCTTCGGCAATTGGGTCTATCATGTATGCCATGTTATGTACTAGACCCGATGTCTCGTATGCTCTAAGCGCAACGAGTAGATACCACCGATCCTGGTGAGAACCATTGGATAGCGCCAAGAATATCCTTAAGTACTTGAGAAGAACTAAGGATGTATTCTTGGTATTTGGAGGAATGGAAGATGATCCGGTTGTAAAGGGTTACACAGATGCAAGCTTCCAAACCGACAAAGATGACTATAGATCGCGATGCAGGTTTGTGTTTATGCTAAATGGAGGTCTTGTTTGTTGGAAGAGTTCCAAGCAAAGCATTGTTGATTCTACAAAGCCGAATACATAGCAAAGATCGGATGCGGCTAAGGAGGCGGTTTGGATCAAGAAGTTCGTTAGTGACTTAGAAGTCGTTCAGAGTATCACTAACCCGATAGAGCTTTATTGTGACAATAATGGTGCTATTGCCCAAGCAAAAGAACCAAGGTCACATCAACGATCCAAACACATTTTGAGACGTTTTCACCTCATTCGAGAAATCGTGAAAGGGAGGACGTCAAGATATGCAAGGTACCAACGGATGACAACATTTCGGACCCTCTCACCAAGCCTTTGCCACAAGCTAAACATGATGGTCATGTTAGGTCCATGGGTATAAGATACATGAATGATTGGGCCTAGTGCAAGTGGGAGATGTAGGTGTTAGTGCCCTAGGCCTATAGAGATAGACTTATTTGTAATGTCATTATTCATTTATATAAGAGATTGTTTCTTTGATTATTATATATGTTTGCATGTTTGCTTTAATAATCGTGTCCCTAGTACTTATGAAGCACTAGTATGAAGTCTAATGGATAATCATATGATGATTATATGCATGGAGATGCACATTAGATTCATGGGTACTTGTTAGAGAACAAGGTATTGGACTTGACCCATTATGAGATTTATGTCATGGTCGTATGTCATAAATAAATCTCATATAGTTATATCATTGATATCCTTTGACTCGAGATTATCATCGTCTTCCACTCGATGAATATTATGTTTGATATAGTTTAACGTTGTCTTTAACCGGATAACAATAAGGGCTATTATTGGCATGATATGATTCTTGTTGGGAAGAATGATAAGTCAAGATGGAAATTTGTCCTCGTAAAGAGAGATGTTTGCTAGGCCACTCGTAAGTAAGATTGATGTAGTGCGTGGCCATGCCCGAATGAATTAATGTGATTAATATCATTCGATTAATCAATTTACTTAGTAACGAGAAAGCATTGAACAATATGAGTTGACTTGGACCATGACTCATGTTCAATATAACATCGTGTGACAAAGGGATTGTGATATGTTCTATGTAGGAAATCGAACTTGATATTATATTATTTGGGTAGGCATGATGGCTTGCTAGAGTCCGCTCATGTCTTATGAGGATCGATGTGATCGAACTCATTGCCAACATAATATAGTCCTATGGGTCACACGCATCGAACGAATTGTCAAAAATGAAGAATATGGAGTTTTTGTTCTCAAGGACGACTCGTCCCGTCGGCGCTGGGCGACGCGAAATTGACTTAAATTAGGGTTTTAAAGGGGATATTTTTATAACGTATAAATACAAACCCTTGGTTGCCCTAGCCGTCACTCTCATGCTTTTGGGTTTAGAGAAACACAAAAAGAGAGATTTCAATTGAGAATTGAAAAACCAAAAAAAAAAAAACTCAATCCAAATCCATATTTCTTCATCGATTGAAAAGAGTTTCAATCAAGGATCTAGCAATCCGCCTAGAATTGTTCTAGGGTTCGTTCAACGCGTGGATACACAGAGGATCTTCGCTATTCAAGATCTTTCGTTCGTGATTAAAGAATCGTTCATCGAAGATTCGCTAGTTCTTCAATCTGGAGTTGGAACGCGTTTATCAACGACAAAAGCACACAAGGTTAGTAATTCTAAATCATTCTTCTTAATTAATCATCTAGAACGGATCCTAGGGCTCCGGGTTTTCGAGTTATTTGCAATCTTCCGCTGCGCATGGACCCTCGAAACCCAACACATGAGTCTCATTATTCTACCAGCACATCACACAAATAACTGGAGAAAGGGCCTTACATGACCTACGCCTCTGATGCCAATCATTGGTATTCAGCCGATTGAGCACTAAAGACCAGGGAAAGGCCTTAAACTTTTATGGAATCTTGGATTTCCAAATAAAAGTTTCGGCAGGAAAAGTGTGAGGAATCTGTGATTTAAGAAGAGATTCACCGAAGGACTTGACCCAAAAAAACCCACTAGAATCCAGCATCAAATGCCTACGATCATCTAGATCAGACGGGATGAAAGAATGAAGTATATGAAGCAAAGCAGCCACATCCTGAATGTCTCCATCATTAAAATTCCTGGCAAAATGAAAATTCCAAGAAAAAAGACTTGGCGCTTTGCTAATACATTACTTGACTTATCAAAAAAAACAAAAAATAGAAAAATAGAAATAGGAGCCTCACACCCAAGAGAAAGATGCATCACACATCAAAAAGATACACTCAAATATTCATTGATTCTAACAGACAGAAATAAAGGAGTACAAACCTACATATAAGACAATGCGACATTGGGACCAAGACACCTTGGTGGCCAAGTAAAACAACTTGGTAACCAAGACAACTTGCGGACCAAGGCTTGACTAAAGGACTATTACTACCACTAGTAAAATCTGTAAACTTAGAACCTAATAATACAAGATACATGGGCCTATAATATGACCATTTCCAGAAAAAATAAAATTACTAGGATACCCTCAAGACTAAGACTTGAGAGAACAAACTACAAACTGACCAATCTCAATCTAAACTAAGCTAGACATACACTAGGACTAGAATGAGAGTAGAATAATTAAAGACACACGAAAGCAATCCAACTTTGACTCAGTTCCAAAATTTGTTCCTTTAAATTTTCTTTTCTTTGAGCTTTTCACGGGATGCATTAGGGCACCTTCGCGGAATACATGTCATGAGCTTATATCATATGGTAGCCAACCCACCAATTCTACGAGTTCGGAGAAAGGGACACGACCCTCCAGTCCACCCCCCCCTCCCCTCAACACACCCCGGGTGCCCAACAAGACGGGTGATATCATTTTTCACTATATATAGTGGTAGTCTCAAAATCATAAATATGCCTATGGACATTGATTGATTTACAAAAAAACAGTTCCAACTTACAACAGACATGATGATAGACTTGCAAATGATTGATCTACATAAATGACGCAAAAGGAGAAGGAAGTCATTACGAGTGAATTCGTCACGAGTGGAGTTCTTGGTTGCCATTGTTTCGAAGACTAAGACTTTTGCTATTCATTAGCCCGAAGGTCTTTGAAAAGTCTTAAACCAGAAAGAGTATTCCATGTTTCATTGTTATTAAATATATAAATATATATATATATACATATATATATATATATATATATATATATATCTTGCTTACATTCAAATGGTTAAAAAGGGAAAAAGGAGAAAAACAAGAATGGTTCTCCAAGTTAGCGAACTACCAACATAACTAATAAATACAGGTGTAACATGATTTTTTCTAATTAAGTTTCCAGATGAGCAGTGGTTCTTCTGCAAGTAATATCTAAAAGAGAACCAGGTATGAACGGGAAGCATTTTACTCATTATTTACACCAAAGCTACCACCAGCTCAGGAAAAACTTGGAATCCATAGATCGATAAACTAGATAATAAACAAAAGAATTTCCAAATACTCCGTCAACTAAGGACAAAACAAACATCAACCACCTTACATCGCAAATAAATCCGTTGCACACAAAACTCAATTAACCAAGTTAAGACCAAAGACCTAAACTCAAAATGAATAAATGCCAGGAATTACCATCACTAACAAACCCGAAGTATGAGACAGTCATCCCAAAGTGAATGATGCCTGTTTGAATCCATTCAACAGCAAAAACGTCTGTAGCAGTAAGACCTCCCTGAAAGAAGAAAAAACAAGGAAAAAAAGAATAAAATCTTAGGATTACGACTAACTAATGCATATCACAAGCAACTAAGCAAGTGCAAATTGCATGCAATGACCATGAAGTTTCCTTCATTGTCCAGTTTTTCCTAGATTAAACAATATTTTCATGTAACTATGTGATGCAGTTCATAAAAGGATCAAGGAAAAGTAAATTCAAGTGCGCGAGAGAATTCAGAATTTGCTTGAGTTCAAGGCGAAGCCTACTTAAGAATTTGATTAAAGGAGTCTTATTAAAGGCTTATCATATTATAAGCTACTCGTCAGTTTCATATTAGTCACTAAAATATTTTGGGAGTTGCAGGTATTTGGGTAATTTTCTAGTTTGCTTGGAATGAGTCTCAACATTTACTCATTAGTAATATATATATATATATATATATATATATATATATATGGAGAGTATTCAATGGTTACTCTTGTTATTATCCATTAGATCAAAAATCAAAGGCTAAGATTTAATGCTTAGTTGGAAAATGCAATTAATGCAAGTAGGTGAGTCATTTAATACAATTAATCACAACCTTTGATTTTTAATCCAATGGTTGATATAAGAGTAACCATTGATGGTTAGAGAGATACAGTAACCATTGAATACTCCCCCAATTAACATAGGCGCTAAATGACGCACCCAATTGTACTAAGCGTCACATCTTTTTAATTAATTTTTATAAAATATGACGAAAGTACCCTTGATTAGTAGTATAGTATATAATTAAGATTAGAGTTCATATTAATGGTATTGACAAATAAATATATTGGTACAGTTCGGATAAATTTAACGAAGGATGTACTGTTTAATGTACTGTTTACTTACACAAACAAGCCTTTATTATTAATTATAATTAAGATTAGAGTTCATATTAATGTTAATGACTATTTCACGGTACATTTTTTTCATTTATTTTTATTTATTTAGTTTAATTAAGGGTTTTTTACTGAAAAATAGAGCCAGCCCGGCCCTATAGGATTTAGCCGGCCCAGCAATATAACAAAATGTCGGTCCGACCATTTGTTATATAGCCGGCCCAGCTATATCCAATAGTGCTGACCCGGCTCTCTCCCAAATGTCAATCTTTTTTTTTTTTTTTAAATAAAATTGTCTTGGCCCTATTCTTTTTTTTTTTTTGCTAAATTTTTTCTATTATATTATTTGTATTTAAATACAAATGATACCTCTTTAAAAAGAAAAAAAATGGCAAATAAATAAAAATACAAATGATACTACACACTTTAATTCAATACGTGTCTAAAATAAAATTGTCTTGGCCCTATTTTTTTTTTTTTTTGCTAAATTTTTTATGTTATATTATTTGTATTCAAAATACAAATGATACTACACACTTTAATTCAATACGTGTTTGATTTTTTTTTTTATGTTACATTATTGTTTACAGGATGTTCACATTGTTTATGATGACACGGAATTCGATGTGTCTCATATTTTTGCGGCGACACGTGCTTGATGTGTCTCGTATTTTACGACGATGTGTTCTAAATGACAATAACAATTACAAATTAACAATGTTTTAAAAAAAAAAGGCCGGTCCGGCATTTTAAAAAAGAGCCGGCCCGGCTCTATTAAATAATGCCGGTCCGACATTATTTAATAGAGCCGGCCCGACTCTTTTTTAAAATGCCGGCCCGGCTATAAAGGAGGAAGAGATTAGTGTAAATAGAATGAAGGGTATTTTAGTAAATGTAGCACAAGTGGGTGCGACGCTTAGCACAATTGGGTGCGTCATTTAGCATCCCTCTTTATATATATATATATATATATATATATATATATATATAGTACACTTAATTGAGTTCAGATCTTTATAAGATTTATGTTTTAGTAGTCTTCAATTAGTTCCAATTAGGAATCCAAATCCTATTGGAATGAGTAAAAGCCTATATAAGTTTGTAATTCTTTTAATTCATGATATAGACTCGCGAGAGATCATTGAATATAGAATTTCAGCAATTGTTATGCTATTATGCTCTGCTTCTCTGAATTGTGTGTTGCATTTCCTCGGGTGTGATTCTCAAGAAAACTAGGTGTGATGCCAAAGGGAGCAGTGTGATGCCAGGTTTTATCCTCTTTCTCTTTTTTTTTTCTTTAATTTATGCACTTCTCACAATATTCAGAACTGAAATGTCTTTCTTTCAATCCCAAAATTCATAATTAACAAACCCTAGTCATTTCCTACCCCTTACCAACTAAATTGGCAACTATTAGCCTTAATTCATGTTCTTGACTACTGTTCATAATGTCCGAACAGGCCCTGCAGCTCTTCTTTTGCGAGCCTAAACCAATGATAAACCTAACCCTTTTGATCACCCTATTAAATCCTTAAAAACAGCCTTCTGATAGCTCTTCTGTTACATTCGGCATCACTATGCCAAGTTAAACACCTCCAACCTGACAAACAACCAGCAACCATATCCAATAAAAATATGCTTTGTATCTAGTTGCTTTGAGTGAACGGAGTGCACCTTCAAATATTTTATATTGCATGGAGCCCAATACTATCATATGGAAAATTCTAAAAGAAAGCTTTATTTGAATTTAGAGATAAGATTACCCAACATTAAACACATGCCTGCACCCAATACTCGTATCTACTCCATGTAACAAAAATAACATTTCAACATGGTACTTTAGCGATACTTCTGAGCGACCTATTTCCGCAGAAGTCCTATTTAAGTTTGTTCTTTGCGACCCCAGTTCTTTGTTCCAATTCTTCAACGGAACCTGTGATATAGCCAATCTCTACCTGGAGAAAGGATGCCTTCAAGAACTGTTCTCTCAACCTGTAAGCTGATTTCTATGACTGAGTATGATTTTTCCTTATGTTTTTCTCTCTTTTTTCCAGGATACAGGAGGTGTTTTGCTTTAGGTAATGTCCCTTTGGTGGATTTTCTGAAAGATGTTTCAGGGTAGTTGTGCAATCCTTTCCCACTATGGAGATTGTTCGCTGTTTTCTATTGTCATTCTGGTTTCTGGTTGCTGGTTGTATAGCGAAGAATGAGATTTGATTATAGACAAATGATAGAGTTAAGAGCTTAAGCAGCTAAACCATCCACCCAGTTCAAGCTTTCTTTGACTTAGATTCTGGTTAGCCTGTGATCTGTGAACTATGCCATTTTTCGGCCACTGGTATGATAATAATTACCTTCACTTTGCTCAAGTTTCTATTTACGCATTAATGGCCAGATTCTCTAGGGGGAAGGCTGATATCAGAATTTTATTGCATTGTTAGCATACTTTTGTTTGGGCCCGCAACATTTTGAAGCGTCATTATTTGCTCCCAAGGTCGTGTGGAGGCATTTATTAATCATTTTCACCTTTTATGCAATTTCACTAAGAACTTGCGCGGCATGATATTAGGTTTATCAGCGCATCAATTTCACTGAGAAATTGCTAGGCATGATATTAGGTTTATCTTAGGTGCACTGATACTCTTCTACCTCTAGCAGCATAGTCTTTCAGGATATAAACTCTTTTTTCTAGGGTAATCCATGCTTCCAACCTGAAGTATGTACCTTGATGCGGTCCATAAAAGGGTCCAAAAAATAAAAATAAAAACAGAACAAAACAAAAAAACAGAGTATGTGAAAGTATTCATACTTTTGCTTGGGTTCAAGGCAAACCTTATTCAAAAATCTTGAAAAATCAAGTTATTTATTAGTGGAGTCTTTTTTTTTTTTTTTTTTGAGATAGATAAGTGTGGCCCGTTGGTATGGGGATTGGAACCAAGGACCTCAAGGTCTTTGTTGAGTGCCCTTGCCATTTCTCCCAACCCTTGGGGTTATTAGTGGAGTCTTATTATAGGGTATTCTTAGGTAAATAAGCTGCTGATCAGTTTCAAAAGTATTTTAATATTTTTAGAGTTGGGGGTGTCGCTGTAATTTTCCAGTTTGCTGGGTATGGGTCTCAATACTAAGCCACAAGGCTTATTTAACTATTCACTTATTTAATTGAGTACAAATGCTTAGATGATTTATATTTGGTTGTCTTTAATTAGTGTCTACTGTAGGAATCCAAATCCTTTTGAATTTAAGATCAGTATTAGCCTATATAAGTCTCTAATGTTTTCAATTCATGATAGACACATCAAATAATAAGGATTTTCCTGCAGCAATAAGCTTTGTTTTTTTCTTGAATTGTGTGATGCCCAAGGTAGCCTTGGAGTGAAGCCTGGTTTTCCCTTCTTTTCTTACTGTTTTTTTCTGAATTCAGCAATTCATACGCTTCCTAAAGTCTTCCTTTCAAACCCTAAACCCCTAGCTTTCAACTTCAGCCACCAAAATACCTTAAACAGCCTTCTAATAGTTCTTTTTTTTCCGTTGTGTTCTACATCAATTTGACCCAACCTTTGTAGGCTAGGTGTACCACACTTGTCCTGCATCATACTTACAACCTGACAGGAGCTGCTGAGCTTTGTCACTGTAATGACTTTTTAGATGAAGACTAACTTGCCTACCATTGAAAAGGAGGGCAGAAAAGGAAAAAATGTATCTCAAGATTGACCTTGATCTCTATTTGTCATAAAATATTCAGCATCTACAATTCGGTCAGCATGTTAACAAAATAAATATACCTTCACAATAGCTATTGCAGCAGAAACTGGATCTCTTACACCGAGGACCGTCCAAACTAAGGAATTGTCAGAACCAGCAGGTATAATGCCTATTGGAATTGAAATTGCTTCTTTCTGGTTGTCTCTACGAAGTAGGCCATTTAACACCTGCACAATGAATAGACCTGTGATTGTGCTACCACTGAGGTATTACTCCCTCCATTCCTAAAACATAATCCACTTTGAGTCAGCACACAGATAAAGAGAAGTTAACTGACTCTATTATAAATATTAAATGCTTTGGACTTTCCAAAGTTGCCTGTGTGGGGTGGGATACTTTAATTAAAGAAGCCAGCAAATTAAGGGTAAAACTGTAAAAGTAACACTCCGGAAAAAGGAAAGATTATGAAGTGGACACTTTCTTGGGAAAGTACCCCAAAATGGAATAATGGTCACTTTTTTAGGAGCACATGGAGTACTATTATCAATAGAAGACAAATATTGGTAGAGGTAACAGGATCAACAATAGAGTAATACTGAACCATTGTGAACTTGCACAATAACATTTCAGTGATGGTTGGACTACCAACGGCCCAAAGCTTATGATGTTAAAGGAATGGACCAAGGATGTATTACAAGATCTCTCCATACCCTTGCTCATATAACAGACAAGGGATGTGGATGTAGGATTCCATTCCAATCTCTTCCATCAGTGCATTGGACACTCCCCCTATGTTGGTAAAAGATATCTGAAGAAGAGTTGCCTCACTGATGAGGAAGAGAAAATTTCTGGATCTGCATTTCCCTATTAAAAGCATTAGTCAATAATTCTAGTGCTGCTCCCTACCAATCGCAGCCATATTACTCTCCAGTTGTCCTCTATATTAATTAATTACTATACGCATCACTTTTAGCAGGAATACTTGTCACATATCATTCCCATTTTACCTTACTTTTGAGGAGTAACCCATTCTATATGGCAGTTAACTACAACCAATTCCACGTAAATTTTTATTTGCTCAGTTATAACCACACAAGCCCATGAGGCCGTAGCCTAATGGTCGAGATTGGGCGTACAGGTCATGGATTTGATTCACGCAAGCTACATTCTCCCAGCTTTGCCTGGCATTGGCGCACGGGGGGGTTGTAGTTGGTGAAACCCCGAGGGGTTCTATATCCACACGTGGAGCCAATGTGGCTCTGCTATGTAAGGAGTTTCCCATTGGTTATCCCAAGAAAAATAAGTAATAATAACAATACCCACACAAACAAGCACATAGTTCTGAAATAACCCCCCAAAATGTTACCATTTTCACTATTTTCTCAGAAGCTTGGACTTTTTCTGCAAGTAAACTATTATGTATACAAAACTTCTGTCAAATGTAACAGAAGTCCGCTGCCTGCACACCGTCTAATTGGGAAACTTATCAGCCACGTTTTACAGAGCAAATATGACCACTATTCACAGAATACTAACCTCATTGACAATACCATCACCTCCAACACATATAATTCCTGCAAAATACATTTTCAACATCAAGATCAAATCATGAAAAAGATGGTAAAAGAAGTCGTGCCAAAGAAGACAAGTTAAGCGAAATACCATCAGGACATGTACTGAAATCAACACTGGATGCAAGATTTCTAGCGTGACCAGCAGATGTCGTCTTGACTACCTCCAGCCTAAACCCAGCAAGCTGTAGTAGGATGCAATATTGAATATCAACCTTGTACCAACTTTTTTAAAATATATCCTCAAATACTCGTCCAATACCATAATAGTTTCTAATGAACTAGAAAAATGCAAGAAGCCCATCCAAGAAATAACGAACACAGTAAGGAATATTCATGGGAGTATTTACTATGTGTAGGGAGTCAACCAACTACATGTGCACTGAAGGGGTGGTAAGAAATGGAACCAAACCCCCAACTTCATTAAGGTTGTTTCGTTTTTAAGAGTGATGTAAGATGAACCATTGTTACATTCAAATAGAACCCTTTTGGCTAAATGAGACAAACAAGGTTGGAGCCAAAGATAAGATAGACCATCTGTCCTACTTTAAGAGTCCCTAAAAGTCATAAAGGAACAAATTAGACTACCATATGTCCCGCGAAGAATACTTGCCACATTGAGAAACCCATGTAAAACAAGATTGAGCGTGAGATGAGTTTCAAAAAAATTAAAGAGAAAGTTTGAGACCCTCCCACCCTCCCTCCCCCTCCCCCAACCCATAACATACATACACACACAAAAACATAGTAATGCACTAGTTTTAAGGAAACCCGTTGCATATGGAGAATAATTTATGCTGCAACAGTTCTTTTTATAACTGAAGAAAGGTAAAACAAGCGATTATTACTCGTAAACCCTTTATGCCAACAGACTGCTTCTCAAGCAGAAAAGCCATAGCCACTTACGAAAATGGGAGATGTTTTCCAACCTTACCCCCCCCCCCCCAAACGCAGCTAAATGGTCTCTCTCAAGCACATCCACCCCTTACACAAAATCTCTCATCATCTTCTTAATACCATGAGCACACTAATAGGGATCCTAAAAAGGGAAAGGGAATAGAAAGGAATTAGAATGGATTTTTAAGATTGTCGAATCAGAGCGTGCAAGAATGTTGTACAAAATTTAAATGGTTGCTTTGCGAGTTGTTCATGTTAAAGGAATTCTTAGCTTGCTTAAGAAATGATAAGGGTGAATATTGGTATCTATCCGCTAGTATCCTATGTTGTACATTTGGCATTAAACGAGTATACAATGTAATGAAGCTTTTCATGACTTCACCATGTAATTAACAATAGATGATTGGATGCATGGTCTTATGGTTAAATACATAGATCACAGGTGTCCTCTTACTCAGGAGCATGGTGATTGGGCAGAGAGACCGTTTTCTAAGGAGGATATCAGGTTAGCAGTTGGAGGAGTTGGAGGATGGCTGGTGATAATGCCCCCAGGCCTGGTGGATTTTCAATGGCTTTTCTTTACTCCTGTTGGGACGTGGTTAAGAATGTATTAGGGTCTTTCCGAAGTTTCACAGGAACAGCATTTGGAAAAAAAGCATTAACTCTATCTTTATTACCTTGGTGCCTAAGAAAGATTCGTCTGTCAAGGTGAGTGTCTATAGGCGTATTAGTTTGGTCATTAGTGTTTACAAGATTATCACTAGGGTCTTTGCTCTGAGATTGAGATTAAGTAATAGATGTATCATTTCAGTGGCTCATAGTGCTTTTATCAGAAACGGCCTTCGTTGCTAATGAGGTGGTTAGAGGATCTCGAACGTTGAGGTAGGAAAGGTATAGTCTTGAAGTTTGATTCTAAGAAAGCGTATGATAGAGTGAATTGGAAGTTCTTGATCATGTAATGGAGCGGATTGGCCTTGGGATTAGATGGCGTTAGTGGATTAGGGGTTGCTTCTCCTTTCCGTCGTTTCCTGTCATCATGAATGGTAAAGCTCAGGAGTGGTTTAGTGCTTCGAGAGGCTTGCGGCAAGGTTACCCCCACCCCCGTTTTGTTTAACCTTGTTGCGGACATTCTTAGTAGGTTGATTACGAGAAGTGAGGAGGTTCGGTAGGTGGAAGAGTGTCTGATGAGGAGAGAAGAATTTACAGTGCCTCATTTGTAGTTTGTTGATTTGTTGATGACAGTTCTTCCTGAGGAGACTAAGGCTTTCAAGAATGCCTTACTCTCCTCCAAATTTTGAGTCCATTTCCGGGTCCAAATTTTGAGTCCATTTCCGGGTTAAAGATTAATCTTGCAAAGTGTGGAACTGCGGGATCAACATTGATGATTTTATTTTATTTTTTTTATTTTTTTATAAGAAAAATTGTATATATAAGAACATAAACAAATTGCAAGAAGATGGATGAGAAATCCATCAAGAAAAGAAGACAAAAATAAAAAGAACTACTCTAAACACAAACTAGAAAATCAAAGCCTTCTAATCTTGTTGAATAAACGAAAGCAGAACCCCACGAAATTCGATTCTCGCTCACGCCCATAGAGAGGCTAAACGGACCACCCTATGGCATAAGAGGGTCCTCAACAAAGACTCTTAAAGGTTCGAGCATTTCTCTCAGTCCAAATGCATCATAGAACTGCGAAAACCCCACATTGCCATAACAAATTATATTCTGTCTTTTTCACAAAACCTCGAAATTCAACCTAAAGAAAGGATGTGCAAACCCATACCTCACCAGCCACCACAACATTGATGATCAAGAGTCGAGTATCTATGCCTCTTTGATTGGATGTAGGGCTCTTTCATGCCTCATGTCTTACGCAAGTGTTTCACTTGGGTTAACCCAAGGGGCACTTTTTTTTGGGACCCAGTGGTGGGGAGGGTGGCTAGGCATCTTAATGGGTGGAAAATGCCTTTTTTTACCCTTGTGAATAACCTGTCTCTCAAGTCTAACTTTATTAGCTCTGTTTGTTTAAGATTCCAGTAAAGGTGGCTAGATTATTGAGAAGATTATGAAGGATTTATTTTTTTATTTGTTTTTTGATAAGTAATAATGAATTATATACCGAAACTGTGTCAAAACAGGTGACGCGTCCTTTGTACACTACATGTATACTATACCAAAAGAGCCTAACTAGCCAAGATTATGAGGGATTTATTGTGGGAAGGGTTGGAGGTGGGAGGGACCATTCGGTGGATAGGGAGAAAGTGCGTCTTCTGAAGGAAGAGGGAGGTTTAGCTCTTCGGAGCCTAGTGTGCATGAGCATTCTTTGCGTAGGTTAGTGGATTTGGTGTTTTCCTCAAATCACAGTCTATATGACATTGAGTAATTAAGAGCAAGTTCCAGATGCATCAAAATCGATGATATGCCAACTTTGGTGGCTTTGTTTCCCATGGAAGTCCGTGGAAATTCATTCATCAAGCCTTTGTTTCTTCCGTTAACCAGGCTTTGGATTGGGGATGGGACTCGAATTCGTTTGTTGCGAGAATGTGAGTGATAACCCACTTTGGGTTGCTTTTCTGCATTTATTTTGCCTCTTGTCTGCTCGTTCTTCACCTCTTGTCTGCTCATTCAGCTCCTTATTTTTTAGTTTCTCTATAAGGGATGTGATTGGTGGCTTATCTGGGAAATCTCATTTCTTTCATCACCAGAATAATCGTGAAGCTATCGAAGTTCTTACTCATCTTGATACTCTTTCACATGCACAACTTCTCATGGTCAAAATTCTCGAGTTTCATATGGGATTTGGAGGGTCTGGGCTTTTCTTTTGTTGCTCAATTTTTCCACACTTGATTCAATCTCCTAATCCTTCTCCTACCCCCTTGTCCCCTTTTATTTGGAAAGTTGGTGTCCCCTTCAAAATTAGATCCTCAGTGTCCCCTCCAAGATCAGAGTGTTTGTTTGGTCTCTAGTACTTAATAAACTCAATCCTAACGATATGTTGCAAAAGCTAGGTCTAATAAGAAGATCTCGGGATCGGTGTGTAATGTGCAAGTGTTTAGCGATCATCGTTCCTTCACCATAGTGCTGCGCTTTAGCCGTGGAATCATTTGTTTTGGATACTCGAAGAGGCTTTGGTAAAGAGTCTATCGGATAGGATCCTCTATTCTAAAAGGTGTTTCACCTCCTATTCCAACCGTCGGATCTTCGCATCAAAAATCACGGGGTAAATAATGTTGTTTATTCCCGTACGCATGTGGCGAAGATCCGACGGTTGGAATAAGAGATGGAACACCTTTTTGAAATAGGATCCTCGAGTCTATAGCCTCTTTTCTTTCCTTCACTCCATGTTAGAGGTTATGGGAAGGAAGCGGATGCTAGCATGGTTGTTTTCTTTCGTGCATATGCACTAAGTGTAATTCTAGGAGCTTCAGCATCAAGCTTTATCATTGGCGCTCTTCTAGGACATAGTGGTTTTCATGGCCTCTCTTTGGCTCTCAGCGTGCTTTTCGTGGGATCCCACTCTCTGTTATTCAATGTAATTGGACGGTGCTTCTTGTTCACCTTGTATTTTACATTTTTTTTCCCTTGTATCTTCTTTTTTCTTGATGGAGTACTTGTCCATCTTATTGTACATTCTCCCTTATCAATACTTCTCTTCTTTTCTTATCAAAATATACATTAAATAAGTACTCCCTCCATTCCATCCAAAGAGTTCATATTTGAAAAGTGTAATAATTAAAAGATAGGCAAGTAGTATTGTTTGAGCATAGCCAAGATGTTTATAGCATATGTGGGGAGTAAAGTTGAAAGGTTATGAAAATTGTTGGCACAATTTTTAAAATGGACTCTTTAAGTGAAACATCCAAAAATAATATAGTGGACTCTTTGCATGGAACGGATTGAGTATTTTATATCATTGACAAAGAAGTCATCATAGTTCAAATTTAGTTTACAAAACCTCGAAGAATGTCATTGTAATCACCACACAATATTATTGTTATTTATTGAATTGTTAAATGAGGAGCCTTGGTGGAATGACTCGGTTTGATTGACTTGTTAGTTTCTTTACAAAACCCGCAATGGCAAGAGCCTCGTGCACTAGGCCAACCCTTCTAATGAGCTAATTTTATATTTTGTAGGCGTAAATAGCAATTTAGTCACTCTACTTTGAGCTTTTATTCATTAAGGTTATCCTACTAATTTTTTTCGTCAATTTCTTCACTTAACTTCATTGTTGTAATCACTCCATCCATTTTCGTTTAAAATAGCAAAAAGACTTAAATACCCTTGAAGAATTTAGGAATAGTGACTAGTGTACCTTTCTAAATTCGGTGGGTGATGTCCACATGGTTTCTTCTTATTTTAAATATAAACCAAATACTAAATAATTAATATATACTGACTATTCTTTTTTTATTATTTAAAAAATATATAATATATAAAAAAAATACCAAAGAAACAACTATTCTAGGACAACTTACAACTTTTAAAAAGTATGGAACAAAACATTAATGCTTTCATTGTTTTCACAACTATTTACAGTTAAATTGCCAATTAGAAAAGGAAGAAAATTTGACGTCTCCCTTTCTCTTCCTCCTCTCTCTTCCCAACCACTCTCTCTCCTCAAACCCACCACCATCTCCCGAAACATTTGAATCATAAAATTATGATCTTCAGTTCGAATTGTGAAAAGTGATATTATATTTTGAACTTTGACTCTCTACAATCGAGCGTTTCACCGAGAATCAAAAATCAAAACAACAGATCAGTAACACCGAAACTTCAAACTAATCCAATTTCTAAAAATCAAACATGACTTTCTAGGTTTACTAGAAACTATCCCAATTACAAACACAATCGTTCCATTAAATACGAAAGCAGCACAATTATATTAATGAAAAAATAATAAAACTCCTTGAACTAGCACAATTACACAGAAATTTATTTTTCATTTTAAAGAAACTAAAGCAACAAGAACCAAAACAATCAAGATCCCAATTTTCCTACCCTTTCCACATTTTTCTCAGGACCAAACAAGAAAACAAGAAACCCATATTAATTAATTATGACCATATGGCGGTACCTGAAAAATGGGATTCGCCACATGGGTGTTTGGATAGTTTACCCAAATTAATTCAATTACCAATAATCAACAGGAATTCTTCCATTGCTGAATCATCTTATGGGCCGGTGAGTATCAAAGTCTTGTCCGTAAAGAAAGTGAGCACGAGCAAAAGTAACGGCGAAATTGTTGGTGCCGCAGTCGACAAAAGAGTCTCCAATAGCAAACAAAGCAAGGATCGGCGGGGAAAGATTGAATTTTCGCTCTCTACAGTCTCTCTTCAGTTGATTGTATGATTTAATTAAAGTGATTGAAATTTTGAACTTCCTGATCTAAAAATAATCCCTTCCCATTAGGTTTTGTAAATTAAGTTCGTAAAATTTGAAATTTCTTGAAGGATGTGTGAGTTTAGGTTTGGTTGTGGGAATGGGGTGCTGGGTGGCGGCAGCTGTCAACAACATATGGAGCCAGTATAGAAGTGTTTTTATTGATACCCCAAAGAGAAGAAAGAGAGTAGAAATTAAAGGGTAAGAGTTAAAAACTGGAAAGTAGAAATAAAATCAAGGAAGAAGTCATGTTTAAAAAATAAAAAATAATGGTTACGCTCCTTCGTTAGTGTGTAATAGTAGTTTGTTAACAAGGATAAAGTAATTCAATGACATCTGATCGGGGTACTTTAGTCACTATAGATATTTTGTAGGGTATGATGGTCTTTTTAGCACCTTTCATCCAAAAAAACAGATGTGATTCAAGTGACCAACGTGACTGAAATAGTGAAGTACAATGATGAAAATGACAAGAAAAATAGTAGGATGATCTTAATGAATAAAATGCTCAAAGTGCAGTGACCAAATTGTTATTTAAGTCTATTTCTTAATTTTAAGTCTCCACGTATTTCTATGATAAATCATCTTTTTCTTTATACAGTACTAAGGAGAAACACCCTGAAATAAATTATTACGTTCATCATGCACCTCCCCGTATAATCAGTAAATGAAACCAAGAAATAAACAGACATGGGATCCAATAAGCGGTTCCCTAAGATATTTGTCTTTCTTGCCGCTCAAGTAAAGTCAAGGCATTGTTTAACTTATCAGAAGGGGAACCACCTAAGTATGACTTGCTTAACCATTCAAGTGCACGTGCCCGTCATTATATGTGCTCGAGACCCGTGGGGGGCGCAAATCTCACAAGGTCTAAGCCACAAAGAGCTACTACTACTCCAACCAGACATAAGGCTCTCTTGATTGACCAACATAGTTTATTATAATTTTTAAGTGCATAATATTTTGGCTAATTTATCAACAACAAAAAATTGGCTAATTTATCACCGGTGCCTCGGCGGGTGGTATATCTCATTCCAGCCTCACCATGCTAAATACTATACCCGAAAATGACTACCAGATCTTGTTTCGTAGGGTGAAATATTGAGTTTACACTATATCCCTTGCACATATCACATCTGCATATAGGCAGTTATTTTGAAAGGGAGTCATGACACTAAAATAACATAAGATGAACTCATGGCACCCCAACTAATTTGCAAGGGCGTATATAGACAGAAAAGACACGCAGATTCGAAATCCTATTCATAAAGTCTTTCGTAGTTGCCTTTTCTGCAACATGTCAGGACATCACAATATCATGTGATGCAAGTCATAATAGGAAAGTTGTGGAATAATATGTTCTGAGAAACAAAAAAATGAAAAAGAAAAAGAATAAAGAGGGGGCAATTCAGAAATAGGATCATCCTCTTCAGCCCTGGAGAGAGGTTGAGGTTAAAAGGACTACCACACAACAAGAGGGAATGATTTTACTTGACACTAACATGTAACTGTAAAATATATCCACAAATGCAGTGAAGTGCAGAGGATTCGCACAATCCTTGCGAAATGCTAGTTAGTCTGTATGGGCATCTGAAATGGGTAAAAATGCATTAGAATTTTAAAACCAAAGGAGTCAATGTACCTTAAATATTGGTTCAACCAAGCCATGGAAAACTTTACTTGAGCGACCACGTCCAGACCGGGATTCAATATCACAAGCATTCGAGGTGGGCTTTTACATTTGATTTGTGATTCAGAAAAATCACTTACAAAATCTGAACCCTGTTGCTTCGAGGAGATCAAAGGATGTGGCAAACAATTCACAAAACATTGTTGATCTGCAAATCCAGAAACCCATTGAACTGCTTCTTCTTGGGTGGAAGCCAAGAAGCGGAAATCCTTCCTACTTCTGCCAGATTTCAGTAGGCAAGAAAATCTGCAAGAGCGTTTTTACAGGGAAGGAATGTAATGTGAAATGTCTGAGACCATAGCTGTACGACACCTGCCAAAGACACAAGTCCAGAATTAACTGCCTAGCACCATTTTCCAAAGCAGCCGTGGTCATCATCAAGGCTAAAGCAAAACTTATAAAGAGAGCTTACCGATATCACATCCTCAAGACGCAACACATGAGAACTCCAAACCAAGGCCTTGCTCGTCAGTTTAGCATCAACAGCATCCTGGTGTGTGGTCCCCGTTGAAGCTTCTACATCTGTACTCTTACTTGTCTTTTTGTATCCAAAACTAGCTTCCCAGAAAAGATTTCATAACCCAACAAGTCAGACTGCTCATCGCCAATATCAATTCGGTGTTCCTCCTGCTTTCCCTTCTTAGGATCATCATTGTTGACACTGATATCGCCACGCCTTGAAATCTTCCCCTTACTACGTTTCTCTGGAAATACAATTGGGGAGGAGTGCTGTCCTGTTGCAATTTGAGAACAAAAGCCAAGGCGACGGCGACTGTTGTGGTGTCAATTTCAAAGAATTATTCTTGGAAAGATTCCCACTATTCTGCATGTCGAATTTTACAGTGGGAAAAAGACGGCAAACCACAGATGATATTTGGCAATAAGAATATTGAACGAGCTGTAAATCAGATGATCCACCAAAATCCACCACAAGACCCGGCATAATCAACTAGCCTGCAGATGAAACGCTAATCGCAGTTAGCAAATAAAATAATCAATCAACACACATGACACAAAGAAATTGATTGAAATTATCTAGTATAGGTTAAATGACAAAAACCTTGCACATTACTAGATTAGATGACTCAAGAGTTTAAGAGTAGATAACCTGAAGTTACCAAGGCAACATTCCAACATGTATTATAAATTACCACAACATGACAATTATTATAACAGTATATCCAAGTGCAATACACAAAACTTTCAATGATAACTATATCGTACTCAAAAGGGCATATCAAAATAGAAAACAAAGCATACTTATCAGGTACCAGAATGCAAAAGCTAAGAAGCACACGATACCAATACAGCATATCATATGGCTATAACACAATCAGCATATAAGCAGGAAAGGGATATGCTAGGTTTATGTAACCTATTTTCAAATATATATATATATATGTGTGTGTGTGTGTGTGTGTGTGTGTAAACAAAAATAGAAAATAGATTAATAGGGACAAAAGTACAAAAGATAGACAAGAAATCCATCACAGAAAGAAAAAAGAAGAAGAGAAGCAATCAGAAATCCAAGAAACAATCAAGACGAAACAACACAAATCCCATGAAGAACTGAAATAGGCACTCCTTTAAAACCACCATTAGACAAAATAGGCCAGAAAAACAACTCTATCCCATGGAAGAGAAAGGAGACAGTGTCTGCTGCTTGAAATCCCGGAATTCCTCTCAATCCAAATGCACTATAAAATAGCAAAGACTCCGCCCTACCACAGTTAACTAGCATCCTTATCCATACCATGGCCTCTCATCCACAACCGAAGAAAAGAAGTTATGGAAAGAGCACTAACCCAAGCTTCCCCTGCCACCTGAAACAACTATTCCAAAGGAATTGTACACCATCACAATGGAGGAAAAGTGATATGGAGATTCTGAAGAACGATTCGGGTGATACCATTCTTTTTTTGTCAGAGCGGGTTAGAAGTTTTAAGACTCTCCTACTCATCAAAAAAAAACTCTCCTGACTGTTATTCAAATTTTTTAGTCGGTTTCCGGCCTGAAGGTCAATTTGTTTAAATGTGGTTTAGCTGGGATTAATATGGATAGTCAGTTTAACTTATCAAGAAAAAAAATGGATAGTCAGGTTTTTAAAGTGACTTTTACTTATCTTGGTGTTCCCTTGGTGGAATTCTTGATCTCTTCGTTTTTGGCATCTCGTCGTGGAGAAAGTGTCCAAGCGCTTAGATGGGTGGAGAGGGCTTATTTTTCCTGTCATGTTTTTATGCCATTCCGATTAATTACTTATTTCTCTTTAAGCTTCTTGCTGGGATTGCGATGAGGTTGGACTCTTATGGTGCACTTCTTGTGGTCCGAGACAGGGGATGAGAGGAGAAATCTTTTTTTTTTTATTTGATAGATAAGCATGGCCCCTTGGTATGGGGATTGGAACCAAGGACCTCAAGGTACGGGGATAGGAACCAAGGACCTCAAGGTCTTTGCCTTGAGTGCCCTTGCCATTTCTCCCACCCCTTGGGGTTAATGAGAGGAGAAATCATTTAGTGGCGTGGGAAGATGTGCGTAGGTCTAAGGAGGAAGGTGGCTTAGGAGTCGGGAACCTGGTTTTCAAGAACATTGCTCTTATTGGTAAGTCGCTTTGGTGTTTTCCCTTGGAGCCTCATTCTCGTGGCACAAAGTTGTCACGAGCAAGTTCGGTGTTTAGAAGATGCGGATATTGGCATTTTTCTCAAACTTGTGAGCCCTTGGAAATTTATTCACCATTGCTTCCATCTCTTTTGGCCCCAAGTTCACTATGTTGGGTATGGGAATAAGATTCGGTATTGGGAGGATCTTTGGGTCGGGCCATCTCCACTTTACATTTCTTATCCTCGTATGTTTCAACTTTCTGTTATGCATGATGCTCCTATTTCCAGTTCTCTCCAGATTGGGACTATAATAATCTTTACTGGAACTTTCATTTCTTTAAGAATTTGAATGACACATGACATTGTTGCTTTGCTTCATCGATTGCAGTCTCTTTCCGTCCTTAGTCTCTTTCCATCCTTCTGATCATAGATCATGGATTCAAGACCCTAGTGATCTATTCCCCGTTAAAGTCTTTCATGAAAATTTTATCTACCTCTCGGGTTCATCGAGTCTTTCCTATATCTGTGTTCATTTGGAAGTCCAAGGTGCCATTCAAGTTTAAGGCGTTTGCCTGTTCCTCGTGCTTAACTGGTTGAACACTAATAATTGGCACTAAAGGCGTCGGCCTTATAAGGCCATCTCTTCTAAGATTTTGTGTCATGTGCAGAGGGCACAATGAGACCCATGAGCATCTCTTTGTCCACTTCCACTGCCTGGTTGCTTGGAAGTTGTGGTGTTCTATTTTTGAGATTCGAGGTGAGGAATGGATCTGTCCCAATTCAGTGAAGACCCTGTTTTTCAGTCCCCTATTTGGGATTAGGGAGTTGTAAGGATGCACAATTCTTTAGCGGTGTGCATTGATCAGTATGTTGAAGGGTATATGGAGTGTGAGGAATTCTCGCATCTTTCGTGAAAAGGCACTTTCTTTCTCTCTTTTGCAGGAGCGGTCTTTCTTTACTGCCTCTCTGGCCTTGGGTGCCTTTCAAAGATGTCATTGCAAGATCATGAAGATTGTGTCCGTGGATTGGCAGATCTGAAGCCAATCAGTCCGGATCAAAAGTCAATGAGTCCAGATCTTGTCAGCCTCACCCTGCCCTCACCTTCTGGAGGCGCCAACCCCTCGCCTGAGCTCGCCTCTCACCTCGAGCGAGTCAGGCGCTCACCTTTAATAACTATGCGTACGCTTTCCTAACCCCCTGAAAGGAACAATATGGTACCATGCCCATATTGGAGATGATAAACCTAACCCACCTGTTTACCGACTATGCAACCATCAATCAAGCCCATGTCCTCACAAGTCACAACCTCCTGACGACTTTCATCAATGAATTAAAAAGAAACTAGATAAAGGGTCACACTGCCGAAGCCCTCGAGAGGCCCTAAACTAGTCCTTCAATTGTCAATCAATAATAATAGCTAGAGACATGAAAGTAAGAGACCCTTCCTATCCAGCTAAGCCACATATGCCCAAAACCCTTCTTCTCCATCACAAAATCCAAAAACCATCGGCTCACTCTATAATACGCCTTCTCAAAGTCCAACCAAAGACACAGGCTCACTCTATAATACGCCTTCTCAAAGTCCAACCAAAGACACAAACCCTTCCTCCCCCTTTGCTTCATGTCATCTCCAACCTCCTTAGCAATCAAGACGGCATAAAGTAATTGACACCCTTCAACAAAAGCACATTAAGCACCGGTAATAGTCCTGCCTAGCACCATTCCAAGTTTGTTGGAAAGAGCTTCATTGATAACTTTATACACACTCATCAACAAGTTAATGGGCCTAAAATCCCTGACCTTACAACATCTATCCTTCTTCGAAATCAAAGTGTTGAAAGTAAAATTACTATCCCCTGCAAGATCTAACACGGCCGACGCACCTCAACCTCTTCAAAAGCCCATTCAGACCAATCTGAACTATCCCTACTAACTGGTTCCAATCAAACCCATCTATCCTGGGCCAAGCCATCAGATCTTCTTGATAAAGCTCCCGATAAGACCGGGTAATCTCCTCACTAATCACTAATGATGCACAGGTGCCGAACACTCACACCACACTCCACCTTGATCTCCTTAACAAATTTTTGCCTGCGTTTTCCACTAGCTACCTTGTGAAACAACTTAGAATTGCAATCCATTTCCCAAACCCATTTAACCTTAGTTTTTGCGGCCAACTAATATCCTTTTTAAGAATAATCTCCTCAAATTCCCGCTTAAGCACGCTGTCCTACACAGCAAAAAAGAGGCTCTCCTAGCACACAAATTCTCTGGAAAAAAGCTACCCTCCTCTACCTTATCTATCTTCTCAATCTCCGCTCCGACTTTCTAAATCTGATGCCCCAAAAAACTTTGTGTTCCACTCCTTAAGCCGCTCCTTATGAAGTTTAAGTTTCCACGAAATGTGAAAGCCACATATTATCAAATTTAAAAGGAGTAGGACCCCACTTAATCCAGGAAGCGAAGCCACAAATTCTCTAATCTAAGAAGATGGGCTCGGGTGGGTCTAAATGGGAAGTGGAATTTCAAGAGATAGAATCAGCTCCCCACGCAAGGAAGGCGGATAGGGGCCAAATGAACCCAAGAGAGTCGGAATAATCAAAGAAAAGCACTGCAAACGAAAATTTAGCGCACCCAAGCATCCTTCTAGAACTAAAAGATTGTGCCCCATTCCCCACCATGAACCGGGTTAAAGTGGTAGGATACTAGGGCTTGGCCTTCCACGTGATTGGTGCAACCTAGTAGTCCGAAGTAGGAGAGGGTTAAGGAGCGGGGAACATAAATTTGCAAGTATATCTCAATTTCAAGCAAATGGCTTTAATGTATTCTTCTTAAGCCTCATTCACTTTAGTATAAGGAAATTCGATAAAATTTGGTATGAAACAAATTGGATGTTGATATGGGTCATTGTTTGCTTATGTCGGCCGCTAGAAGTTTAGTCCTAAATGTCTTAGTTTTTTCTTTCCATTGTTCCCTTTTCATTGAATCCCGGCCTCGTATCATTGCTAAAAGAGCCCTATGGTGTTTGGGATACTCCTATGTGTATTTATTTCTCATCTCTTTATATTGTTTTCCTTTACGAAGCTCATATTTGACATTTTCATGAGAGAAGGTCCTCTAGTCATTTGAATTTGCAGTTCACTGCTATTCTCCCTATTTACCTCTACATGTTCATTCCCTTTATTACTCTTGCTTCTTGAACTAGTGGAGATCTTCACTAACAAGTCTTCAATGAATAGGAAACTTGTGATCACACTCCTCTCTGTTTCCTCCTCTGTCCTTCAATTGTTAAGTTAAGGTGCTTTTTCCTTTAGACACCTGTGTGGTCTCTTGTGCAAATCAATTACATAGTAATCATTGAAGACACAAAACAAGCCTCTTATAGCCTTATATCTAGATGTTTGCTTTAGGCAGAAAAGTGAAATCAGCTCGCTTTTGGCACTTATGCATGGATTTGTATGTGCTGTTCTCGAGATATAGGGGGGGTGCATTATTAAAAACATTGTCATTTAGTTGCTCTTTCTCTATTCTCTGGATTTTGTGGGCAGCACGAGGTCCAAAACTTTGTGGAGCAAACTTTCCTATTTCACTTTGGAGGAAAAGAGTTGTAACCTTTGCTTTTTCGGATAGAAAAAAAAATGTATTAAGAGAGAATGATGTTCAAGCAAGATGGATGTAGAAAGAAAAGGGAAAAGGGGAAGTGGGGATCAACTACAAAAATTGTTTTTCGACATTTCTTTCGGTCCAACAACATCATTACGCACAATCACTAATATCCTTTTTTATAAATGTTGTCCCACATGAGTTTTAGTCTACACTTTCCACCGTGGTTGTTGTTAGGGATGTAGATGAGTCGAGTTGAGTATTCCTCAAACTCGAACTGGGCTCGCCAAATTGGGAGTCGAGTCGAGCCTTCACGAGCTTGAGCCGGTTTTTCTAGAAGGCCTAACATTTGGGTCACAAGAGCTCTCGAGTAGCTCTTAAGCCTCAGCTAACATGTAAGTTGAATCAAATCTTCGAGTAGACTCGGGTCACCTTGGGCCCAACCCAAAAGTATCGGTTGTCTTAAAGTGTTAGCGATCTGTTGGCCCAAGTAACATGTGACTCAGCACTACAGACGTACTAGCCTATTTACAAGTTATCCCTGCCCCAAAAAGTTTAAGCCATAAATACATTCTACCCTCATTACTTTTCAAAACAAAATTAAAAGATGCCAAGGCGTTCCTCCCTCCCTCTTACAGTGTTAGCGATTCCGTTGGCACAACATGTGACTCAACACTAAAGACGTACTCGCCTATTTACAAGTTATCCCTGCCCCAAAAAGTTTAAGACATAAATACATTCTACCCTCATTCCAATCCACCCATAAACCAATGCTGACTCTCATTGCACAAGCCAGATGCCATGGCGTGTCCCTCCCTCCCTCTGACCAACGCCCTCTCTCTCTCTCTCTCTCTCTCTCTCTCTCTCTCTCTCTCTCATGCGTGCACACACAAATAGATCGGATTTTCCTAGGTTGAAAAAATTTGGCGGCTGTGACTGCTAGCGAGCATGATAGGTGAGGAAACAACGGATTCCCTGTGTATGACGGAGATATACTAGCGAGTTGAACTCAAGCCTAACGACTCGGACACCCTAAGGCTTGGCTCATTTAAGTGCGTTGAGTCGAGTCGAGTCGAGTTGACTCGGCTCACCTACAGCTCTAGTTGTTAAAGTTAATACTATAAGCACTACCTAACAACTGACTTACTATAAGCCATAAAAAATTAAGGTCCCTAGTTCTATCACATATCTATATTAAGCTTCCAATTTCGCCCACGTTATTTTTGTTAACATGTTTGTTTTCTTAGTTTCTCTACATTGGACTTCATGATGTAGCTCGGTTCTAAAAGTTGTCATATAAAATTTTCCTTTCAACTTAATGAGTATAGCCACTCCCGATGCACTTCTTGAATTCATTTATGACTAACATCATCTCCACTTCCACATCTTCATTAACTATCGGTCTTAAATTGCAAAATTTATCCTTTTGAATATTTCTTGTCTATCTTATCTAACTTTGACTCTACTAGTAAATCTTCTGCCGCTACCGCTACAGTGCACTTCATATATCTTGTATTACTTCCAATTATTTTAAACCCTTTGACTTCTAAAGCTTTCTCCCACTTTTCTAGTTCATCATTGACCCCAATCTTTGTGTCACCTATAGGAATGAGCTCTAGTCTTAAAGCATTTCATCTTTGAACATATATAGGCACTCGAGAAGGATTCTATAGGAAGTCGTTCAACTTTTTAAAATATTGCTACGAATTCCAATGTCACTAGCGTATATTCCATTGTAAAATCTAATTCCTCATCATCACAATCGCAAATGAGCCCCCATCCATGTGATTATCATAGTCTTAAGCACCAAAGGACAGTGAATGCAGTAAACCCCACGAGTGATAGTATTTGAGGATTGTTTTATATGAGATGGGCAGTAAAGAGGGGCGGAAAATAGTACTTTTTTGGTTACAAGTTACAATGATTCATGTTTATCTTCCTTTTAGAATGATCATGTTCTTATCACTCATATGTCGTACAAAAATATCAAACACCACATGGGATCTACTAGTGGTACTATAGTTACGTGAAATCGCGAGTGGCAGCTCAAAATGTACTTAAAGATAATAACCTTACATCAAAGTCATAGTCAACCATGCACCAATGGCCTTGCAATAGTCGTGCAGCATAGCAATAACAGCACAGTTAAACCAAGTATAATACAGTAGTAATACACGTATAATGAACGATCAGAGTTACTGGTAGACTTGGTCCGGATATTGATACTACTGGGATGGTGATTGACTCAGCAGGCAACTCGGTCAAATCACCGAGTTGACACAGGGGAGGCCAAACGGGAAAAGGCGAGAAAATGAACAAGATCAAAGATTACCTACCTGTTCTTCGTGTAACCAACTCGGATTCAATCGCTGTTCATCTCTGATTGTACAAATTCTTTCCTGAAATGGTATATTCCCGCTCTCTATTTCTTCTCTCCGTGATGTCAAACCCTAATTAAATAGGTAGATCTGAAAGCATCTGAGCCAAGTTTGGGTTTAGGTTAGATCAGATTCCCCGGCGGACCTTTATCTTTCCCCTCCGGCTACCGGCTTCCGACTTCCACAAAGAACAACTCTAGTTGTTTCTCAGTCTTCTCTCTCTCCCCTCTGTTCGTTTTTTTGTTTAACCGAAAGTATTGTTTAGGCTTATTTTATGGGAATTGCTATTCCAACCCCCATAATTGCTGAGTTTACCCCCTTATCAATATTATAAAATTGCCATAATTTAAAAATATTCTATTACCCTTAAAATAATTCCATTACTAAGTCCACCCCCTCCTGAATTTTTAGAATCCTAAAAATACTAAGGGTCCGTTTGGATACGACGAATTGGAATTGAATTAGAATTACAATTATAAAGAATTAAATTTCAACATATTCAAATTCAATGAAGCTTCAATTCTATTGTTTGGCTAATCTGTAGAATTCCATTAGAATTAATTCATATTTTCAATTCTATTGTTTGGATACTCAACTAGTTTCATGGAAATGAATTTTCCACTTCTATATACTTTTCCACTTGTATTCTATTTTCAAATAATAAGAAAATTGAACCAAACAAGTTTCAAATTCAATGAAAATAAAAAAATCAACACGATTTAATACTAAACCATCTTCTGAACAACTAAAGTTACTACATTTAATACCACACAATTTAAAAAATCAACACGATTTAACTGTCTCCCCGGAACACATGAAATTAAACCCTACCACTCGAATCTTTAATCTATGCCCAAGGATATATAAAAACATTGCCACTGCTTCTTCAAGAGTAACATGTTTTGTTGGACGAAGCTCTCCTCTTCACTCAATTTTTACATAGAAGATTGAAAGTATCTTTGTTAAGTCGTAGTTGTTCTTTACAAACCGCATCTCCCATAGTAAAGTCTCCTCAAATAGAACTCCCTAGCACTTCTCAAATCTCTAGAAGGAGCCTTCACCATGTGCAACTCATGCCACCAAACAGAAATTGCAACTGAAGTAGCTATATAATATTCTGCAATCACTTTTCGTCGTTTTTCTTTTTCACTTTTTTCATTCGTAACTATGGCATTAACATCCACCGAGCTACCAGCCATACTCTGAAATTTTATGAAATAAAGCTTGAATAACTAATTTTATGAAATAAAACTTGAATAAATAACACACTGAAAAGATTCAGCACATTTTTGCGGTAAAGGCTATTCAAAATCACTTAATATGACATTCTCGTAAGCAAATGGGTTAGAAAGTGAAGTAAAGCAAAGGGGGAAGACGGGAAATGCCAAGGCGCAAACGAAAAAATGTAAGGATACATCTCAACTTATCATTGTCTAAAAATTAGTACTGCACTACTGCAACAAAAATGATTTCAATGGAATGGTTTGTACAATGCCAATTCGATCATGCTTTTTTTAATCTTTATCTCAAAAAGAAAAAGACTAAAAGCTTCAACCCATTGATGCATGACACAATAGCTTCACCCAAGCCAAAACCATATGATTTCGAACCTAGTCTCCATAGAATTTTTTTAATTCTAGCCCAAGTCCTAGTATTACCAGGAGAGTAGCCTTAGCATATAAATAAATGGAAACTCAACAATTCGAAACACATTCGGAAACCATATTTATATGGCAACTATTATGTAAATGGCACAGATTCAACCTTACACATTTAATCTCAACTCGGATCAAGTCAAAAATACATCAAAACACACTTCAGACCATTAGAAGATAGTGTCTAATGCACTTCCTTCGGCCGTGAAGAAATTAAATAAGTAAACAAAATCCAAGTAGCACGTAGAGACAATGATATACATCAAATAAGACCAATAGTGGTCAACATAATTCAAGTGCCTCAACTGGTAATATTTGAAATTTCGGACTAGAGTTTTTAAGATCAAAGTGATTCAAACAACACATTTACAAATAGCAAGTAAAACCCATCAACAATGAAATCTAAAATTGAAGATCTAAAACAGAAAAGCTAGAAAACAATTCAAAATCGTTCAACTAAAAGGAAATTAAGCTCATCATGACATTCAAACCACAATATGTAGACAGTTTAGGAAAGAATTAGACTATCAATGTTTTTGTGTTTTTTATTCCAAAATACAAGAAATGACAATTAAAAATACAAGAATAAACCCAAATCAAGTAAAGAAATGATAATAGAAACAACACTAATAGACCCAAATCTTCATTTAGCAAGCAAGAGTCAACACAATTAAAAATACAAGAATCATGCAATGCACACACACACACACACACATACGGACTCACTCAAACAAGAAAGAAATGACAATTATGACAATAGAAACAAAGACGATGAATGCCATTTATAAAACTACTCGAAAAGAACTACTCGAATGCGTCTTGAAGGAAATTTCATTTGCTCTTTTAAGTCTAGGAATGCTTTGCTTTCTTTTGTTTTGTTTTTCATGACCTTTCAATTATCTTGTCCTTGGAGCAGATCAAGGGATTGTTATTGTCCATGAATTGTGTGAAGCCAACAAATTGAAGCAGTTTCGCCCGAAGTTTGGGTCAGTACTTTTGCTAAATATAACGAAATGTCGTTATACTTGGAATTCGCATCTCACAAATTTGTGGACTAAGACTGTGATGGGGCGTGTCGAAGTTTCACCAAGGAATTCAAATTGTTGTTAAGAGGTAATCGTCGTATCTATCTTTGGTACGCTTACAAGAACCGACTTTGGATTTGTACGGATTTAATAGGTTGTGATGTGATTTGTTGTTCTAATATGTTCGCAAGGGGCATGCCTTTCGAAAGAGTCGGTGAATTGCTTAAAACAAATCACATCGTTTGTCTATCCTGGATTGTTCTGAACGAAGGCTTCTTGTGAGACAATTCCTACAGTTTGTATAAATTTTTGTAACGGTTGCTAATATTTTGCCAACGCTAAATTCTTGTGTTGTAATCTAAAACATAGTACTCTGGTGTGGCAATCGATGATTTTGAACTTGGAGAAGCATACAAGGGAATTCATTCATCTCTAAGAAAAGGTTAAAAGAAGTTAAAGACCAAGTCAAGTAAAGGTTAAAAGAGATGGATTTCTCGAATCTGTAATAGTGAAGCTAATTTAGATAACCATGATGAACATTTTAAGCGAGAGAAAGAAAATGATCAATGTCACCAGGTTGGTAAAAGAACGACAAATAAAGTATAAGCAAAGCCCGAGCATGCTCCTAAGATAAATGGCATTCGGACAATGGGTTCTTTCAGATTCATCACATGCCATTAACCGATTTCATATTCCACATAATTCAAGGGCACAAAATTGTATCAAACGATGCGGTAATACTATCATACCTACCTCTAGCAAAGACTAACAAACCTAAGTATCAAATGATGATGCGAAAGAAGAGTTTCACAATATAGAGCAAGAGAAACTCACACAAGAGGAAGCTTGAATGATACGTAATATAGGGAAGTTCACATTCAAGGCATTACGTAAATCTACCTCTTCTATGGGCGCACACACACTTAACAGATATAAGAAGACAATCATTGCAAAAGCACGAAGCATAACAAGCACAACAACAGATTGATCAAAGCAAGGGCGAGTAGGGGACACCCTCCGAGCCAATTCATTCACCAAACTATCCCCACCCCAGTTCTTTCACAACGGCTACCAAGGACAAACCCATGAAACGCACAAAAGCAAAATTGTATCAAATACATTTCACAGTTAGAAGTCTTATCGAGATAGATCATACCTTATTAGAAGCCAAATCGAGAGAGATCGAGAAATCGGGATAGATCGAGATAGATCGAGAAATCGGGATAGATCGAGAGATCGAGAGAGAACAAGAGATCTAGAGATCGAGAAAGATGGAGAGAGATTAGACAGGCTCTAATGGCGAGTAGAAGCGAAGATGAAAGCACGACCTAATCATGGCGACTTGTGTGGGAAGAGAGACGCGAGGTGCGGCTGGTTTTGGGACGAGGACGAAGACACGCCAGATCTGTGTTAAAATTTTAGAATTGGATTTATAATTATCATCTTCGGTATTGAATTAATTTTACGAATGGGCCTTCGAATTATAATTCAATTCCAATTATATCTCTCATTTTAGTATCCAAACAATAGAATTAGAATTTTATACTTCAATTCCATTTCTATATCATTGAATTGGGGTAGCCAAACGCACCCTAAGTATACCTGCATTTCCTATTACTCTCACCCCCTTCCTCACCTTCCTCACTTCCTCATTGTGAACAAAATTTTTAAAAAGCTCAACACTAAAAATGGATTCCAAAAACTCAAACCGTATCAATGAATCGATCCACATTGATGAAAAGGAGCACAAGGAAGTGGAAGAGATGAATTGTGTAAGTACTACAACTCATTTTATAGTCATTTTACCGTTTAATTTATGTTAAAAATGCAAAAAAAAATTAAAAAATCGAGCCTGCCCGTCTTGTGCGACAGACACGACCGCACAATTTATAGAGTGTGCGAACACCCGCCGCTCATAGAGTGTTCAACAGGGTCCTGCCGCACAATCTATAAAGTGTGCAACAGGTCCTGCCGCACACTCTATAGAGTGTGCAACAGGGTCCTACCGCACAGTAACAATCATTTTTTTTTGTAATGTTTAACAGGATTCAAACACGTTAACTACGGAGCCCAGTGTTCTCGGTCCTAATAATGAAGAGATTGTTGCATTTGAACATGTTGTGAACGACGAAGCCCTCGATGTTGATTTCACGGATGTGTTCACAACTCAAGAATGTTTTATATCTCGGGATAAATTGATTGAATGGGTGCAAGCTAGAGGACGGGAGCATGGCATTGTGATCATCATCGGTAGGTCGGACGGTGGTGCCTAAAAACGACCTCGGTTGTTATTGATTTGTGAACGTAGTGGTGTATATAAAGAAAAGGTCAAGATTGGGTCATCATCATTACGAATTGATAATGAAGAAAAGGTTGAAAATGTCTATGATGTGGTAGGTAAGGGGAAAAGGAAGAGAAAAACCGGAACTAAGAAATGTGGTTGCCCATTCCGTTTGAGAGGGAAGCAAGTCTCGATTGATGAATGGGCATTAGTGGTTGAATGTGGCAAACACAATCATCCAACCGCGATCACATGGAGGGTCACTCATATATAGGTCGATTGCGAAATGCGAGGAGACCTTTGTTATTGATTTTTCCAAGGGCAATACTAAGCCCAAGGACATCTTATTTGAAATGAAACAAAGATTTGAGGGAAATAAGTCAACAATAAAGACAATCTACAATGCTCGGACAAAGAATAGGGTTAATGAGCGTGATGGTCGATCTGAAATGCAACAACTTATATTCAAGTTGAAGGAGCATGGTTATATCTTCTACGATAAACGCTGCGAATTGACTAACATTGTGAAGAATCTTTTTTGGGCTCACCCAAAGAGCATTGACTTGCTGAGGTGTTTTTCGAAAGTCATCTTCATGGATTGCACTTATAAGATAAACAGGTACAAGTTACCATTGTTGGAGATTGTTGGTGTGACATCTACACAGATCACATTTCTTATTGCAGTCGCAATTTTGGAGTGCGAGCGGGAAGAGAACTATACGTGGGCCTTGACAATATTAAAATCACTAATGCACCAATCTTCCTTGCCCACTGTTATTTTGACCGATAGGGAAAAGGCTTTAATGAATGCAATTGAGAAAACGTTCCCCACGTCGAGCCATTTTCTTTGTCAATGGCATATAAATAGGAATGTCTTGGCGAATTGCAAGAAATTGCTAGGCCCGAAAAAGAAATGAGATGCGTTTAATCTCCATTGGAATGTATTAGTGATTTCGTGACGAGACGAAATTTGAAAAGGGACTTAAAAGACTACAATCTCTATTCAAGGAATTCATGCTGCGGTGAACTATGTAATGGAGCAATGGTTGTTGCCGTATAAGGAGAGATTTGTGGCTTGTTGGACTGATAATGTCATGCATTATGACAATAACACAACGAATAGGTATATTTAAATAAAATGCAGCTTTCATAACTTTCTCATATTTCAATATCTTACATATTGTATCTTATTTTTCAGGGTGGAGAGTCAGCACGCAATGTTGAAACGACAGCTCGGATCGAGCCAAGGTAACTTTGACACATGTTGGCGACAGATTCACACGCTCATTGAAACATCACACGTTGCAATAAAGGATTCATTCGAGAAGAGTAGGAATGTCGTCCAACATAAATTCAAGTCAAATGTATTTAGGTTGATCCGAGGTATGGTGTCGGTGGATGCATTGAACAAGATATATGATGAAAAGGTTGCTATTCCTGAAACAGGTGTTGACCCTCTATTGTGTTCATGTACATTGCGAAAGACATGTGGTCTTCCTTGTGCGCATGAATTATCTGAATATATCCGATTGGAGGAGCCTATTCCCCTCGACAAGGTTGATGCTTTTTGGAGGAAATTAGATTTCGTACCAAGCAAGGGAGATGTTGTTGGTGTCGGGGAGGAAATAGTTGGCGCTTGGAGTGTACATCATCAAAATCTCGATGTTAAGTTTAAGGAAGCCCCTGAGTCGATGAAGGTAGCAATGTATAAAAGGCTTATGGAGGTAGACAATCCTGTAACAACTGGACTAATTATGCCCGCTCCCGAATGTCAGACTCGCCCGAAGCCTAAAGGTCGTCCTAAGATTGTAAAGGCTAAACAGTCAAAGTCAACCAAACGGGATCCGAGCAAGTTTGAGTACGTGGAATCGATCGAAGACAGTTGCTCGCCGTCGCCGGTTGATGATGTGGTAACATATGAAGTAAATCCATCTGACAAACCTCCGATGTTCACTACTATTCCAAAGACAAAGATTCAGATAAATCAACTAGGTTGTTCGCCGAGATAATCTTTACATACTTTGGTCAACATCTTTTCTTACTTACGGATAATCTTTACATACTTTGTTTTTCAATAGGTTGTTCGCGAAATACCCGCTTTGGACAGGCTAGTGATTATATCAATCAACTACCGATATGGATTCGAGAGTTTGTCATCAAGACGAAGAATGTCATTGCGAGATGGCCATTGCGGTTTTCGTGCCGTATCTACACATATATATGACAAGGAGGAACATTGGGGTAGAGTTCGAGGTGAACTAGCTATGGAGTTGGACGCATACCATGGGTTGTACGAAGATGTTTTCATGGAACGCGGATCGGTGTTTTAGTTGAAAGTATGCTCAATCGCTACGCGACTTTGCACCAAAGCAACATTGGTTTCGGACTCGGAGATGGGTTACTTAGTAGCATCATTCTACAATGTGTGCTTTGTTGTATTTTCAGAATCATCTTCTTTGACGTATTTACCGTTGAGAACCGAAGCCCCGACGAACCAAAGTTGATCGTATTACATTCGTGAACGGGGACCATTATATTCGAGTATAAAACTCACATTTTGTATGAATATCGTCTGTCACTTATCTAATATAATTGTTAAATTACTGATAAAATTTTTGAATTTGTATAGGTCTTCTTGCGCGACGATTCCCCATTACCACCAATCGCAAGCTGATGGACTGATTATAAACAAGCCATGGCTAAAGGGTGGAATACAATATATAGTGAACGATGGGCTAAGTACAGTGAAAGTGTAGGAAATAGTCGTGTTAGCAACAAGCGTACACCTATTGTATTAAAATAGTCAAGTTTAACTTAAATGTTATGTATGTTTAAGTGAATTTTTATGTATGAGCTTCATTTGCGTTATGAAATGTGTTATTGTTTATGTATGTTTATGTTAGATTCATTTTGTTAAATCATTGAACATGAAATTTAATTTGATATGAAAAACTTAGAAAAATGCCAAGTCTGGAGGATATATGTGCAACGAACTGTTTGTACATAACAAATACATACACTTTTTGCATTAATAAAGATGTTCATTACATAAAACTGTTTGTACATCAACAACCTATCTCATCTAATCACTGTCGTGGATGCCTACGACGACGACTTGAAGGACCTGCCCGATCTGAAGGAGCCAATATAGCGTACGCTTGGTCAAGGGCTGACCTAAACTCTTCGTACGAGATACTTCGATCGACTGATCGATATATCTTAATGTCGGCTCTCGTATTGCATCAACCACAGCCCTAAACATGGTGGGATAATCCAAAGGACGGTGTACATCTGCGCCAGAAATAAACGTAGATTGGCTAGCTGAATTTTGCATCTTCGGATGTGAATATACTGTGTACCACTGTAAATAGTCAACCGAGCATGCACTTGATGGGATGACTTCTTGACCGAGGCTAGTATCAGATAAAACATGGTTTCGCTATTGACGATAATATGGGACTTGCTGCATTAGCCTGGCAATGTTCTTGTTGTCTCGTAAACCAAGACCAATAGCAATCGGAGGGAAAGGAATCATCTGGACGTAACCGAATTGCCTAAGAACTCGATCTGGATTGTATGGCTCCACAACACCCGGCGCGGATAAGCATCCATGGTAATACGCGATCCGGTGAAATTGATAGGACTCGCGTACCAAAACAGAATACGGAGTCCAATTAACCTACATACAATAAACACAGAAAAAGTTATAACCATTAACACGCTTAATATAGCATTACTAGGTAGATAGATTAATATGAAAGTTATAATAGTGCAATTAAACTCACTTCATCGGTTTAGGACATCAAGTCTCTCTCGGTACACCTGGTGTGTTATGTCCGCGCCTACGGATAATGGTTGCCACTTTCGGCGAGTGGTGAGTGACGTCATACTCAATGTTATGTGGAGGTTGAAAACATGGAAATCTCTCATATATCCAAGCCTGCAACAAAATAATACAGTACATTATCATATAATCGGCCCCCTATTAACAACTAAAAATATATATCTCATTATAAGTATAAATCAAATAAATTTGATACCTCCAATAGCGTTGTATATTCCGTCATCTGTCGACACGACTGACGAGATGCCATGCCCAATTGTCGATATAAATAGGCAAGGGTTGCAGCTCCCCATGCATACTTCGGTATCTTATCGACATTGTCCAAAAATTCCATATAGGAACCAGAACTCGATTCCCACTCTTGTCACCAAAAATGGTGCATAGAAAATGTACAATAAATATGCCTTAGCAGCACTAGTCTGCATAGCATCATTATCACTTGTAGCTTCATCTTGGAACCTACGACGAAGCCACTCTAACTTGAAAGCGCAGCCTCTCCTACCATGGGTGCCCTCAAGCACCTCAGCATTTTGCAAATACAACATCCCCCCAAGCTCCTCAGTATTATATCCCAACGTCCGTGTATAAACAACAGGTCTCCCCTTTATTCGAAGACCGGTAAGACAAAACACGTCATCCAAGTTGATTGGCATCTCACCAAATGGTAAATGGAAGGTGTTCGTCTCCGGATGCCATCGTTCAACAAAAGCAGTAACCAAGGCTTTCGATGACTCCTTCTAAGAACACCTAGTCGGCGTATATAGTCCGGACCTCGGGACAATATCCCACTACCTACTCTCCAAATTCCGCAGGCGGAACCGACCAACTCAACAACTTATTAGTGTGATTTTGCATCTTCGAACCGGTCGTTTTATCCCATTCCAAACATACCTAGCTACATGTGTGTTGTACATAACTAGTAGTGAACCATCAACCGGCCCACCTAGAAATGGGGCTTCCTCTTCAGGCAAAGTGTCACCACCATCACCACCTGCACCTCCATCACCGGCCCTTCATTATCAACATCTTCTTCTTCTTCATCATAAGCCCCGAATAATAACCACCCCCAATTGGCCCCGAATAACCGACCCCTCATTACCGGCCCCCGGACATAACTAGCCCCCATACGTTACGCCTCATCAAGTGGGTTGGGATTACGTGCCCTCTAGCGGAAGCCGTAACCCTGCGCATATATGTCCTTCCTGCATTCATTCAAGCCAAAGTAATGTAAGAACAAGGAAATAATAATGAAAGGATAGCTACAATGCGAGAGAAAAGGCAAGACATGCAGTATAAGTTATAAGCTTACATACATTCATCAAATAGTTGATGTGCAAGTTTATTGAAGAAGTAATTTTTTTAAAAAAAGGTACTGTGTGGCAACCCCCTACCGCACTTCCCAGGTTCTGTGCGGCATCACCTAGCCGCACGAGTCCTAGTCTGTGCGGCAGCCTTGGCCGCACGTCCCAGGTCCTGTGCGGTATCACCTAGCCGCACTAACACACGCATGTGCGGCAACCCCCTACCGCACTCACCAGGGTCTGTGCGGTGGACCAGTGCCGCACATTCCCTGGTAGGTGCGGTATGGGGGTGCCGCACATACCTTACGCAGATTCCCCCAAAAAATTGCAAAAATTCATCAAAATGGTAAAAAAATGCAACCAAAATTCAACAAAAATGCGTGTTCACAAAAACATAAAAAAATGCAACAAAAATCCAACCAAAATGCAACCAAAAAGCCAAAATTTAAATGAAACACTTACCGAATGGTTCCATTTTTTAACTTTGAAATCTTGGAGCTTGTAGTGGCTTGAATTTGTGGAAGTAAGTAGCTAAGAAGGAGATGAAGAAGTAACAAAGAAAAGGCAACAAAGATAATGGATGTGTTGTGGCTGTTTGAGGGAAAGAAGAAAGAAAGAAATGGAGTTTGTTTGCGGGAAAGAAGAGAGAAAGAAATTGATCGATTTTTTTTTTTTTGGAGGGAGAAGGGGTAGATGGTGTTTTAGGTGGGTAAGAATTTGGGGGTATACTTAGCAAATTAGATTGGTAGGGGTTTATGGTTAAAGGGTAAAATAGGAAAATAAGGGGTGGTATACTTAGTAATATAGGAGGTATAATATTTGAAGGGGGGGTGAACTAAGTAAATGGGTATACTTAGCAATTTTGGGGGTGTGAATAGCACTACTCTTATTTTATTTGAAAGTATTTTTTAGGTGTTTTATTTTTTTTTTCTTTTTTTGATAATTTCTATAAAAACAAGTTAGGAAAACTGGACAAAAACAATTAAATTTCTTTTGTAATTATTTTAATTTTATTTTTTATCGTGCTTGTTCTATTAATTACGTTTTTTTTTTTTTTTTGGTATTTCTCAAAGTTGTAGATCGAATTTGACTAAAGAGTAATAATAGAAGTACCTAATGAATACTTCATTTTGCGCATAAAATGATATGACATTCTATATATCATCTTATTTAACATCTGAGTTCAATTTTGGGTCAATAAGATGATACATAAGATGTTACATTATTTTGTGCACAAAATTAAGTACTCACTAAATATCTCTAGCATTACTCTTTGACTAAATGATTCATAAATTATCTTAGATTATAAAATCTTTTTCTTTTTTTTGTTTCACTCGTTTCATAGTCTTTTTCTTTTTTAATTTCTATTTTCTTTTATAGTTTTTTTTTTTTTAAATTTTCCTATTTTTCTTTTTAGAAACTTCTTGTTCTAAAAATAACAGAATCTTTAAATATTTGTTTATTATATTTTCAGTATAATCCTCCTTCTAGTATAATTAACAAGTTTACTTTTTGTCTTTTAAATTCGTTTTTGTTTTAAGTTTAGCAATAAATTCGAAATCTAAGTATATGTACACTTATAATGTATATATATGTTGGGAACATACCTATTCAAATGTAGAAGATCATTTGTATACTTTCTAACATAATAGATTTCTTTGTAACCATTATTTAGTAATACCTACGAGCTAGAACTATATAGGTAAACTGCGTGCTACAACTTAGAAGAAAACTCTACTCGGACTCAACGAGCAATGATATGCGCAAATGGAATATGCTCGTGTTACAAAGACCAACAAGCTTTATTAGCAGAGTTGGAGTAGGCAACTAACTTGATGATCGACAAATCTATACAGAAGAACCTGCTCTAATGATTAAAGGTACTGATCGAAGAGGATAAACAAAGTATAAACTTAAAGTCTACGTAGACAAGATATGATTTCATCCATTCAAATACTCTTCTGATTTTCTAAAATCTTATCTGATCCCAATGTTCAACTTTCAAGTACAAATGTCTACATTTTCACGTGGATCTGCTCTATGTACTTTCCTCTTTAGCGATATCTCATTTCTTGAGTGTTACAAAGGTATTGTCACCATGTCACTTTTAATGAAAAGTTGCATAGACAGGTGATAGCTAACTTTTCAACTGAAATACTGAACACGTCAAACAAGATCTTCAACACAGATTTCAACCTATGACTATTTGTACTACATGCACATCGGTTCCCAACATCCAACGGTTGAAATCCAACTACTCTCCAACGGCTCCAAAATTGTTTCTTTCTATATAAGACTACCTACACACACAAACTCAGTGAGCTTGAGCTTGTAAGAAAACTTGCCATGTAGAAATCAAGTACTCTTCAGAACTTAACAAAGTTGAAGAACTTGATAGACACTGCTGAAAGTTGAGGGCAAGTCATCTTGCTGTGTGTGTGGAGGAAAGAAGATAGAATAAAAGAGAGAAGATATTTGCTCTTGGTCATGAATTAACTTCTTTACTTGAGCTCAACTCCTTTCAAGACTCAATCTTGGTACCTCAAAGCTCAACAATACTTTGGAACAAGATCAAGACTCTAAGAGACCACTATCGAAGAATTAGTGAGTCCAAGATGCAGAATAAGAATCATCTCCATATTGGATTCAAATGGGTAGTCTTACAGTCTATCGTAAGATTTGCCCTATGAGCAATAACAACATATCACAATTGTTGGATTTATTCTCAATAAGCATTCAAACAATCATTGTTTGAATGCCTCTATAATAAATTCCTCCACACACATCTAATCACTGTCTATTAAGTTCACTGAGCTAATGGTGAGATTTAGTATGTGCTCAACACACATATCCCTTATGAGGATCACTGTGAAGCGTAATAAGTCTCATTGATTAAGTTAGGTCAAATATCTTTTGATATTTGACCATTTTTAAGAATTTTGTCTTTCTAGTTTCTTTACACTAGTTTGCATAGTATTAGAATGTTACTGTAAGGCCCTGACCCTACTTCCTTCCCATTTTGCTCGTCTTCACTTTGTATTGACTTATAAACCCTCGTAGTAGAAATCGTGACCCTTGATGGTTCATTCACGAGAGCGTAGTCATGCTTGATAAGCGTGACTTGTTAGTCTTTCACACTGTTGATCTGAAACGGATCGACGTTTGATCGCATCGTAGTTTCTTATTCGTTTGAGGCTATCCTTGATACTAAAGCGTGTGTACATATATGTACATTGCTCACGTTGTGAAGCATTGCCTTAGTTTAGAATGACTCACGAATGACAAGCATGCTATGTCGTTAGCCCGTAATTTGAGTTAATTCGAGTGGCGTTTCGCGTGTCTATCTTCGTGTATGATCGAGACTTATGTTCTTTATCATTCATACATCAATGTAGGATGATTCAGTCAAGTTTTTGGTGTGTTTTGACCTTGGTGTGGACTTATAAACATCCATGGTTAATTTCATTTCATTGGGGATTAAATTGGTTAAGTTTTAAGCCTTAAACTCCCAGAAGTTCCCACGCTCGCTGTAACACCCGCATCATTCATGTCATTCGTATGCGTTGTATTTATTAACTTCATTTGGTATCATTTTCATTCCATGTGCATTCTTCATTAAAGCATGTTTACATTTGAGTTGATTTTATACTTCTCATATGCCTTGTTTTGTGTTTAAATTCTTACAATCATTGGTACTTATGTTGATTGCATTCTTAACCTTGTTATAGGCTGTTTGGAATGAGTTTCTATTATGTTTTGGACTTAGTTTGTGGTTGGTATCATCTTAGGATGACTTAGGAGTATTTTGGAATCACTTTGAAAGTGTTTGGAAGCCTTTTGACCTCAACCAGTCGCTATGCAGCCGCATAGTGTGAGTCTCGCATAAACCCCAATGTTTCTGGATTCTATGCGGTCGCTTTAGGAGCTCGCATAAGAGCTATGCGTCCACATAGTGCGGCCGCATAAGGTCGTACTTTGCTTTGTATCTTTGTCGAACTTTTAAGTGACTTGACCAATTGACCTACATCCAAGGGCTGAGGTTTAGCAACGACTTGGGGCTCTTAGACCAGACCTTGTGACTTCATTAAACACCATTAGAGAGCTTTGAAGACTCTCATTTTCAGCCTTGAACACTTTAGAACTTAGAGAGAGAGAGAGAGAGAAGAGTTTTTGAGTGAGAAAGTTGCATAGATTTCTCATTCAGAGTCCAAATCACGATCCGCCATTGTGGAGCTGCTGACTAGGAGAACACTTTCCATGGTTTGCATGCAGGTTTCTATGGTTTAAATTTATCAAGAGGTAAGCTACTACTCCTATTCTTCTATATTTTTGTCTTATATGACATCCTAGCCATGTAATATGTTGTTATTATGTTGAAATCACCGTGTTTGGGTGTGTTTGGCTATATGGACCATGAAATTTCGTGGATGACTTGTTGAACATGTTATGAAACTTATTTTGTCTTGGTTATTATACAAAGAAATTGTATCACATGTCAATATTGGTGTATAATTGAGTATTCTTCGATCCGAACTCATTAGAAACAAATGATGACTCTAACGGAGTTGATTATGATTTCATAATTTAAGAGACCACGTGTGTGACTTGGGAAATTCGTTGTGATATGAGTGTGTTGTTGGAAAAATTAGTTACCCAATTTGTGTTTGATGATATTGTGATAATTCCCGAAATGTTCATGTGTTGGTTAATTATGTGAGTAGGATTATTATGACATACTTGAGATATTCATGTTAATATTAATGTTGTACTCCCTACTTTGGATATGACTTGTTTTTTTTTAAATGTTAAGTAAACATCTACTTGTGTATTTGATTATGTCCATGGATTATTTGTTGGCGGTGTATTGACACTCGATTATTGCGGGAGCTGGGGCTACGTAATAATTGAAGGCCAATACATCGGGCCTCGCCCTACCGTTGGCCACGGTAGGGGCATAGCGCCAATTGTTGTATGGAATAAACGTGACATTGGTAAGCTATTCCGTGGTTGATTCTTGGTTTGTAAAGGCCAAGATCACCCGACGACGTGAATACAGAAAATGGTTCACATAGTATTGAGCTATTGGTTTTGATTCGTTGATCGAGCATGTCAACAACGGCTCTTACATTTGGTATATTATATGTTGGTTGGTTGGAAGTATTGGTTATTGGAGGTGTACTTCAATACGATATCCTTTTAAAAGTGTTTACATACCGTACTTATGTGGTTCCTATATATACGAATGTTGGTCATGGTTTCCAATCGGTATGGGTCAGTTGGCGATTATTGAGCCTCTCGTGTAGTATAGGGTAACGTGATGTTATGAGATGTTTGATATATGCTATGTTTCGTGAATGATATATCATGTCATAGCTTGTTATACTTGTTAATATTATTGTCTTGCATCTGGTATGACATATTGTTGCATTAGTAGCATATTGAGTTTTAAACTCGCCCTGTTCAATGTTTATTTGTTTTCCTTAGATCATGGTCCGGCAAGGAACCCTTAGTTAGTGGTTGCTTCATCGTTGGAGAGCATTCTCAGGTTGTTCTTTTGGTTTGATCTTGATAATGAAAAATTCATTTTGTTTTTGTATTTCATTAATGACGTTTTTATTGTTTTTGAATTGGCAGGATGATGCTCTTGTTCCTTTGTCCCGACTGAAACCGAAAATAAAGAAAGTTATGTAGTTAATTTTTCGACGGCTTGGAAAACAACTTTCAATGTTGAGCAAGGCGAAGATGAATTCCAGTCGCCACGAGCCCATTCCCTACGAGCCCGGTCCTCACAACCTAGTAGAGGAGATTCCTATAGAGCTGTCCTTCCTAATGATGTGATGAAAGCCATTTTGGATAACTTGGTAGAGATCAATTAGAAGATCGATGCTCATAACACTCAAATCCAGAAGATTGAGGAATATATGGTTGATATGAACCAGAAGATTGAGGAGCTTATGGTTGATATAAACCAAAAGATCACCACTTTAGACCAAAAACTGGTTTATATTTACTTTTATATTTATTTTTGTTTTGGTTTCTCTTAATTTCTTGTGATATTAAATTAGCTTACTGTGACATTTGTTCAAATTGCAGGATGATGCATTGGTTGAGTCACCACCTCACCATGGCACTCTCACTCCCACTATCACTAACACTCTCACTCCCACTCCCACTATCACCGGCACTCGCATTCCCACTCCCGCTCCCACTCCCACTCTTGCTCCCACTCCCATTAGCGTTCTCATTGAAACTATCACGAAGAAAAAAAATGGCAAATAAAAGGAAAAGGAAAGAAAAGATCGAAAAAGAAAATATTTTGTCGACGGGAGCAAAGAGAACCAAAAAACCATCAGCCCAAACAATAACTCCCTTCACCACTGAAAAGCCGAAAGAAAAGCCTCTGTTAGCTGACTCCATATTTGATGGTCAAATATGACAAAGAATATTTGTAGATGGCACAAAACCTAATTTATTCCAAGATCCGGATGAGTCAAAGGTTGAAGTGATGAGAGGTTGGTTAACAAATACGACTGAAAAGTAAGACTACTTTCTTAATGCTTTGAATACATAAAATCTTTTTTTTTATCATCGATATTGCTGATATTAGTTTATTTAATTACTTGCATTTATTTCTTTCCACATTGTCGCGACCCGACCCGAAATCCGAAGTGGAATCTCGTTTGGTGCGCGATAACGAGAACACAAAAAGATAGCATTTCAAAAAATCCTTTTTAAAATATAATGCAAAGTTATGAGAAAACCCTGTAATGTACGTGCATGTTTTCTTTTAAACAACAAGATCTTTAGAACTAAACAAGAGCTCAACGGTGAAACAGCAAGCCGGAGAAACAATACATTAGCTAGCCACAAATACTATGAGCTAACGAGCTCGGTAAATACATAAACTATTTCAAAGTGCGCGGAAGATAAAAATTAATATTTACAAAAGTACGGCAACTATGCCGGCACCACAAAAGAATAAAACAAGTAACAAATAAGACAACTACCCAACAATACATCGTTTATATAACATGTACACCCTCGGCCTCACCAAAAGAAAATACAAGGCACCATTAAATGACAGATGGAACAAGGAGAACAAGACACTCCACATTTGCCAAGCCATTGGACAATGCACCATTAAATGATTTACTCTAGCCTTCTCCTTTGGACATATAGCACAAATTTAGATAGATCTTTTTACGAATCTGCAAGTTATCCCCAGTGAGCATAGCTTCATAAGTTGCTTCCAGGCTAAAAGTCAACTCTTAGGGGGCTCTTGATTTCCACACGCCTTTCCAAGGAAAAACCCAAGTTCTGTCGGAGCATGATAATAGGATTTAAGCGATAAATTTTCCACCTCGAGTCCCCTTCCAAAGATCTCTGTCTTCCCTATCACAAAAATTTTCTTTGTGGATAAAGTGCTCTAAAGATGCGGCAACACATTCCAGCTCCGTCTTGAAAATTTCTCCTGGAAATGGGAATCCAAGAGCGATAATGCATAAATGACTAACACATCCTTATCTGCTCCAATATTGAAGAGAGCACAAAATACTCTTGACAGTTCCACCTCGCCACACCACTTATCTTTCGAAAAATTGATTTGAGTGCCATTCCTACCTCAAACGAATATAATGCTTAAATAAGCTCTCTTCCCAAATCCCTTTCCAAACACCCACCCCGTAATAGAAATTGCATTGGGAAACTACAAATGCTCCCCTACCCCATACTTCTCCACCTTGCTTTCCTCCAAAGGGCATTTTCTCTATCATGAATCTCCAAAGCCACTTGCCTAACAAAGCTACATTAAAGCGCCTAAGATTCTTTATGCCCAATCCTCCATCTCTCAAATTGGACCACACAATATCCGAGTTGACAAGGTGATACTTTCGCTCCTTAGATGCACCTTTCCATAAAAAGTCTCTCGACGTAAAATAAGTGGACAAGCTAGAAAAAGTACTCTTGACTAAAGTTAATCGATCCCCCTTGGACGAAGCAGTTTTTCCACCACGCCCGGCGTTCAAATCTTTTGACTACGATTTCCAAGTCGGTGTGCTCTTGAATAAGCCTTAGTGGAAGACCCAAATATGTAGGAAGATACACCACCTTACACCCAAAAAAAAGCCGGATAATGAATGTTATAGACGTCCCCACCAGGACGATCTAACGCTTAGAATGTTAACTTTGAGCCAGGAATCAGCTTGAAGAAATGACATAGCAAGGTGAGGGTAACCGAGCGGAAGTGCATTTGCTCCAGAAAATATTAGAGTGTCGCCCGCAAACAACAAGTGAGATACCACCACATCTGAACCTCTCGTCCCTCCTACAGCTCAAGGCTTCCGTGATAAGAATGAATGGAAAGGGGATAAAGGATCTCCTTGATGCAGGCTCTTTGAACTAGAAAAGAATCCTTATGTAATTACAAACATGAATTATGATGGTTACTCAAGTTATAGAACATCCGGAATTTTTCCCTTCATTTTAGATTAAAAAATGCATCTAGAACCCTAAATAAATCTTGATAGAGCAGAACAAAATTATTTTATACAAGGGAAATGTTCAATGTCCAAAACAATAACATTTGACATATTCCACATACATCAATGTGGGATGATTCGGTCAAGTTTTTGGTGTGTTTTGACCTTGGTGTGGACTTAGAAACATCCTAGGTTAATTTCATTTCATTGGGGATTAAATTGGTTAAGTTTTAAGCCTTAAACTCCCAGAAGTTCCCACGCTCGCTGTAACACTCGCATCATTCATGTCATTCGTATGCGTTGTATTTATTAACTTCATTTGGTATCATTTTCGTTCCATGTGCATTCTTCATTAAAGCATGTTTACATTTGAGTTGATTTTATACTTCTCATACGCCTTGTTTTGTGTTTAAATCCTTACAATCATTGGTACTTATGTTGATTGCATTCTTAACCTTGTTATAGGCTGTTTGGAATGAGTTTCTATTATGTTTTAGACTTAGTTTGTGGTTGGTATCATCTTAGGACTTGGGAGTATTTTGGAATCACTTTGAAAGTGTTTGGAAGCCTTTTGACCTCAACCAGTCGCTATGCAGACGCATAGTGTGAGTCTCACATAAACCCCAATGTTTCTGGATTCTATGTGGCCACTTTAGGAGCTCGCATAAGAGCTATGCGTCCACATAGTGCGGCCGCATAAGGTCGTACTTTGCTTTGTATCTTTGTCGAACTTTTAAGTGACTTGACCAATTGACCTACATCCAAGGGCTGAGGTTTAGCAACGACTTGGGGCTCTTAGACCAGACCTTGTGACTTCATTAAACACCATTAGAGAGCTTTGAAGACTCTCATTTTCAGCCTTGAACACTTTAGAACTTAGAGAGAGAGAGAGAGAGAAGAGTTTTTGAGTAAGAAAGTTGCATAGATTTCTCATTCAGAGTCCAAATCACGATCCGCCATTGTGGAGCTGCTGACTAGGAGAACACTTTCCATGGTTTGCATGCAGGTTTCTATGGTTTAAATTTATCAAGAGGTAAGCTACTACTCCTATTCTTCTATATTTTTGTCTTATATGACATCCTAGCCATGTAATATGTTGTTATTATGTTGAAATCACCGTGTTTGGGTGTGTTTGGCTATATGGACCATGAAATTTCGTGGATGACTTGTTGAACATGTTATGAAACTTATTTTGTCTTGGTTATTATACAAAGAAATTGTATCACATGTTAATATTGGTGTATAATTGAGTATTCTTCGATCCGAACTCATTAGAAACAAATGATGACTCTAACGGAGTTGATTATGATTTCATAATTTAAGAGACCACGTGTGACTTGGGAAATTCGTTGTGATATGAGTGTGTTGTTGGAAAAATTAGTTACCCAATTTGTGTTTGATGATATTGTGATAATTCCCGAAATGTTCATGTGTTGGTTAATTATGTGAGTAGGATTATTATGACATACTTGAGATATTCATGTTAATATTAATGTTGTACTCCCTACTTTGGATATGACTTGTTTTTTTTTAAATGTCAAGTAAACATCTACTTGTGTATTTGATTATGTCCATGGATTATTTGTTGGCGGTGTATTGACACTCGATTATTGCGGGAGCTGGGGCTACGTAATAATTGAAGGCCAATACATCGGGCCTCGCCCTACCGTTGGCCACGGTAGGGGCATAGCGCCAATTGTTGTATGGAACAAACGTGACATTGGTAAGCTATTCCGTGGTTGATTCTTGGTTTGTAAAGGCCAAGATCACCCGACGATGTGAATACAGAAAATGGTTCTCATAGTATTGAGCTATTGGTTTTGATTCGTTGATCGAGCATGTCAACAACGGCTCTTACATTTGGTATATTATATGTTGGTTGGTTGGAAGTATTGGTTATTGGAGGTGTACTTCAATACAATATCCTTTTAAAAGTGTTTACATACCGTACTTATGTGGTTCCTATATATACGAATGTTGGTCATGGTTTCCAATCGGTATGGGTCAGTTGGCGATTATTGAGCCTCTCGTGTAGTATAGGGTAACGTGATGTTATGAGATGTTTGATATATGCTATGTTTCGTGAATGATATATCATGTCATAGCTTGTTATACTTGTTAATATTATTGTCTTGCATCTGGTATGACATATTGTTGCATTAGTAGCATATTGAGTTTTAAACTCGCCCTGTTCAATGTTTATTTGTTTTCCTTAGATCACGGTCCGGCAAGGAACCCTTAGTTAGTGGTTGCTTCATCGTTGGAGAGCATTCTCAGGTTGTTCTTTTGGTTTGATCTTGATAATGAAAAATTCATTTTGTTTTTGTATTTCATTAATGACGTTTTTATTGTTTTTGAATTGGCAGGATGATGCTCTTGTTCCTTTGTCCCGACTGAAACCGAAAATAAAGAATGTTATGTAGATAATTTTTCGACGGCTTGGAAAACAACTTTCAATGTTTAGCAAGTCGAAGATGAATTCCAGTCGCCACGAGCCCATTCCCTACGAGCCCGGTCCCCACAACCTAGTAGAGGAGATTCTTATAGAGCTGTCCTTCCTAATGATGTGATGAAAGCCATTTTGGATAACTTGGTAGAGATCAATTAGAAGATCGATGCTCATAGCACTCAAATCCAGAAGATTGAGGAATATATGGTTGATATGAACCAGAAGATTGAGGAGCTTATGGTTGATATAAACCAAAAGATCGCCACTTTAGACCAAAAACTGGTTTATATTTACTTTTATATTTATTTTTGTTTTGGTTTCTCTTAATTTCTTGTGATATTAAATTAGCTTACTGTGGCATTTGTTCAAATTGCAGGATGATGAATTGGTTGAGGCAAGGAGGTTGCAGACACCACCCCCCATTCCCACCGGCAGTCACCACCTCACCATGGCACTCTCACTCTCACTCCCACTCCCACTCCCACTATCACTAACACTCCCACTCCCACTATCACCGGCACTCGCATTCCCACTCCCGCTCCCACTCCCACTCCCACTCTTGCTCCCACTCCCATTAGCGTTCTCATTGACACTATCACGAAGAAAAAAAAAAGAAATGGCAAATAAATGGAAAAGGAAAGAAAAGATCGAAACGGAAAATATTTTGTCGATGGGAGCAAAGAGAACTAAAAAACCATCGGCCCAAACAATAACTCCCTTCACCACTGAAAAGCCGAAAGAAAAGCCTCTGTTAGCTGACTCCATATTTGATGGTCAAATATGACAAAGAATATTTGTAGATGGCACAAAACCTAATTTATTCCAAGATCCGAATGAGTCAAAGGTTGAAGTGATGAGAGGTTGGTTAACAAATACGACTGAAAAGTAAGACTACTTTCTTAATGCTTTGAATACATAAAATCTTCTTTTTTATCATCGATATTGCTGATATTAGTTTATTTAATTACTTGCATTTTTTTCTTTCCACATTGTCGCGACCCGACCCGAAATCCCAAGTGGAATCTCGTTTGGTGCGCGATAACGAGAACACAAAATGATAGCATTTCAAAAAATCCTTTTTAAAATATAATGCAAAGTTATAAGAAAATCCTGTAATGCACGTGCATGTTTTCTTTTAAACAACAAGATCTTTAGAACTAAACAAGAGCTCAACGGTGAAACAACAAGCCGGAGAAACAATACATTAGCTAGCCACAAATACTACGAGCTAATGAGCTCGGTAAATACATAAACTATTTCAAAGTGCGCGGAAGATAAAAATTAATATTTACAAAAGTACGGCAACTATGCCGGCACCACAAAAGAATAAAACAAGTAACAAATAAGACAACTACCCAACAATACATCGTTTATATAACATGTACACCATCGGCCTCACCAAAAGAAAATACAAGGCACAAGGTGCAACTACCCAAAAGCACGGACGACCAGCTGGAACTAAACACGAACCACTACGGATTTCTCGTCGAACCTTGATCTAAGGAAAACAAATAAACACGAGACGGGGTGAGTCGAAACTCAATAAGCTACTAATGCAACAATATGACATTCTAGATGCAAGACAATAATATTAACAAGTATACATGGTATTGCATCGGAAGTCTTTCACAAGACAAGCATAAACAAGTACAACATGTAACTAAACAACCCTATACTACACGAGAGGCTCAACAATCGCCAACCGTCCCAAACCGGTTGGAAATCATGACGAACATTCGCTTATATAGGAAGCAAATAATAACGATAATTAAATACGTTACAAAGGATACGGTGTCGAGGTACACCTCCGACCAAACCAATACTTCCAACCAACCAACCAATATAATACCAAATATCGAAGCCGTTGACGTGTTCAATCAATAAACCAAATCCTGAATTCGAAGCCGCTGTCGACGCGCTCGAACCATAAACAAAACCATGAGTTCTAAACAAGAACTTGTGAACCATTTTATTTGTATTCACAACACCGGGTGCCTTCGATCCCTACAACCTGGCAAAATCACCACTGTAATAGCTTACCAAAGTCGCTGCTGTACCATACAACACTTGGCGCTATTCCCCTACCGTGGCCAACGGTAGGGCGAGCCCCATGTATTGGGCTTCGACTATTACGTAACCCCGGCTCCCGCAATAATCGAGTGTCAATACACCGCCAAAACAAATATGCCATGGACTTAACTAAATGCTCAAGTAGAATATTTACTCAACATTTAAAATAAAAAGGTCATACTCCAAAGTAGAGAGTATACCACAATAACAACATTCAATAGCAATACGAATGTCTCAAGTGAGTTATAAAAATCCCACCACAACAATTTCACCAACAAATGAAAATTACTACAATTAACGTAATGTTTTCACACACAACCGGTGAAACCAAATTTCCAAATGAATCACTCGAATCATCCAATAAATCCCAATTCACACATGTGGTCTCATAAATTATGAAATCCTAACGAACTCCGTTTGAGTCATTTTTGGTTTCTAATGAGTTCGAGTTTACGCGAATCAACTATACCGCAAACTTAACAATTGATAATCATACATTGCATTTCTAACATGTAGAAACAAATCTCCAATCACATTCAAAAAAATCAACCACGAATTTATCAAGTCAACATGGTCAAACATACTCAAAGATGATGATTTTAACATGGTTTCATCAATTAACAAGTCTAGGATGATAATCAATACATAAATGGGGAAGAAAGGGGTAGTAGCTTACCTCTTTGAAGATTTAAGCCAAGGAAAACTACATACAAGCCAAGTGATGACTTCCCCTAGCCAAGAGCTTCACAACTATGGTGTTGGATTGTCAAATGGCCTTCAAGAGATCAAGATTCAAAACTTTCTTTCTCTAAACTCTTCTCACTCTCTCTCAAATATCCCAAGGTTGAAGATGAAGTTATGAAGTGAGTTTGAAGTCTCAAATGGTCTTAAGGAGTCTCAAATGGTCTGAACTTCCAAGCTTAAGTCGTGGTTTAATCTCAGCCCTTGGATGAAGATGAAATGGTCAAACAACTTAAAAGTTCGTCAAACAAAATAACAGAGTACGACTTTATGCGGCTGCACTATGCGGACGCATAGCTCCTATGCGAGCTCCTAAAACGGCTGCATAGATTCCAGAAACTTTGTGATTCTACGCGAGCTAGCACAATGCAGACGCATAGCTCCTATGTGAGCGCCTAAGGTGGCCGCATAGAATCTAGAAAGTTGGGATTTTGGGCAAGCTCGCACAATGCGGCTGCATAGGGGCTGGTTCAAGATAAAAGGGCTTCCAAACATTTCAAAGTGATTCCAAAACACTCCCAAGTCACCCTAAGGTGATACCAACCTCAAATCAAGTTTAAGAAACAACTAAAACACAATCTAAACCACATATAATGAAGCTATTAATGCTCACCAATTCAAATACGAACAACTACGAAATTTTAAATACATGTCAATATACATGAGAAGTGTACAACTAACTCAAATGCAACCATATTTGAATGATATATGCACATGAAATGACAATGTCAATATAAGAGACTTAAAAATTGGATAAATGCAAATGATGCAAATGGTGCGAGTGGTACATCCTCACCCCCTTAGAATAAATTCGTCCGCGAATTTACTTACCAAACTCAACGAATAAGATGGATACTTTTCACGCATTTCTTGCTCCAATTCCCAAGTAGCCTCCTCAATGTTATGATTCCTCCACAAGACTTTTACAAGATGAATTGATTTTGTCCTCAATACTTGTTCTTTAGCATCGATTATTCTTACAGGTTGCTTAACATATGAAAGATGGGGTGTTAAGTCTACCGATTCATACTCCAAGATGTGTGATGCATCCGAAAAGTATTTCCTCAACATAGACATATGAAACATCGTATGAACGCCCGACATCGACGGTGGTAGAGCAAGTCTATAGGCCAACTTCCCAATTCTTTCAAGAATTTCAAATGGACCAATGTATCTTGGAGTCAATTTCCTTTTCTTACCAAACTTCTTGACGCCAATTCGTGGTGAAACTTTCAAAAATACATGATCACCTACCTTAAATTCAAGATCCCTTCGTCGATGATCTGCGTAACTCTTTTGGTCAACTTTGAGCCGTTTTTAACCTTTCTCGAACAAGCTTCACACTCTCGGCTGATTCGTGAACCATGTCAAGACCCCACAATTTTGCTTTGCCGACTTCATCCCAACAAATCAGAGATCGACACTTCCATCCGTAAAGAGCTTCATAAGGAGCCATCTCAATAGTCGATTGGTAACTGTTGTTGTATGTAAACTCTACCAATGGTATGTGTGAATCCCAAATACCCTTAAAACCCATTGAACAAGCTCCCAACATATCTTTAAGTATTTGGATGGTTCTCTCGGATTATCTGTCGGTTGGTGGATGAAATGCCGTGCTAAGAGTCAACTTTGTACTCAAAGCATTTTGAAGTGATTGCCAAAATCGTGAAGTAAACCGTGGATCTCGATCCGATACTATGCTAACTGGCACTCCATGCAACCTCACAATCTCTTGTATGTACAAAGTAGCAAGTTTCTCTATTGAGTAAGTCATCGCAATAGGAAAAAAATGTGCCGACTTGGTCAACCTATCAATAATAACCCAAACCGCATCATGACCTCGATGCGTCCGTGGTAACCCTGTCACAAAATCCATCGTTATATTCTCCCATTTCCATTCTGGGATCTCTAATGGTTGTAACAATCCTGCCGGTCGTTGATGTTCCGCTTTAATTCTTTGACAAGTTAAGCATCTTGATACAAACTCGGCTACTTCACTTTTCATACCGCTCCACCAAAAGTTCTTCTTCAAGTCTCGATACATTTTAGTGCTTCCCGAATGAATCGTGTATTTAGACTTGTGACTTTCTTCTAAAACCTGTCGTTTTATCTCATCAATTGTCGGTACACAAATTCTATTTCGAAACATAAGAATACCATCATTGTTCTTTGTAAAGTCCGGTGTTTTTCCTTCATTCAACTCATCAATCAATGTCTTCAATTTCGGGTCATCCTCTTGTGTTTCTTTAATCCTTTGGAACAATACTGGTGTAGCTCGAATGTTAGCAAAGATGACCCCCTGTCTCGATCTACAAGGACCCCAATCTCGAACATCCTCAAGCATCTTCCGTTCACGAGCCATCAAACAAGACATGTACGCCTTTTGACTAAATGCATCCGCTACTACATTGGCTTTTCCCGGATGATACAATATAGTACAGTCGTGATCCTTTAATCGTTCTATCCATCTCCGTTGTCTATTGTTCAACTCCTTTTGGGAAAATAAGTATTTGAGACTCTTGTGATCGGTGAACACTTCGAACTTAGCTCCATAAAGGTAATGTTTCCACTTATAAAGAGCAAAGATAATCGCAGCTAACTCAAGGTCATGGGTTGGATAATTCTGTTCATACGAAGTCAACTTTCGAGAAGCATAAGCAATCACTCTTCCGTTCTGCCTCAAAATACAACCCAAACCCTCTTTCGAAGCATCGCTGTAGATAACTAACCCATCGTTTCCATTTGGTAGTGCCAGGATCGGAGCCGTGGTCAATCTCTTCTTTAATTCTTGGAAACTCACTTCACATCTATGATTCCATACAAAGGGTTTATTCTTTTGTGTCAAGTTCGTCATCGGAGTTACAATCTTGGAAAAACCTTCTATGAACCTCCGATAATAACCCGCCAAACCCAAGAAACTTCGGATCTCCATCACCGACTTGGGTCTCTTCCAATTCACTACCGCTTCAATCTTGATCGGATCTACCAAAATACCATTACTCGATATAACATGGCCTAGAAAAGAGATTTCCTCAAGCCAAAATGCACACTTACTAAACTTCGCAAACAATTTCTTTTCTCTCAACACTGTTAACACTAGCCTCAAATGCTTCTCATGCTCCTCCCAAGACTTCGAGTACACGAGAATGTCATTGATGAACACCACCACAAAACAATCCAAATAAGGCAAGAATACCCTATTCATTAAATCCATAAACACAGCTGGTGCATTAGTTAACCCAAACGGCATCACCACAAACTCAAAATGCCCATATCGAGTTCTAAATGCCATTTTCGGAATATCTTCCGCCCGAACCTTCAATTGGTGGTAATCGCTCCTAAGATCAAACTTGGAATACACAACGGAGCCCTGAAGTTGGTCGAACAAATCATTGATGTGTGGAAGAGGATACTTGTTCTTAATAGTGACCTGATTCAACTCCCTATAATCAATACACAACCTCAAAGAACCGTCTTTCTTCCTCACAAATAATACCGGTGCACCCCAAGGCGATACACTCGATCTAATGAAACCCCGATTCAGCAATTCTTCTAATTGAAGTTTCAATTCTTTTAACTCAGCCGGTGCCATACGATATGGTGCTTTCGATAACGGTGCCGTACTTGGTAACAGTTCAACACAAAATTCTAACTCCCTATCTGGAGATAAATCATACTCAGTTGAAAATACATCGGGAAATTCACGCACAATTAGAACATATTCCAATACAATCACTTTCTTCGATTTATCAACTACACAAACCAAATACCCTGTACACCCATGCGACAATAATTTTCGAGCCTTCAAAGCCGATATCAAGTGAATACCCCATGCACTTATCACCCTCGAATATAAACGAAGGCATATCAGGCAATTCAAATTTAACAATTTTCTTACAGTAATCAACAACAGCATGATGAGTATGTAACCAATCCATACCCAATATAACATCAAAATCACAGATGGGCAAAACTACCAAATTCGCAAACAAAATATGGCCATCAACAACAACCTCACATGCACGATAAACATCAGAAGTAACTAGGAACTCTCCCATCGGAGTAGACACCTTCAATACATAAGATAATAATTCAGGCAAAGAATGCAAATGGCATACAAAGTGAGATGCAATATAAGAATGTGATGACCCTGGATCTATAAGCACTCGGGCTCGCTCTTTCGAGACAAACAAAGTACCTCCTATAACGTTGGGAGCGTCAGGAACACCCCTCTGGTCTAAAGCGAAGACTCGGCCCTGAACTCTCGGTCGACCGTCATTGTTTCTTTTTACTCCCACATTTTGTTGTGCACCACCATGTTGTACTCCTTTGTTCCTTGGGCAATCCTTTTGGAAGTGAGTGCCGTCACCACATAGTAAACATTTTCCTTGTTTCAACCAACACCTATCTTCCATATGCCCAGTCTTCCTACAGAAATTACAAATAAACCTCGTGTCCCTTTGGCCACGTTCAGCGCTTCCTTGATTCCTTGGTTGTGGAAACTAACCTCCCTGATGATTTGAATTATTCCCTTTGCCAGTAGTTCTACTTGTACCCTGCTTCTTCTATTGTGTCTGCGATCCCTGCTGATAACCACTTGTGTTACTCATTTTACCTCGGTGTTCCTCAATATCGTGCTCGATTTTGTATGCTTTATCCACTACGTTCTGATAACTCAGTAAGTCCATTGGTAACAGTTGCTTACGGTACTCAATCCTCAGGCCTTTCACAAAATGGTACACTTTCTTTTCCATGGTTGGGACCAAATGAGCACAATACCTTGCTAACGCCATAAACTTAGCAGAATACTGAGCCATAGATAAAGTCCCTTGCTCCAAACTGAGGAATTCTACTTCTTTCTTCGCTTGCACCACATCCGGAATGAAGTGGTTCCTGAACTGTCGCAAGAAAAACTCCCATGTATGTACCACCTGGTCCTGCATCCAACTAGCTTCCAGCACTTTCCACCAATGTTCCGCTGCGTCTTCCAACTTGAATGTTGCAAACCTGACTTTATCATCATCGGTACACTCAATGGCTATAAAAATCTTCTCAAGTGATTCAATCTATTTCTCCGCTTTCATTGGGTCTGGTTCACTATCATAACTACGAGGCTTCATTTTCAAAAATCTCCCAAGCCTACGATCATAGTCCCCATTGCCTACAACAGGTTGAGCCATTCTGTTTCCTCCTGCCTGTCCCATACATACCATGGCCTGTCGTTGCAATTTTATGTTCTGTCTATTCATTTCCATCATCGATTGCATGAACCCCTGCATAACATTCACAATCCCCTCGTTCTGATTTATCGGTATCTCAGGCTGAACATTCGGCTGTCCCATCGATTGAACTCTAGGCTGGGTGGGTGGTGGAGTATTACCCAGTTCACCCGAAGTAATCCCAGAACTACTCGAGCCAGCCTCCTCAGTACTAGTACCATGACGTGTCTCAACCATAGTTAAACACCTGTAACAAACACTCGACGTTAACGACTTAAACACACAACCGACCCTCCTAAGCCAAAGATTCTATCTCGACTAGCTAACTTATGCTCTAATACCAACTGTCGTGACCCGACCTGAAATCCGATGTGGAATCTCGTTCAGTGCGCGATGACGAGAACACAAAAAGATAGCATTTCAAAATTTCTTTTTAAAATAGAATGCAAAGTCATGAGAAAACCCTGTAATCCACGTGCAAGTTTTCTTTTAAACAACAAGATCTTTAGAACTAAACAAGAGCTCAACGACGAAACAACAAGCCGGAGAAACAACACATTAGCTAGCCACAAATGCTACGAGCTAACGAGCTCGGTAAATACATAAACTATTTCAGAGTGCGCGGAAGATAAAAGTTAATATTTATAAAAGCACGGCAACCATGCCGGCACCACAAAAGAATAAAACAAGTAACAAATAAGACAACTACCTAACAATACATCATTTATATAACATGTACACCCTCGGCCTCACCAAGAAAATACAAGGCACAAGGTGCAACTACTCAAAAGTACAGACAACCAGCTGGAACTGAACACGAACCACTACGGATTCCTCGCTGGACCTTGATCTAAAGAAAAAAATAAACACGAGATGGGGTGAGTCGAAACTCAATAAGCTACTAATGCAACAATATGGCATTCTAGATGCAAGGCAATAATATTAAGAAGGATACATGGTATTGCATCGGAAGTCTTTCACAAGACAAGCATAAACAAGTACAACATGTAACCAAATAACCCTATACTAAACGAGAGGCTCAACAATTGCCAATCGTCCTATACCGATTGGAAATTATGACCAACATTCGCTTATATAGGAAGCACATAATAACTATAATTAAACACGTTACAAAGGATACGGTGTCGAGGTACACCTCCGACCAAACCAATACTTCCAACCAACCAACCAATATAATACCAAATATCGAAGCCGTTGACGTGCTCGATCAATAAACCAAATCCTGAATTCGAAGCCGCTGTCGACGTGCTCGAACCATAAACAAAACCATGAGTTCTAAACAAGAACCTGTGAACTATTTTATTTGTATTCACAACACCGGGTGCCCCCGGTCCCTACAACCCAGCAAAATTACCACAGTAATAACTTACCAAAGTCGCGGCTGTACCATACAACACTTGGCGCTATTCTCCTACCGTGACCAACGGTAGGGCGAGGCCCGATGTATTGGCCTTCGACTATTACGTAGCCCCAGCTCCCGCAATAATCGAGCGTCAATACACCGCCAAAACAAATATGCCATGGACTTAACTAAATGCTCAAGTAGAATATTTACTCGACATTTAAAATAAAAAGGTCATACTCCAAAGTAGGGAGTATACCGCAATAACAACATTAAATAACACTACGAATGTTTCAAGTGAGTTATAAAAATCCCACCACAACAATTTCACCAACAAATGAAAATTACAACAATTAACGTAATATTATCACACACAACTGGTGAAATCAAATTTTCAAACGAATCACTCGAATCATCCAATAAATCCCAAATCACACACGTGGTCTCATAAATTATAAAATTCTAACGAACTCCGTTAGAGTCATTTTTAGTTTCTAATGAGTTCGAGTTTACGCGAATCAACTATACCGCAAACTTAACAATTGATAATCATACATTGCATTTCTAACATGTAGAAACAAGTCTCCAATCACATTCAAAAAAGTCAACCACGAATTTATCAAGTCAACATGGTCAAACATACACAAAGATGATGATTTTAACATGGTTTCATCAATTAACAAGTCTAGGATGATAATCAATACATAAATGGGGAAGAAAGGGGTAGTAGCTTACCTCTTTGAAGATTTAAGCCAAGGAAAACTACATACAAGCCAAGGGATGACTTCCCCTAGCCAAGAGCTTCACAACTATGGTGTTGAATTGTCAAATGGCCTTCAAGAGATCAAGATTCAAAACTTTCTTTCTCTAAACTCTTCTCACTCTCGCTCAAGTATCCTAAGGTTGAAGATGAAGTTATGAAGTGAGTTTAAAGTCTCAAATGGTCTTAAGGAGTCTCAAATGGTTTGAACTTCCAAGCCTAATTCGTAGTTTAATCTCAGCCCTTGGATGAAGATGAAATGGTCAAACAACTTAAAAGTTCGTTAAACAAAATAACAGAGTACGACCTTATGCGGCCGCACTATGCGGATGCATAGCTCCTATGCGAGCTCCTAAAGCGGCCGCATAGATTCCAAAAACTTTGTGATTCTACGCGAGCTAGCACAATGCGGACGCATAGCTCAAAAAGTTGGGGTTTTGGGCAAGCTCGCACAATGCGGCTGCATAGGGGCTGGTTCAGGATAAAAGGGCTTCCAAACACTTCAAAGTGATTCCAAAACACTCCTAAGTCACCCTAAGGTGATACCAACCTTAAATCAAGTTTAAGAAACAACCAAAACACAATTCAAATCACATATAATGAAGCTATGAATGCTCTCCAATTCAAATACGAACAACTACGAAACTTCAAATACATATCAATACACATGAGAAGTGTACAACTAACTCAAATGCAAGCATATTTGAATGATATATGCACATGAAATAACGATGTCAATATAAGAGACTTAAAAATTAGATGAATGCAAATGATGCAAATGGTGCGGGTGTTACACACATTGATTTTGTATTAAGACGTGGTGTTAAGATGGGCGCCGAGTGGTTCAGCAAATATTGTTTGTCTAAGGAATATCTTAAAGATGAGGTAAGTTATTCTATCAATTAATGACATTCTAACCTTACATTATTGTTTAATTCTAATACACAACTGGATTTCAGCATATGGATGTGCCCTTGCTTATGATGCAGGAGAGACAACGGAGGTATCCATTATCGTTCGATAGAAACAATGATCGGGCAATACTTGATACCGAATTCTTTAACGTACTTGATCTTGAGTTTCGAATATCCAAAAATGACTCGCATCACGTTATGTCTCCAGGTTTGGTCGACTTTGCCTATGAAAAATAAAAAAATAATATGGAGATATTTGGAAAACCATGGGCTGAATGTACTCACATTTATTTTCCTATCCTAGCCAATATACACTGGATTGTGGCTGACCATGAGTTCAACTGGTCAACTGCATGAGGCTCTCCTCCCTTTTTTTTAAGTTCATTCCAGAAATTACAAATTGCGCTAGAATTCACATAGCTCCCATTGATTATCATTGGGAATAGGAGTCTTTCCAACACTGAATTGTATAGAATGCTGAGAACATCTGGAACACTGAAAATCCTCTCTTATTCACCGCTGTTATTGCATGCTCGCATGGTATGTGGTCCAATTGAAATTTTCGGCAAGTGCAAGTATTTCTATCAAAGTTAACAGTGTGATTTGTAGTACCGCTCCTCACCACATACTTGGACGGATCAATGGGTTCAATAATTGTAAACTTCTGGACTTCTCAATCAACTTGTTTAATTTTTTTTCTATTGCTGTGGTTAAGAAACTTGTATAACTTTGTGCTGCCTCACGCCTTTCACAAAACCAAGCCTGCAACTTTCTACTAATACTCTCAAGCAGCGAAAGTATAGGAGTCTGTCAGGCACTCCTAAAAACTTATTTGAGAGACTCTTCATTGTTTTAAGTCATGATATTGTAACGGTCCCCTTTGAAATGTGACCTGACCTAAGTTTCGAAATTTATTTCGTTAAGATACTTCCAACCATTCTCATCAGTTTTCTCAATTTCGGACATATGTTTGCAAAACTCTTCTCTGGTATATGCCTCCGCCGCTCTCTTAAAAATTGAGATAGTGTCATCCTTTCAAGTGACTGTTCTTAAGTTGTCTTTTATATGATAGATACAATGCGCATGACGTGCATTTTGAAAAATAACTTAGACAGCACTAATAAGATTCTTATGTCGGTCAGATATCACAACAAGTCCTTCATGGTCACCTGTAATTTCTTTCAACTTCATAAAAAACTAATTCCATGATGCATCATTCTCAGAATCAACAATAGCCCATGTAAAAGGATACATCTGCATATTTCCATCCTGGCAAGTAGCAATAATCAACGTACCTTTATATTTGGAAGTTAGGGATGTCCCATCCATAATGACTACTGGATGTATTAAAGAGTGGAATCCAAGAATGCAAGCCCCGTACGCCAAAAAGAAGTACTTGAACCGATTTTTATTATCACGCTCTAAAGAGAAGACTGTTCCTAGATTAGCCAATTTCAAGTTATGGGCATATGCGGCCAAATTAGTGTAACTATCCTCGGCTGAACCCCTTAGGTGTTTTAAGGCCTCTTCTCTACACCTCCTCATTTTTTGATAACTTAGTTCTACGCCCAATGATCGTCTAACGTCGAACATGACGTCAACACGTCTATGCGTAGTGTTGCGGTCCTCGAACCTTGGCGAGATATGTATTCTAATGATACGTGATGTTGCTTGTCTATGATCAGCCATAGACTGATTTAGGGGGCAAGTATGTTCGGCTAAATATTTTTGAATCTAGAAGTAATCACTTTCTGAGTACTTTGTTGCTTGCAAACGCCATTTGCAATTATCATCAACACAATTTTTGTAGACACACTCTTATTCGATTTTTTTTGTTTTGAACTGGAAGTTGTGGTTCAATGCAAGCAAGTGCACAACTTCCTGAAGCTCTTTCTTGTTATTGAATACTTGGTCAACCTTCAAATCAACATATACAGGTACCACTCGCGAAGTACTTCCAACCGAAGAAACTAAATGCTCACTTGTGAAGTCGTTTCCTTCTTTGTTGCCTTGATCTCTGTTGCCTTGACTAAACTCAAATATTGGCAGTGTAGAGAAATCATTCTCATTATAGGATATAGTTTCTCGAATTACATTCAACCTATCCGAAAAATCATTCGCATTTTCACCTCCTTCCTGTTGCATGTCATCACCACCAAATCCATTATTTTCTTCTTCTCCATTATTTTCTTCCCGGTGCCCGTCGCAATTTTCTTGGCTCACAATGGTTACACAAAGAGGAGTAAGATAGCCTTGTTTATTAATATTCAAGTACCATTGAACATCTTCATTTGAAGTAATCCGGATAGGAACGTGTAAATTTTATACTATTGCTGGAGTTTAAAATTCTATCTCTATGTCATCAACTTGGTAAATGTTTCGTATTTTAGCATATAACTCTTCACATGAGGTTTCATTATTGATTGCAAGTGCTTTTGCATTCCGACTGCCACTAAATTTCCACGAACATAAGCCGTTTTCATCATCGAGAAAATGTCCAAAATAACAAATAGTGGCCCAAAAAGGTGAAGTCATATTTGCAATGAATTTAATAGAAATTAGAAAACCACCAGAATTTGAAGAGGAAGACCAATTTTGATTTATAGTTGAATTACAAAGAAGAGAAATTTTGAATTACAGTTAAGTTAGTCAGGGTGGTTGATTAAAGCCAATCAAGCGACCAGTGAAGTTCAATTAAGGTCGATTATGTTAGTTAAGCCAATCAAGGCTGCTTAATCGACCTTTTATTGTTACTTGAGGTCGATTCAAGAACAATTAAGGTAGGTTAAGTTATAGAATAACAATTAAGGTCAATTAAAGTCGTTTATAGAAGAGCAATTTTGAATTACAATTAAGTTAGTTAAGGTCGATTAAGGCTGATCAATCGACCACTGAAGGTCAATTAAGTTCGGTTAAGTTAGTTAAGGCAATCAAGGACGCTTAATCGACTTTTTGTTGGTATTTAAGGTCGATTAAGCGACTAAGAACAATTAAGGTCGTTATAGAAGAGAAATTTTGAATTACAGTTAAGTTAGTTAAGGTCGATTAAAGCCGATCAATCGATCATTGAAGGTCAATTAAGGTCGGTTAAGTTAGTTAAGTCAAAATGTCGATTAATCGATCAATTATGGTCGCTTAATCGACCCTTCAATCAGTAAATTTGCAGAGAAGGCTGCACTGAAAATGAAACTTTACATAATAGGGTGAGCCGAAAGACTAACCTGAATCCAAAGAACAAATTATATGCACGAACTGGAAAAATAACGTAGTGGTAATTTGAGAGATAAACTCGATTTGTAAGTGGGGTATTAGAATTTTAAGACTTGGACTTTTAGAGAGAGAAGTACGTCTGATAAAACACGGTCGACTTCTTAAAAAATGACTATTCAAAGCTGTTGGATTAGATGGACATTTTAGATATTTCAGACATGAGACCTTGTGAATTAAAAGAAAGGGAATGATAGACATTTCGACTCAAAAGAGGCCATATGACATATTTTCTAGTAAGTGAAACCATTTTTAAAAACTGCACCTTTGGCAAGGCCATTTTTTTGAGAGTAATGCTATGGGTACCTAAAAAACATTAAATTTTTTGTATCAAATGATGTGTCAGCTGATGTTGTGCATTAATTATAATTTTTAATTTTGTTTTATGTACCACATCAACTGCCACAGATACATCATTTAGTGCAAAAAATTTAGTACACTTTAGTTACTCATAGTATTACTCTTTTTTTGAAGATACCCCCAAACAACTTGCAAAGTTTGGGGTGGCAACTGTCACTAACAAGCAAAATTTGGTGCTGGGGGTACAGCCATACGGGTACTCCTTAAACAATTTTTCGTCTTCCCTCTTGCACTCTCTCGCTCGACTCGACCACCACCGCCACCACACCAACGCCAGTTCCGCCGCCACCACAGCCCCATCGTCGACTGTTTCGCTCTAACCTCTAAGGTAATTTTCCCTTCCATGCTTCCTCTCTGTTTCTCTCTCTCTCTCTCTCTCACACCCACACACAAACAAAATCATCTCCCTCTCTGTATTTCACACACTCAAACCTCGAATTTTTGGAAACCCCCAAATTCCTAAACTATGTTTTTTCTCATTTTATTATTTCCATTCCCTTCAAATCAAATCCCCAATCATTCTGTAAAGTTGAAGCAAACAAATTCGTGTCTTAAAGCAACAAATTTAGAGATCGTCACAGGTCATTCAATGTCCGTTTCTCATTTCCTTTCATTTTTCTTGCTATTTGGTTTTTTGTTTTGCCATTTTTGCAATGTGATTGTGTTGTGTTCGTGGAAATGCTTCAGCGAGGTTAAATTCCAAAATTTACCATTTAAAAAAATATTATTTGACTATTTGAATTTTCGACCTTGATTAGTTTTCTATTGTAAATTCAAGAATTAGGGAGGAGGACTAGTTTAACCCATGGATTTTTGGGCCTGATTGTTGGCCGGATTGATTTAGCTAGGTTTTCTGTATGAATCTAAGTAATAGAACAATTTTCTTTACTCTACATACATGAATTTAAGTAATAGAACAATTTTCTGTATGAATTTAAGTAATTGAACAATTTTCTTAACTCTACATACATGTTTGTTTCGTTGCTTGGGGCTGAACTTGGCTCTGTGAATATGATTTTGGCTTTCTAGTCACTTCCATGTGTTATAGAGTTTGCAATTTTGCATTTTAATCACTTTGTTGTATTAAAAATAGTGCAGTTAATTCTAACTTTAATTTATTTACACCATGTCTGTTAGACTTAGCTTTATATCATGGGTTGTATGTTGCGAGATGGCTGACTTGTCCCAACTTATAAGTGGTTGCGCACAAGTGATGTCTTTATATCTAGCAAGTGAATCAACTTAGATTGACATCAAGTCTTTTGGAGTTGTTACCTTTGGACAATGGGTGGGTGGAATCAATCACTAGTCTTTGGATTGTGTTGATTTAAATTTTTAGATTTAAATCTATAATTATCTTTCAGTCGCGGCTTGATAGTGGCCCGTTTTGCCCAAAGCCCGATAGGGTTAGGTTTGCAATATTAGTGGCTCGTATAAACTGGTCCGTTTAGAATGTGGCCCACCAAGTCCACGCCCGTTAGGGCTGGCTCGAAGGCCAGCCCGTTAACATCTCTACGCAAGCTGCGCAACTGCATTCATTTTTCATTTTATTTCATTTTTGGTTTTTTGCCTAGTTTAAGAGGGTTTTATTTCATTTTTCTAGGTTTCCTTTTTGGTTTTTCTCTCTCAACAGGCACCCACCATGACAAAGTTCAGGAAGCTCAATCGACCCACAGGTCATCGGATGGCTATGCTCAGGTTCACAACTTCATTTGCCTTCTTGCGTAGATTTTTATGTTCTTTTTCCCTCCATCATCTTCGATTTACTCACGGGTAAATGGCTTCTGTAGAACTATGGTCTCGCAGCTGGTGAAGCACGAGCGTATTGAAACCACTGTTGCTAAGGTAAAATTATTTCAAAAATTTCGGATTCTTTTGATTAAATTTTCTCTTTAGGGTATAATATTCATATATTCTCTTACATTATTCCCACATTTCATTTCCACTGATCTCTCCGCCAATAAAATAAAATAAAATAAAATAAATTGTTGCACTTGGACTTTTCGTGGTCAATTTAATCAAATTTTGACCAAATATTTATAAAATTTACTTATCTTTACAAAATTCTAGAAATTGTTATTGACCATATTCTTAATATTATTGTATCCATGATTGAAAGTTCATTAGCTAAGACATAATAAATGTACTCCGTCACTCTCTAAATGAGTGTCGATTTTTAGTTTTTCGCTAAAATTAAAGAAGTTAACTTTGGGAAAATATTGAGGGCGATGTCAATGGTATCACCATCCACCAAAAATACTACAAAGCAACCTTGCTAATGTGGAGAGCAAAGTTGCTGATTTGTAGCCTTTTGATTGGATGGTGATACCACAATATCAGCAATGACGTGGTATCACCATTCCACTCAATATTTATTCGATTTTTGGGCCATTTTAGTAGCACATGTATGTTAATGCCCTTAATGTCCACATATAATATTAGAATTCCACACTAGGATATGATGTGTTAAAGGTGAAATTAATAAATTTCTACAAAAATAGACACTCATTTTGGGGCAAGAAAGTTTAAAAAATGGACACTTATTTAGGGACATAGGGACGGAGGGAGTACTTATCTTTACGAAATTCTAAAAATTGTTATTGATTGTATTTTTAATATTTTATCCATGATCGAAATTTCATTGGACGGACATGATTAATGTATGGTAAATAGTGACCTGACATTGTCCTAGGCTGATTTTTCAATAAGGAGATGCAACTTTTGTCTAAACATATTTCTCATTTTCACCATTTAACCTTTTTTTAATATTTGGTAATTGTAATTTCTGAAAGATTAATGAGAGTTCACCTACTTATATTTGTTATGAGAAAACTAGCTTTCCTGCTTGTAGAGAGACATGTGAAATTTTGGAATTGTCTTAATTTGTGATGGGATGGATATAATAGAATTTATGTTCTTTTCAATTCTATTTGCATTCCACTGTAGGCAAAAGAAGTCCGTCGGCTTGCTGATAACATGGTTCAGCTTGGGAAAGAGGTGTGCATAACTTATGTTTTTCCGTAGTATCGATTTCTTAAGCATAACTTGGTGGTTTTGACCTCCCATGTCATATATATAAAGTTTGTTTGTGTGTGTGTTGATTTCTAAATGAGATCATCTTTCTGCAAGTTTATGTTGACTATAAGCATAATTCTTTATTCTTTGAGAATTAGTTTTATTGGTACTGAATTTTCAATATAAGATTTCACCAGAAAGTTCAAGAATCTAATAATGTTATAAGTTTTCATTTTCATTCTCATATTTTGATCAATTTCAGTTAAATGATTTTCAAGAATCTGATGTGCACCTTTTATAGATCACTAGACTCGACAAAAACATTTCAGAGCTTCATGTTTCCACGAGCAAATAATTCAATCGAACTTAGGTATATAGTGAGAGATCGAATGTGTGGTTAAGGTAACAATAAGGAAGATGGGCAACATGCAATCCTAATATTGTTCTTTAGAGAATGCAGTTATTAGTTGTTGTGTTAAGAGCGTAGATTGTGGTCCGATTTTCTTGTGTTTCTATATATATGGTCCTTACATACAATTAATTGACGTTGAATTCATGTGACACATTAGTAATGTATACTTGGGCTAGAAGTACTGGTAAATGCTGTCAAAGTAAATTGCATCTGCATATGCAATGGGCTATTGATAGTGTCCTGTGAGTTTGGACCAACTCCTAGTCTCTGGTGAAAATCTTACAAAATCTTGTTTAGGTGATATTCAGAGGAATATTGGTAGTTGGACGACAAACACTCGATACAGTCTCCTTATTTGTGTATTCTTGAAGGTTCTTTCTACGTGGGCATTGAATTCTTTTTTTCCTGTTGATTGATAGAACACTTCATCAATTGCATCATTTGGATTGCATCACCACCATCTTACTGCAAAACATCATCTTAGATTAGTTTCACTATTATTTTCCCTTTGTTGAAATTTGCCTCAGTAAATATCAGTGCAAAGTTTATGCTTTACGTTCAAAGATTTGTTAATTTGTCTTATATTGTCTCATTTTTGAACAAACTTGACCTCCACCAGCGAGACATTTATTTTATTGGCCAGTCTTTCATTCTCTCCATGTCTCGTGCGTGAACTTGAAATCCATTTGTCTTTGATATCAACTATTGCAACCTGAGTGAACTCTCTCTCTCTCTCTCGCTCTCTTTCAGGATGATTTGGGGCTTTGCTCTGTTGCTTGGCCTATTTAATTTGCTCTTTTTCCTTGGTGAGGGGAAAGATGAGCTATGTCTTTGGTGGTGTTTTACGTTTGAAATCCTCTGGGGTAATTGATCTGAATGGAATGCTCACATCTTTCGGGATCAGTCTCTTTCCTTCCCTTTGTTGAAAGCCAAAATTCAGTTCATGACCTCTCTGGCATTGGGCATGTTTAGGGCGTCGCCAGTTGCAGAGCTTGCTCGTGATTGGGAGGCTGTCCTTCTTTAGACTTTAGTCTTTTCCACTTTTATTCTCATCATGTTTGGATTTTATGTTCTATTCCCATTTTCCTTTATTTCTTCTTTCTAGGTGAACTTCTGTGGTGGTCCAGCTTTTTTGTAATACTTCCCCCAAATCAACAAATTTCTTTTCCTATCCAAAAAAAAAAAAAAGTTTGAACTCATGCTAAAGTACATGTATTTTGCTCTAAGAAATAAACTGGACATTCAAATATACAATAAGTTAATCTAAAGAAGTCACAGTAGGAGAAGTAACTGAAAGGGTCTGTCTTTCTCTTGTAGAACTTGTGGAATAAGAGGGTTGGGAGAGCTAGTCTTTCTGTCTACGTTTTTGTTAGTAACGTGAACTCCAATAAATAGAAAAAGGAAAAGAAAGAATGAGTTAAAACTGCTAAAGACTTAAAATCAATTTATCTATATTTCACATGTAATAAGCTTTTGCACATACATCCAAGCTATTTCCAGATCAAGTCATGGGGGAGTGTACCTCCATCCCAAGTTAGAGTAGTATAGTAAGTCGGGTAGAAAGGCTTTGGTTCCCAAACTTGATTTAGATAAAAGGACTTGCTAACAGTGCCCCTATGACACTTGTTAATCATCTATATTAGGAAATTATTAGCATTGGGTAGCAACGCATTTGGGAGTGTTCAAAATGTATTGGATTAACTTGTCTTTCTTTTATAAAGTTATACTACGTAAATGGAGAGAGAGATTCTTTTATAAAGTTATACAGAGAGAGAGAGAGAGAGAGAGAGAGAGAGAGAGAGAGAGGGAGGGAGGGAGGGAGGAGAGAGAGAGAGAGAGAGAGAGATTGTTGTTACTATGTGAGGCTCAGTGCTGAGGGTATTGTTATTGTCGGGCAATGACCTTGTGATTTGAATGGGCAGATCAGGTCTTTGCGGACCATCCATTGTTGCACAGACACCAAAACAATGTGGGACAACCTGATGAATTTTTGATAAGTTGGCAAAGCAGTTATGGGTTGCAAAGTTGAAGACACGTGTGGAACACAATGCTAGCCAAAACGCGTGACTAGGGGGAGAGGTCCAGATGTGGATTCAGTGGGTAGTGGGTAGGGCTGGTGCATTTCCTATAATTTAGACCTCTTAAAATTTAAACTGAATTTGGTGTTGGGCTGTGAGATGGTTTAGGCATAATTTTGCCCCAGAATGGATTATCTAGGTGGAGGCTGCAAGAAGTTTGGATCCTTGAGGCTCAAGAACCAAGCCCTTCCTGAACTGATAAATGATGCCTAATGTGGAGTGCTAAAGAGGCACAAGTTTCAGCTTTCTTTTGTTTGGGCCCTAAAGCAGCTGCCACTGAAGTTAAAGAAGCTAGGGTCAGGTTTGAACTCCGCATGGAACACCCGAACTCATTGGGGGTTCTCTATGCAGGTAGAAGGGCACAAACTGGACCAGGGGCCTTTGTCATCATACTTTGCAGCTATGCCAGAGCTCGCGGACGGCTCGTTGGTCTCTGCTGAGAGTGGAATAAAGCCCTCCCTAAGGTTTGAAGGGGATCAATTGCTTCTTGAGGTGAGGATACAATTAGTAGGGGGTCTGATTGCTTGGATTTCTTGGGAAACAGAGGTAAGTTGCTGGTTTTCATTTGAGAGTGATTGGAGTGCGACATATTTTGAAGGTGGTGGGAAAGACTATTTTGTGCCCTCGGGTTGGATCCAGAAGAAAGGAAGGCTTCTTTTCAGTGGCTTATTGTAGTTCTGGAATACTTGGGGTGAGATTAGTTTAGCAGTGAAGCTTGGTTTATCCCCAGAAATAGAAGGAGGACAGCTTGGGTAACCCAAGAATTTTCTTCAATCCTAGTTGGAGGAGCGTAAGTACCATGTAATTAAGTGGGAGTCCGTGTGCTCCAATATGAGAGGAGGGCGGGCTAGGGATCAAAAAGCGTAGGTTTTCAATTATTTCCTTAATGGGGAAATGGCTATGGAGATTTTTGACAGACAAAGAGGCTTTGTGGAGGAAAGTGGTGGTTGGGAAGTATGGGGAAAGTGATCATTTGTGGTTCCCTAATGAGATTCACTCGACTTATGGGGTTGGGCCGTTGGGGTGTGTGGAAAGGGATTAGGAAAGGGTGGGACTCGTTTAAGCAGTTTATTTCTTTGAAATAAGTAACTGAGTCTCAGTTAGATTTTGGAAAGATAAGTGGTGTGGGGATATGGAGAATCTTTCCTTCTTCTTTGTTCAATATTATAGTCAACAAGGAGGAGTTTGTTAGTTCCGTCATACTTTGGGAGCTAGACCCTCTTCGGTTATTTTTTGAGTTTCTGTACACTCATAAGGTGCATGGTGATAGAGTAGATAAAGTTTTGTGGGAAGGGGCAAAAAACAGGGTGTTTTCAGTTAAGTCTTACTATCAGAAACAGGATAGAAACAGCAAGTAACAATTCTTTTCCTTGGAAGATTGTGTGGGAATCAAAGGCCCTGATGAGAGTGGCTTTTTTTCATCTGGGAGGCTGCAAATCAAGCAATTCTAACAGGAGACAATCTGCGGGCCCGGATTTTTATGTTAAACCAATGTTATATGTGCAAGGGCGATGGGGAAAGTGTAAATCACCTCTTGTTGCACTGTCCAGTAGCAAAGGAGATTGGGATTTCATTCTTAATCTGTTTCAGTTATCCTGGGTTATGCCGAGCTCGGTAAAGGAACTTCTTCTCAGTTGGTCCCTGTAGAAGAGAAAGGAGGAATAATTCTTGGGATGTAGCTCGACTGGCAGTGTGCTGGAAGGTGTGGAGGGAAAGGAACATCAGAGTTTTTGAGAACAAAGAGCTGGTATTATTAGGTTGAAGGAATTGATTCTCCAGACCTTATTCTTTTGGTGCGCACAGTCGGTCCTGATGGGAGTTTACCCTTTTGTAGAGTTTTTGTACGTTATCTTTATTTTTTAAGTGGTTATGTTGATAGTATACTCATTACATAAGACGCGTCACCTGTTTGAACGCTTTATTATATATTCATCTTACTTTATCAAATAATAAAATAAAAAATTCTCTTCAATCCCAATGAGGCACACACCCAGGACAGTTCTCTTGATTCGCCCGGAAGTACCCCTAGCTGAGGATCATGATGAACGTAACAAGGATGCGGGGTCTCCTAGTGGTGCAAAACCTGTTGTGGAGTATGATGGTGATTGTTCCGTGGAAGTTGCCGATTGGGAGAGTAGTGAGGTGGATTAAGAAGAATGAATTGCTTCTAGATCAGCTATGGAAGCATGAGGATTTCATTTTCCCTCACTTACATGTAACAGAAAAAGAAGAGGTAGAGTTGACGCGATTTCACCCATGGGGCAAGAGAGGATAATTCATGGATAACAAGAGTAATGGGGATGTTTCTTACTAGGTGGGGGCAATCGGGCCTTTTAGGGATGGCGCTGAATCTTGATCTTTGTAGCTGGAGTGTTGGACATAACATTAGAGGGACCATACCCTTTGCTTTATAAGGATGGTACCTTTGTCTTCACTTCCCTTTGCACTCCCCCTTCTCGGACTCTTTTACTTGATAGTTTTTATGGAAGTTGAAAAAAGATAAAGAGACGAGGAAGGAGAGAAACAAAGAAAAAGAAAAAGTCTAAAATGTATGGAGCACCACACTACAATCCCTACTAAGTTCTGTAAGTAAAGTCCCCCTCGCCGAAGCCCTTTGGGAGGATAAGAAAACCATCCTGTCACACAAGAGTAGAATTGGCAGTGTCTTGTCCCCGAAAATCCCAGCTTTTCACTCCGTCTATAAGACGCAGCTAATCCCAAACGCCGTGCAGGGAAACAAGCGAGCTTCATCCTTGCCTTTCCCAGAACCTCTAAAATCAATGCCCATAAAGGCCCTTCAATTTAATTGCTCTTTTTGCTCTTGCCTGATTTCATGGAGATTAGTGACATCTTAAACATTGAGGATCCCAACCTATGGTGGGAATCTAGTCACTTTTACTGCTTGCGTTCCTGACATGTTGTGACTTCCTATCTTACTCCCAACTCCGAATGACAATGATGAAATTCAGGATTTTATGGATGAGATTATTGTTTACCAAAATTATTTTTTGAAATACAATAATTGATGCCATGTTATTTTTCCTAAGCCAAGGAGAAAATATCAAAGATTCTTGGTTAGTTTTAGAAGATTATATGAAAGGATGGGCAAAGCGAATTCTGTAATGTTATCTGGAAAGAGACTAGCTTAGAGCTGGTCTAGTACTTAACGTCTTTTCAAGTCCTATAATTTTTGAGCCTAAGTGCATCACATAATTCTTGTCTCATCTAGATATTTTCCTCGTGCATTTGTTCATGCATGCAGTTGAAGGGTTAGAATAAATGTACAAGGGCATGAATGAGGGATTCTAGTTCAACCTATATGAAGTGCCAAGTGGCTAGAGGGTTCTTGGGGAGTCCTGTAAATAGTGTTGTAATTTGGTTGTTTGAAGGAAGAGAATAAACGACCATTTGTTTTCTGATTATAAATGATGCGTGATGCAACTTCACTTGGGTGTGGGGCCTTAGACATGTAGATTTTGCATAGATTTCCTTTTTCTTCAATATTATTTTCTTTCCTTGTAAAAACTTAGACCTGTAAATCTGAGTCCAACATCCCACTTTTTCTTCAGATCAAGGGTGAAATATAAAACCCCTTTTATTCATTCACCAAATCTGCTTGTATTCTCTCTATTTCAAGCACTGAATTGAATGATGTTTCAGCAGGTGCACACTGTAAGCAAAAGCTTTGAATCACTTGAGGACTAACCCTGCTTTGGGGTTAAATTGCAGTTATTAAAATGTTACTGTATGGCCATTCCTTCACGTATGTTCCATTTTGTTGGGAACAAGTAACATGTCTCGCTCTCAATTTCGGCCTGGCTCTTCTATTACAGAGCATAACCATGAACTTATTTTTTGGTGGCAATGTTCTGTATCAGCCATTTGTAGGCATTTTGTGGTTTCCCCACCCCACCCCGCAGGACTCCCTTTTTTGTAGGAAGAAGTGTATTATGGTCATATAGCTAACCAAATTGATGACTAGGTAACCTGGCCCGGAGTTAAGTTTGGTCAGTGTCTCTCTTACCCGAGTATTTCTATATTTTTTAAGGTAGAGAATTTCTTATTTCCCCCTAGGAAGAAGCGTATTATGGCCATATATTGTTTTATCAGGTTATGCTGATGAAATTACAAGTTTTGATTATTGATGAATAAAAATAAGAATTAAATAATTATTTGGTCCCTCCACTTTGACCTAATTTTTTGTTTGGTCCTGTCGCTATAAAACAAATTCATTTGGTTCTACATTTTGCATTTCTTGGTTAGATTCCCCCTCCTGCCGTTACCGTTAGAATCTCTGTCAATTTTTTTCAAAAATGACAAAAATACCCTTACTGTAACAGTGAATGTACAAGGGCAGGAAAATTGACAAAAATACCCTTAACAAATTACATATATGTATGTATGTATGTATATAACAAGATGAAATCAAATTCTTAGCTTGTTTTTTTGTAGAACAAATTCTTAACAAACTGATGGGTTGGGTGTTATTTTCTTTCAAAAGTCCATTTACTCCTATTCTTTCATTTGTCCTTTCACACTTTGAAATAACAATTTCATTTCCTGTAATCAAAACCATGATGCTCACAAGAAGCCAAAACCGCCGTTTGACTTTGCTATCACCGTCCACCACTATGACATGATCAACCCTCCTCTTCAGACTTTGCAACAGAAGTTAAAATTCAATATCACTTGTATTTAATAGGGAATCTACATCAAAAGCTATAAACAGGAAAAAAAAATTAAAATAAATTCAAAACCCAGCTCGAGTTTCCAATTGTTTATTTAAGATCTAAGACATAAGGGGGGGGAGAGAGAGAGAGAGAGAGAGCTTTGAAGATGGCAACCCCAAATCATCTTCACTCAAATCAACGGCCTTCACGACAGATCGTCGTCGCCTTCATCGAGCTTGATGTAACCAAAATCCTTGCCGTCGCGCCTCTGATCTAGATATCATAAACTTGGTGTCAACTTGGAAGCTTTGCTGTGGTCCCTGCCGCCAGGTTTGGTGCGTCCGGCGAGAACGCCACCGACGCCGGTCTATTGACCTGCTTTATACACGCCATGATAGCAATCGGTTCTTGATTTTGGCGTTCTCTTGAGAGAGATGGAGGATTTGAGGATGGAGATGAGGATTTCGAGAGAGAGATACCCGGGGTTTTAAAGGTTGAAGATGAAGATGACCAAAATTTTGAATTAGCGAATTGACCCCCAGAATTTTGTTTTCTTTATAAAGTCAGCTCATAAGAATTTCGTAGTAAGGGTATTTTGGGCATTTTGAAATATAATAAACGGAGATTTTAACGATAACGGTGAGAGGGGGGAATCTAACCAAGAAATGCAACATGCAACATGTAGGACCAAACAAAAATATTGGTCAAAGTCGAGGGACCAAATAATTATTTAATTCTAAAAATAACTAAAAGAGCATGAATAAAAAAAATAAAAAAATAAAATATGTATATGCTGGTAAGCTTTGGTTCCAATAAGTTCTGTACCAATTGACAAGCTGGTACAACTTCGAGTTTGAGATGCATAACTATTGACGTTGGACAGCTTGAGCTTAAAATTAAGGTTTTTTTTTTCTTAAGAAGTAGAGTAAAAGAAAGATACAAATATAGAAAACCTACGCCTCACACCTAGGATCCCTTATGCCCCTCAGCTAAGAATTGATGCCTTACAGATCAAAAGCAACATCGTATTTTAATTCACTCATTCACTGCCTTCAAATGCTAAGATACAAGGTACTTATAAGATCAGTAGAGACTTCTAGGCTTATAGACCATGTATATTCATGCACGACTCTTCAAATGATTCTAGGACCAATGAATCAATGCATGCAAACTTATCTGAACCACTTAATACGAAACAGAAGTCTGTATTGAGCTTCTTTTGTCTGCATCAACTATGAGTTGGGATCATAACTAAAGACCTAGAAGGATATGGAGTACCAGTTTCCTGATGGTTTATAAAAGCTCAGTCCTATGAGTGTATCAGGGTGGAATTTTAATGAGAACTAATCTTTGTGAAATGAGTACAATGGCATAGTATTTGTTTTGCTTTCTATCAGTTCCTAGTCATTGAATATACAGAGTAATAGCCATTATGTGCTCTTGCGTTTTGTTGTTAATAATGCCTCCAGAAATTTGCTAACCGTTTTAAGGCCTAATTATCATAAATGTCAATTTGTTCCTAATTTTTGCCTTTTTTACATCTTCTGTTACAGGGTTCTCTTTGTGCTGCAAGGCGTGCTGCAGCCTTTGTGCGAGGAGATGATGTCATTCACAAACTATTTACAGAGTTGGCATACCGATACAAGTAATCTTGATCCTAGTTCTTCCCGAATCCATCTTATTATGCATTGCAACTTTTGGTTGACATTTCTCTGTTGCAGAGATAGAGCAGGTGGATACACAAGACTGCTTAGAACTCGAATACGAGTTGGTGATGCTGCACCGATGGCCTACATCGAGTAAGAGTCTTGTTAACTTTTGCTGCAATCCTTTTATCTCTAAAATTCGTATTTGTCCTCTTCTATGTATTTTCGAAATGTTGATTGCATTTCCTAGTTTATGGAATTAGAGCACTCTTCCCAGATACTCTACTTCAAGATTGTGGGTAGATGGTGCTCTTAATGTTGAAGGGAATATCCATGGAAGCGACGACTTTTAGTTATGTTTATGTTTTGTTTGCATGATTAAATCCTCTTCCTGTATACCTACTTTACTTCCACTTCTTTCTTAGCCAAGTTGAGTAAGAAAAGTGGAAAAATGAAAAAAAAAAAATGTTAGTCCTATGTGCAAGTTGTTGAAACTACCAATCGTTAACTGTCATTATCTGGGAGTTAACATTCTGTACAGTTTTGCCCTGTTACGATCTTTTGGGTAAAAAGGGAAATGTTCCATCTATTTTTCACATTCATTCATAGTCCAATTGCTTACCTCTTTCAAACTTGGCTTACTGTCAAATGTGCATGTTTACTAACAGGTTTATAGATAGAGAAAATGAACTTAGACAGGCAAATCCACCAAACCCCCAACCACCTCAAAGAGCACCTCTGGATCCGTGGACAAGATCTCGGCTTAGCAGGCAGTTTGCTCCTCCCAAGGAGGATAAAAGCTCGAAAAAGGAAGATTGAAGCATTTTGTTGATTGAATTGTGTAATCTGCAGAATTTTCTTGTTCTTTCTATTTTTCCTCCCATATTTTGTTAGCTTATAATATTGGATGTTCCTCAAAGGCCAGATGTTAAATCATGTAGTACCAGATAGGGTTGAAGTAGTGGAGTACTAATGGTTTTTGAAGCTTTAGGAAGCTGATGATAGGCTACCTAGACTGATTTTCGTCGGTACTCTTTGTTTAAGATTGCGACTCTTAAGTAAGATAAAGGCTTGGAATAAGATTGGAGAAGTTTCTTGATTGAATAATTGTATTTAGAGTGGGGCTATTAACACCCACACTCTCTCTAAATACACCTCCCCGAATTTATTTACAAAAATGTTATTATATAAAAAGACATTAATACCCTCAGCCCTACTAAATAAACCCACTACTATTCTATGACTCACAAAATCTCTAAATACACCACCAAATTTTTTTAAATACACCCTCTAGCTTCTTCAACCTCTTTCCACCACCTTCCCAACTGCTTCCTAGCTCTTTCCCCAAACCTTAAAGGTTCCAACATTCATAGTTACAAGAATCAATCATTGAGCATAAAGAAGTGAAAGGGGACAATGAATGTAATATATCTATCTATTTCAAGCTTAAAAATTGATTTTTAAGTCTTTTTTACACAAAATACAAGCAGGTGGGCCTCGTAGTGTTCGGTGGTTAGGACTGAAGGAACATCACAGTGGTGTTGAGCTAGGACTGTTGTGTTATTCCACCAGCTTTGGCCGAATACGATTGCGGTGATTCTTTAGCCCTAATCGAACATTGCTACGGTGTTCCACAGCTTTGATCATATGTGTGTTTTCAACGTAAGACTTTCACGTTAGCCCAAACAATCCATACATTTAAACAAACCTAAAAATACATAACTAGAATCATTCATAACATTAATGTTACATTTAAATAAGCGTAGTACGATAATTTCAACATAACATTAATCCATATATACACAAATCCAAAATGCATAATATCCAAAATGAAATACATAATATCCAAAGTGAAATGAAATACATAATATCATTCGTGAAATGAAATACATAATATCCTCAAACCTTTCTGCACATAAGAAATTTTTTTTTTGTCTCGCATCAAGAAGGGTTTTGCTTTATCAGTTCTCTTCTCATAGTCCCTCTCTCTCAATGAACACTTTCCTCAGCCCTTTCTTCCTTAGTACTTGACACCCCACATAGATTTCTTGTACCTTTGCTTCCCCACCGTAATATTCCATTGCTCCATAGTGTAGCTGTGTCAGCATATCTGCGGATGAATTTAGAAAGAATAAATGAATACTTTCTTGTCTTTTCCTCTCATATACTTTTTTTGCACATAAGATTTTTTTAAGTTAAATCGATTAAACAAGAAATGTAAAAATCACAATATGTTGTTCAACAGAGGTTGAAGGAACACCACAACTCTATTCGGTCAAGGCTGAAGGAACATAGTGATGTTCGGCCAGGCTAACCGAACACTACTGTGGTGTTCCTTCAGCCCTTGCCGAACACCATTGTAGTGTTTTTTCAGCCCTAGCCGAACACCACTGTGGTGTTCCTTCAACGAACATATACAATTTAGAATTTGAACAAAACCCAACTAATTCATATATACATTGAAAAAAAAAAAAAAAGATATTTAACACAGAAATTGCAAAGAAATTTCTTTTAAACTTCAAAATGGAAGGAATTTCATACCTATGACCCTTCTCATTGTTTGATTTCTTCTTCTTCCTTTTTTTCTTCCTTCTCCAAACTTGAAAATTGTTGCTTTCTTCTTCTTTTTTTACTTCATTTTTCTTCTCGGTAGTGTGCGTATGAGAGGGAGAGAAGCTTTTTGCGTTTGAAATGGGTGTGAATTAGGTTAGGCGTATTAAGAAATGGGGAAGGAGTGTATTGATATTAAGTGGGTGTATTGAGAAAGAAAAAGTGTATTAATTGAGAGGGGTAAAATAAGAAACATAGGGGTGGTGTATTTAGTAATTAGGTTGGTGTGAAATAAATATAGTATGTGCATTAGGAGAATTAGTGTATTTAGAGAGAGTGAGGGTGTTAATAGCCCCACTCTGGTATTTAAAAAAAAAAAAAAAATCTTTTCCTTTTCCTCTCATCCTTTGTTCGCATGTTATACGTCACGTTCTTCATGCTGCCATTGATAGCTAATACCTCCAAGATCTTTGGTTCAAGTGGTGAGAATACCTTTGAGATTGTAAGTACTACAACCATTGTCAAGATCAAAACCTAGCGGGGACAAAGGGAGCCCATGCGTCGGGGAAAGGCATGTCTTCACCCCAACAATCCCACTCGCCTCAACTCGATATGGGCAGTGAATCCAACATTATGCATTAGTCCATTCTTTGTTCATGATCGATATCCCACTTGCCACGACTATACACAAGCCGGGCAGTGAATCCAACATTATGCGTTAGACCATTCATTCTTTGTTCACGATTGGTTTGATGCGTGAGACTCGTACGTGTGTCTCTCAGCCATTGCAATCATGGGCAGAGTCTTATCTCAAAGATGTTTGTCAGAAAGGCTAGGGGTACATTTCAACAGCTTTCACAGGTTCTTCACCTGCAACCCTAAATATGTCATCCAAAAACAGACACAGGGCCGTTCTTAGCATTTTATAGGCTCGGGGCAAAGTTAAAAGAAGGGCCCTAATTTAATTATTAAATATTAATCTCATGTATTTTTTTAAATTTAATTTTTGAGAGAATTTTTTTTTGCTATCAGTACAATTTCAATAACGGATTCCTACTGAGCTGAAATTAAGTTTAGAGAAACATTATTATCTAGAAAACTGAACAAATTCTTATCGAATTTCAGTCTCGTAAAGTAAAAAAAAAAAAACTCAATTACTCAAATCAACAATCATCGTAAGAATAATTTGGGATTCTTGTCGGTTCGCACTTCCATTTCATGGTTCTCTTATCAATCACTCAAAGCTATGACCTCAAATTAGTAATTAACTAAATTGAAAATTCAATGTAACTATGTAAGATGTGAATAAACTATCAAACTCAAAAGTCACAACGAACAATTGAACAAACATAATTCAAAATTTAACAAATAAACAAAGTTAATGTTACTTTCAATTTTTAAACACACAAAAACATTATAAAAAGAAAAATAATAGTTAACAATGTAACAAAATTTAACAAATAAACAAAGTCTCAACAAACAATTGAACAAACATAATTCAAAATAAAAACAAAAACTTTGAGTTTGAATCTCAGTTCAAGAAATTTGGATATTATTTTTAGATTACATGTATACTACTACTACAACAGTAAAAATTTTTTGGGCCCCTTATTAATTTGGGCCCTGGGCAGGTGCCCAGCCTGCCCGCCCCTTGGGCTGGCCCTGAACAGACACGACCAAGTCCGAGTATCTACTTGTACAAGGCGTATGAAAAAAACTGATTTAAAGACCAAGCCAAACATGGCCTTGGCTCTGACTACCACTTTGAATGCCATGAAGACTAACAACAGGGAGAGGAATATGTACCTTCGATCCGAACAACATAGATTAACAAGATGTTAATTGCAAATCACAATACAACAGCAAGATTTCCATGCACCAAATCAAACAAAATGTACATTCAAGACCAGATCCAGAGTTCACGTTTACGGACTCCTCGAATCACTTGACTACTTAGTTATGATACACAGCATGAACGGATGTTTGATCCAACAAGGTAATATATTGTAGATAACGTCAAACATAATCAAAATGTAGGTCAGATCTACCAAGAAGGTTGATGATTCACCCATGAAGCAAGAGTATTTAGATGAGGAAGATTAGCTGTGAGAGTGCCAAAATGAACGCCTTCTAGTTCCAACTCAACCTCCTTCATTTCTTCATCTTGGAAATCATAAGCAGATAAGAAGTGCTCCTGTGTGTATCTCTTGAAAACCAATCTTGTGCCATTTCTCGTTGCAAAGAGAGGAATCAAGCCTCCGATATCATGGTCCATATTGATAGTATACTGCTTTACCCAATCTTCCACGCTTTTTTCATTCCCCTTCAAGATCCATACCTGCATTCGGTACTTTGTGACATGAGCAACGTAACTCAAGAACCCTCCAATCTCAACCAGATCATCATTGGTAGTGCTGTTATTAACTGGAAGAGCTCTTGTAACAAACTTCTCATCATCCATGCTCAAAGAAACAAGGTAACTGCATTCACGTTTTGCAGGGAGCCAATACAAAGCTCCAGTGGCAGTAACAGCTTTTCGTGCAAAGCTTCTAAATAGCTCAGAAGAAGGTCCATCGACCGCCGCCATGACCTTGTTCTTACACTCAGTACCTCACAGCCAATAAATCTCTGTCTATCTCGAAACAAATGTACCACCTTATATTCGCGCTTGTGCTGGTCAAAGACAAACCCATATGACTCATCAGCGCTGGGCACGATCGTACCAAATGGAAATCCAATAAGCTTCCTAGTCATTGGATTCATGACTAGTAACCTCTGATCCTTCTCGGTTGTGGCCAAAATTAGCCCATTACAGGTTGCTAGGATCTTCCCTAAACCACAGATGTTTGGATCACTAACCTTGCCCCTTCCATCCTGGATTATGTCCAAGAAATGTATGTAATGTTCACGTTGTAGTTGTCTATTCGTTGATGGCACAAAAATGAGAACCGTGTAGAATCGTCAGATAGACCTAACTCGGTTTCAATCGAGAAAGCATTGGGCCTTCTCTCAGAGATTGGCCTTGAATCTAGGAAGACAAGAGTCGTTTCGCATCGACTCAAGTGAGCTTCAATGAAGGCTGAGCTGTTGATGAGGTTATACCAGGTCTTGCATACAAAGCTGAATCTGTAAAGAACATTGGCAGGAAGTAGAAGAAGAATTTTGAAAACCAAGTCATAAGGAAGATGTGCCACCTCAGTAGACCACTTCTTTTCGGGCCCACTCATAATGAGCTTTTGTACCACTCATAACAAGTTTGTTGTGTACTTCAACTTTCACAAGTCGCCCTTGGTGGCTCTCATGTTCTTTTAGTTATGAGGATGAGAACAAATCTGAAAGAAAAAGGGAGAATTTGAAAAGACAATAACTGAAGTAAGAGTCAGCATTGAGTAATGTAATGTGCTTCTTAACATCCATATAAGATGATGGGAGAATAATCAAAAGGTAGCAGAGATAGACAATAGAGAGCAAGTCCCATTAATCACAATGACATGCCGATTTTATTGAATAATGCTTTAACTAAAACAGGCCAAATCAGTCCATCATCATGTGCACAGGAAACGTCTAGGAAACAACATAGGGTCAAGTGAACATGAGCAATTAACCGACCTCACTTGTAAAACCCATCTCATCTTCTCAGTTCTTATTCCTCCATTCTAAACGACCTCACATTCTAAGGATGGGGCGATTCACATGTTGAAGACAAGATATCAAATCCTTCTCTATTTGAATTCATGAGAGTTCCTATCTTCCATGCTTTCCCTTTACCAACACAAGAACGTTCATTGAAAAGCTGACAAGAAGTCGGCTACATCACATGAAAAAAAAATCGAAGAAAAAAGCCCTGCCAAAGTTGAATCACTCGAAGAACTGCTCGACAATCCCTACATAAATACTGATACACTATGTTACTTGGACTCGGCTAGGAGGATCAGATCCGGGTGCCGAATCCGCCAAAAATTTAAGATTTTGCACTAATTTAGTGTATAATTGACACACCAACACCCACACCCATGTCGTGTCGTGTTGACACGGGTACTTTGGCAAAAATGAAGAGGTAACATAGGTAATAGGAATTCCTCTAAAAGCTCCTATGGCAGACGCCCATCTGTCATTTGATATTTAAAAGATATAATACGGATCAATGAGAATCCTGGCATTACCTTAACCTCAACAAAGAATGGTTAAATGGCACACCTCCGCTATACTTGCTAATAATTCTTACCTCTGAATCCTCGGATGAACTTCTTCATTTGTTCAATGGAAGAAGGATAAATGAGAACCTTCCTTGAAACATCCCAAAGCAAATACCATAGCTGACTTGCATGCCCCATAACAATACAAAAAGGTACCCTGTGATACTCGTGATGCCTACAAAGGACAGACAAAATGGAACGAGATAGCTTTATAGAGCCTAAAAGCCTGAAAACTGAATTTTATAAATCATAGGAGATTTAAGCTTTCTAGAGCAAATTCATAAATACATTTCATGTCTGTATATTAGCTGAGCCCCTGTAATGCCTTTGGTTCTATTTTTATGCTAATCCAAAAAGAAACAATCTTCTCACTTCATTACCTTCGGCTACAGTCTTTGAGTAAACATCATGCTGAAGGCACACTAGTCTGTTTGTTGTACTTCAGCTTTTCCTGAGGATCTTTTTTTGAATTCAATCCAATTTCTGTAAAACAATACTTGTCCACTTTGAAAAACTGATATATATGCATACATAGAAAGCCACAACTATTTATTTTCTCAGCCTCGTGTTATTCCTTTTTCTTTACGAAGGGAGGAAGGCACCGGAGGGGGGGAGGCACTACCTCACGTTATTTCAGCATTACGCTTAAAAGTCAGTCAAGCAGATCCCTTCAACAAATGAACAAAACAGGCCTAAATGAAATGCTGACATGTGCTCACATCAATTGGCACGCTGCGGGTGCCAGCCACAGGATACAAATTGTGGCACCAATAAAAAAGGACTTAGATTCTCAAAGTATAACATTCTAGGATGTAATTGCAACTACAACATGTATAATGGCTGAAAGATAGGGTATCTTTCTCAAATCTGGTTGGAATACCTCAAACTAGAATGGGACAGCCAAGAAAACTGAAAGAACGACGACTCGGAAATGACATCTTGGGCCTATTGCAGCTATAACGGGATCGTAAGGAATGGTGTGAACCAACCCTTCAACCGTAGCCTCCCAACCCTTCAAACCTTAGTTGGGTGAAGCTGAAGAGAGACAGCTTTGCATCTACCTTAACTTCTTCTCTTAAACTCCCAAACATAGACTTATTCTAGATTACCCAAATTTTCAACTTAGGCTCATATAATGAAAAGGCACTAACCCTAAGAAGATCCAAGAAAATACACTCTAAATCAATGTGTACCATATGGACATTCCATTGCCACACTTGGTAACAGTTGCTCCGTAGCCACTACGGCCTGTGTTGTGGAGCATCATGGGCTAATTCATATATGATGCTCCGAGGCTAACTTTTAAGTGCTGGGTCTTGACTGCAGAGTGCTATATACCTAGAGCTAAGATCTATCATGAACTTGCCTCGGGTTTTGGCATGGTTGCACTGCTACATGCCTTATGCCAGTCTCTGGACTTCTCAGTACTCTCTAACCCCCTGTTTTGACCGCCTCTGAAGTTAGTATCTTATGTGTCCCATCTCAAGCCCATGGCATTTCAAGGAATGTATTAGGCATATACACATGTGTATGTAAACATACATTCACGTTTAAGGATGAATACCATTACATATGTAAGTTTATATGTATTTAGTACACAAGTATACACACAATGCACACACACATGAACTTTGTTAGCATCATAATTACCAATTTACTTTGGCCTAGGTACCTACTCCAAGGCTCATCAAGCCCCCTCGAGCACCTCACTTGTCCTAGGCACTAGCCCTTCTGTTAGTGGGCCTAGTCTCCAAGCTCAAGCCATTGCCCATATTTACCACAAATTACTGTTGTTTAAATATGTAAAATAATAGTTGTACACTGCCATTTCAAGGTTGTTTGAAAGTTTGTAAAAGTAAGCTAGCCACTTCATGAGTTTTAGCTTGGGAGATAAATGGATATTTTAATACACATGATAAATACGCGTATCAAGATTGTTATTTGACAGGAGGGCGCAATGTTGCTACTCTCTACCATGCGAGACTCAGAAACGTACAAGACAGAATCACTTAGATTGGACAAACCATAATAAGGAGGGAAACCAGTTCATATGTACCTGAAAAAACCGATGCAAAATTTGGAGGATAATGAAAAATTTGAGGATCTAATACTTACCAATAAGAAGTTGCTCATGGTTGGACGAACACTTGCATAAGCTCAACCTTTTAATTTGTCGAAGTTCATAGTTTGTTTGGATATCTTGAGCAAAAACTATTTTTTCGTGATTTTTGTTTGCTATGCACCTTATGTCAATTAGGTGTGCCCGCCTTGCACCTTGCATTAGGCGCCGACACAACATTTTGTGCCCCAACCTTCAATGATTACGAAAACGTATGAACTACTCCCTCTGTTCCTAAAAAGATTGTCCCGTTTCACCCGACACACAAGAGATTAAAGAAAGATTGTCCTGTTTTCATGTGAGAGTGGGTCCGATCGATTAAAGTAGAAATCAAATCAAGGGTAAAATGGTAAACGTAACTTCCAAAAAGGAAAGATTAAAAAGTAAACACTTTTTTAGAACGGCCTAAAAAGGAAAGATAGACTCTTTTTAGGAACAGAGGGAGTTTTTATGGCTTCCAAAAGGATTTACCTTTTCCCGAATGAATTACTTCTTCACTTTGTTTATTTACATTCCACGAAAATCCATATTAATTTCTTCAAAAGTTCACATATTTGTACTTTTGCTAGGGTTGACTATGATCTACATTTCACATAGGCAACTCAACTTTATCCAAATAACTAAACGATAGTGACATGAATCTTTTCGTCATTTAGTTCTTCATAAAGCAAGATTTATGCTAAACCACATGTTAGCATATCCTTTTTGTTATCATTTTCCATGCTAATTTCTGTCTTCCTCTACCTCAAGCATAGTTTTATTTATTGACAGTTCTATCTCTTTCTAACCCACACACTTATATGTTTGTGTCCAATCATTTTAATCAATTTTCTCTCATTTATCTCCTATTGCAGCTACTCTTACTATCCTCAAGTTCCTCAATTTATCTTTTCCAAACTACCCCCTCCCTTCCAATCAAACAATCAATTTTAAGATCTTCCACCAAATAGTCAACTTTCAAAAATTATGCTAGCACATCCCCTAACATTTCAACTTTATCTTGGGTATGTTCAAATATTTTTAAATATTTTTGTATTTATGTCTAATTTCAAGGATACTAAAATATTCCTTAATTATTAGACTTCAAAAAAAAAAAAAATCTTTAATCAGAATGGAGGGAGAATAGTTCACAAGCTTTACTTTCGACAGGTACTCGAATAATATAGGGTCTATCTCTTTGCACGATTTAGTGACTTGTTTTGTAATTTGGACTTTCTATCTCTTTGATCCCGCCAACTTTCTCTCTATATCTCTCCTAGACTCCTACTTTTTCTTCAATCATTGCAAACAAAAAATCGAAGCCTCAAAACCAAGTCACTAAAATCGCAATGCCAAACACGCCCATAAACTCTAAAAAGAAAGTATTGATCATTAGACTTTCCAAGGGTTTAGACAAAATCATAAGCCCAAAATCAAAACCTAAAACCCCAATCATAAAAAATCACCGAAACCAGCATCAGGTAAACATATGATTAAAATCAACTGTCATTTCATGAAATCACAAAGCTGCTCAACCCAAAAGAAGTTAATCCAAATTAATGACAAGCAGTAATAATTATGCTAAATCAAAATTTAATGATTATCATAAACATAAACAATGTAAATATTAGCATAATACAGGTCTTATGATCAAACAAAAATTCAGTGATAAACAAAAGAAAATTAGATGAAACTTAATGATCTGAAAATTTCACTTTACCATATTTCTTTCGGGATGGGACGGCCGTTAAAGAAAAAGACGAGGCGAAACCGCGGCTTCTTTTCAGCGAATGCGGAGACTCCAATGTCTCTTCGCTTTGATCATTGGACTGTCCGATGAGTGAAAGGCTTCCTCGCGAAATCAAATCAAAGAACCAAATCAAGAATCATGAACGGAATGCGGGAATGGTTCGCTTCGAGTGTGCTCGCAAACTGACAAGCACTGCTTTACTTTTCAAGTTCAACTTTACTTTTGAGGGTGAATGGATGTCCCTTTTCGATTCGAGTGTGCTCGCAAACTGACAAACACTGCTTTACTTTTCAAGTTCTCTCCAAAAAGAAAGAGTATATACATGTTTCAAAGTATTGTATATTAAGTATGCTGTAACTAAAATACATAGTGAACTACCCAAAAATAAAAATGACAATATTCAAAATTGGCCAAGCCTTACAAAGTAGCTGAGCCTCACTTTGGGCGAGCCTCTAAGGGGCTGGCCCAGTTACGTATATTACGAAATTATCTTCAAACATGTTATCTCTAAACGTGTTAATAAATTATCTTTGCGTATATTATGAAATTATCTTCAAATAAACTACGAAATTATCTCCGATTTACTGATAAGTTCAGAATGAACATGTTACTTTGACCGATAAACTGCGGGATCTGATCGCATCTATCACAGCCCAAAATTATCTAGGGCAACAATACTCTTTTATAAATAATAGCATCGGAGATAGTATAAGGTACGCACAACTATACATGTTTTGCTCCCTCAATTAACATTATTTTCTCTCTGATATACAATGCTAATTCTCACATCGGAGGGAATTTGCAGGCATCCCCTGTGCGGTAACTCTTTTCTTATATTCAGGTCAGTTGCAAGTCATTTTACCAGAGCAATTTTTCATCAGGATTACGGTGCAAAAATTGGCATCATTAGTGGTTTTGTTGCTGGGAACGTTTGAAAGCCCAGATATTCCAAACAAACAATTCAAACCTCTAAACTCCAATCCGGTGATTATGGCAATTGACGTAACAACTACCAGCACTAGCAACGATCTCGCTCAGCCCAGGGTTGAGTAAATGAGAACGACCAATAAAGTGCCAAATTCTGCCGCCGCTGCGCTGCCACAAGTGGCTCACTGGTGGAGGAAACATTGCATTCTTAAAAGAATCGCAAAGAGGTTGCGGCCAAAAAACCCACTAAGGGCAAGGGCGCCCGTGTAAGTAAGAAGGCGGTAGAGCCATAAGCGGGGCTAGTGACTGCGTGATCTGTTGGATACGCACGGGCAACCACCGGTTCATCCATGCCGCCCGGTTGACCCGATCATCCAGCAGAGGCCCTTAAAGTGCAGACGGCCGCACTGGTCCAGATAATGTTAAACAACCAGCTTTTGTGGTCCATGAGTCAAGCTGAGGTACCTATTTTGGCCACATTGTGGGTTCCCAGACACCAGCACCCCAAGCTACTAAGGTGGTACCAATTACAATAAGCGGGTCACAGGGCCCTAGTAGACAACCTGAGGGAGGACACTCGTATGGGTGGTCGTTAGAAAAGAACAGTGGAAGGAAGCAAGACCGACAAATTTGGGATAACGAGCGTGTGGCCGGTAGGCGGGCGACCGTGCACCCTCTCAAAGTAGGGTCATTGTCGATACGCACTTCATGACCCAAGAGGTCACGTGCATGAATCGGGAAAATCAAGACGGAAAGAAGTTGCGAGGGAGAATTTGACCCATACCCTCATAAAAGACATAACGAGGATATCCACCGACCGGCAACATTATCGAGGCGTCAAAATCTCCTCGGCCGAGCTATGATGTCGCTTGTGTATTCCCAAAAGAGGGAAGGTCAAGAAGCCCAAAAGGGGAAGATCTTGAAAGGAAGCCTTCTAAAGTTCAGGTGGTCGAGGCCCGCCATTGATGCGACAAGATCGAGAAAGAGGCTTGAGGCCATAGAAACAGAGAAGGCCAAGGTAACGCCTATTGGGACACGTTTCAAGCCTTTTGCAAGATAGATCCGCGATGCTCCACCCAATCCAACAATAACGTATCCTACCTTTAATGAATATGAAGGGAAGACCAGCGCACGTGATCATCTTAATCACGTCGAAATGAAGTTAGTACTGCTGACTACTGACGACACAATCATTTGTAAGGATTCTGTAAGTACACTACAATGTAAAGAGGCCACCTGGTTTGCTAATTTGCCTAAGGGTTCAATTAAAATTAGGTCAGATCTGCAGAGATTTTTTATGGGGGAATTCAAAACAATGGGTGCATTACCCAAGGCAAGAGGCGAGCTAAGCAATGTGAAGCAGAAGCCCGGGGAATCCATCCAGACATTTGTTTTGCGGTTCAAGGGTGTCCTAGACCTAGGGGTGGCAATTTGTGTCATCGTGTCGTGTTCGTGCCACACTATCGTGTTTTCGTGTTATCTATCTTATTTGATCATAAATATAATAATAAACGTTATTTTAACTAAATTTATAATTTCGTGCTTTCGTGTCGTGTTTCTTGTCGTGTTGTGCCGTGTCTTTTCTCTTTGTAATTCGTGTTTATAATCGTGTCGGGCCAGCCATTGCCACCCCTACCTAGACCAAATAAGCAATATTTCTTATCGTGAAGTCTTGACATGTTTTGAAGGAGGCTTAGCGTCCAACAATCTAAAAATTGAATTCTTTGCTCGCCCGCCGCAAATAGAACAGAGCTATTTTAGTTAGCCCAATGGATAGGTAGTGCCGAGGCACCGGTGGGAAATGATAAAAAGAAAGAACAAACGGACAACGCGGGACACAAAGGGAGTGTCTTGGAGAATGATTCAGCTAAGCTTGATAACAAAAATAGTCCCACTCAACTTATTTTGTACTTGAGAAAATTTTATTATCAATAAGACGTGCTTTTATTTCATATGTGTGTACATTTTGAACATTTTAATAAGCACAATTGATAAAATGCGAGGAATCACGCGAGCAAAAAAATTTGAATCGGCGACTAACGCGAGGAATTACGCGGGAAAAAAAATTTGAAATCCACAAAAAAAGTTAAGGATAAGACCCATGATGGGCACCCACGATGCCAAAAAAGTCAAGCCAATAGGCAAGAAAAAAAGGCTAAGGATAAAACCTATGATGGGCACCTATGATGCCAAAAAAGTCAAACCAATAGGCAAGACAAAAGGCAAATGATAAGATCTTTGACGAGTATCCACTAAAAAAGTCAAGCCAATAGGCAAGATAAAAAGTTAAGGATAAGACCCGCGTACAACAGGCTCCCATATAAAAGCAAGCAATATGCTCGCTCAAGGGTAAGACCCATCAAGTATGGGCTCCCACATTATTGCTCGCACCACCAATGGCGAGTAAACACGAAGTATTTCACCAGGCCAGGTCAGGCCAGTTTTACACTAAAAATGAAGCGAGGTCGCGCACTTGCTGAAAATGAAGCAAGGCTTCGCATTAGGATAAGACCCTTGGTCGGGCATTTACAACAAAAAAAAAAATCAAACCAATAGGTAAGACAAAAAGCTAAGGATAAGACTCTTAATAGACACCTAAGCCAAAAAAGTCAAGCCAAATAGGCAAGATGGACAAGGTCGCTTACACTAGCAAATGCCACACTTGTGTTAAAACTGAAGCAAAGGCTGCTGGCACGCTAAATTCAAAGAGAGACCAGTTATGCTAAAACTCAATAGATCACACCAAAAGTCAAAATCATCAAGAAAGTTTGCACAGTATGAGCAGGCATTAAAGATGCAATACCGCATGACCCCCTTTTTTTGTCACTAGTGTATTAAAAGGCAGGCCGTACGATTTGATTATTTATTTCCGCTACACCATCCTTTCTTTTGTAAGACCCCAATAACTTGAACCGTACTTTATCGTCATATTTTTCCCTCATGCACTCATCTTAGGTTGAGAGCCCTTTAGCATACGTTTAACTTGTCCATCATACCTATTCGTGAGCCGATCAAAGTTGAGCCGTGCTATGGTTCGTGACCGATAGTTGTCGTTCTATGATTTGGTTGCACTCGATGTATGACCTTCCTTCGTGTTTTCATATTCTTGTCGTGATTCTAATATGTCCTTTAACGTTGAGCGTATAGACCTTCTAGTTAACTCGTTGGAAAGGTTGAGTTAATGTTGGTTTTGCGTGTTTGATCCTCGGTTTGTCCGAGGATAACGTTGTCATCGAACGTGTTGATTTGTGTCGTATATTTTTATGTTACATATTGTTTCGGTGTCATTTTACACTTATTAATTGTCACGACCCGACCCAAAATCTGATGTGAAATCTCGTTTGGTGCGCGATGACTATAACACAAATATAGCATTTCAAAAATTCCCTTTAAAATAAAATGCAAAGTCATGAGAAAACCCTGTAATGCACGTGCAAGCTTTCTTTTAAACAACAAGATCTTTAAAACCAAACAAAAGCTCAACGGGGAAACAACTAGCTAGAGAAACAACACATTAGCTAGCCACAAATACCGAGAGCTAACGTGCTTAGAAACAACATAAACTATTCAGAGTGCGCAGAAAGTAAGAGTTAATATATACAAAAGCATGGCAACCATACCGGCATACCAAAAGAATATAACAAGTAATAATCGAGAAAACTACCCAACAATACATTGTTTATGTAACATGTACACCCTCGGCCTCACCAAAAGTAAATACAAGGCACAAAGTGCAACTACCCAAAAGGACGACGACCAACTGGAACTAAACACGAGCAGACTACGGATTCCTCGCCCGTCCTTGATCTAAGGAAAACAAATAAACACGAAACGGTGTGAGTTGAAACTCAATAAGCTACTAATGCGACAATATGGCATACTAGATGCAGGACAATAAGGATAACAAGTACTCATGTCATTGCAACATAGATCCTTTACAAGACAAGTATAAACAAGTACAACATGTAACCAAACAACCCCATATTACACGAGAGGCTCTACGATCGCCAACCGTCCTATACCGGTTGGAAATCATGACCAACATTCGCTTATATAGGAAGCACATAAGAGTGATAAGTAAACATTTTCAAAGGATACGGTGTCGAGGTACACCTCTGACCAAACCAATACTTTCAACCAACCAACCAATATAATACCAAATATCGAAGCCGTTGTTGACGTGCTTGATCAATAAACCAATTCAAGAATTCGCCGTTGTTGACGTGCTCGAACCATAACAAAACCAAGATCTCATAACAAAGAACCTGTGAACCATTTTATTTAAAATTCACAATAAACCGGTGCCACCGGTCCCTACAACCCGAAAAGGTCACCCCTGTACAATAGCTTACCAACGTTGCAGTTTTTGCCTACAAACACTTGGCGCTATTCCCTTATCGCGGCCAACGATAGGGGGCAAGAACCCGATGTATTGACCTTCGACTATTATGTAGCCCCTACTCTTGTAATAATCAAGCGTCAATACACCCCTCTCTAAAGACATGCCATGGACTTAACTAAATGCTCAAATAGAATATTTACTCGACATTTAAAATAAATGGTCATACTCCAAAGTAGGGAGTATACGACAACAACAACATTCAATAACAACACGAATGTTTCAAGTAGGTTATAAAAATCCCACACACAAATTTAATCATCTCATAACATATACGAAAATTTAAACAACAATATCTAACACAATTTGGGTAACAAATCTTTCCCAATAAAACTCTCAATTCTCAATGAATTTCCTAAATCACACATGTGGTCTCATTAATTATGAAAACCTATATAACTCGTTAGAATCATTATTTGTTTCTAACGAGTTTGAATCAAAGAACAACCGATTATACTCCAATATTAACAAGTGATACCATTTCTATGTGTACCAACCAAGACAAAACAAGTCTCTCAACATATAAACAAGTCATCCACGAAATTGCATGGCTCATACATCACAACATACCCAAACATGTTGATTTCAACATATAAACCCTATTTCATAAGGCTAGAATGTCATATAAGACATAAATAGAGAAGAAGAAGGGTAGTAGCTTACCTCTTTAAAGATTTAAGCCAAGGAATCTAACATGCAAGCCAAGGGATGTCTTCCCCTAGCCAAGAGCTTTACAAAGATGGTGTTGGATTGTCAAATGGCCTTCAATTGCTCAAGATAGAAGGGTTTCTCTCTCAAAACTCTTCTCTTTCTCTCAAGGTTTCAAGGATGAAGATGAAGTTGTGAAGAGAGTTTTGACTCTCCAAAGGTCTTAAGGAGACTCCGGTGATCGACTTTCCAAGCCTAGGACGTGGTTTAATCTCAGCCCTTGAGATCAAGTCAATTGGTCAAACAACTTAAAAGTTCGTCAAACAAAATAACAGTACGACCTTATGCGGTCGCACTATGCGGACGCATAGCTCTTATGCGAGCTCCTAAAGCGGCCGCATATATTCCAGAGACTTTATGATTTTAAGTGGGCTAGCATTATGCGGACGCATAGATCCTATGCCAGCGTTTAATGCGGCCGCATAGAATCCAGAAAGTTGATGCCTTTAGCAAACTCGTACAATGCGGCATAGGGTGGTTTAGGTCTAAAAGGTTTCCATACACAACAAGGTGATTCTAAAACACCCCAAGTCATCCAAAGATGATACCAACCTCAAACCAAGTCCCAAAACACAGAAGAAACTCTATCAAATTGTCATACAACAAGGCTACAAACACAACCCAAATCAAGTACAAGTGGGCTTGATCCGACGAAAAATTTTCTCTCTCTAAAAATTTTCTCTCTCTTTCGCAAACCCTAACCCTACCAAGGGTGCCTCCTTGGCGGCTGCCATGGCAGCCCAACCAACTGAGCCTCCTCCGACTGAGCCACCGTTATCTCCCTCTACTGCAAAATCCTTTGCTTCAGTTCTTCTCGCCAATACCACACCAGTTAGCCCAATCTCTCCAATCCAGTCTGCTTTGTACAAAGGAGAACCAGCACTTGTCCTAACTGATGACATTACAGAGAGTCTCTCCCAGCCTTTTAAGTTCGCCCTCATAGGGAAATTCTCACATGGTCGTCCTGCTATGGAGGCCACATGACGCTACTTCCAAACGTTTGGGTTGAAGGCTGCCGTAACGATAGGCCATCTTGATGCAAAGCACATTCTCATTCAAGCCAATCACGAAGCTGACTTTCAACGTATGTGGATCAAAGATCAATGGTACCTTGGCAAGTTCCCAATGCGAGTCTTCAAATAGACGCCAAACTTCTGTCCAGACATTGAAAGCCCAATAGTCCCGGTATGGTTCTCTCTTCCCGGACTCCCGCTTTATTTATTTCATAAGACTACTCTTTTTTCCATCGGTGCCATGATAGGGAAGCCCTTGATTATCGATAACCCTACGGCTGCTTTAACTAGACCAAGTGTGGCTCGAATTTGCATAGAGGTTGATATTACTAAGCCCATTCCAGAACGTATTTGGGTTGTTGGGGGGTCTAAATACAGCGGTTTTTGGCAACCAATTCAGGCTAAAAAACTCCCAAAGTATTGCTCCCATTGTTTGAGACAAGGCCATGACATTTCGGTTTGCAAGGTCAAGAACCCCACTGCTGCAACTAAGATGCATCCGAAACCTAATAATAACACTCATTGGATTCCTAAGCCAACTGCATCGCCTAAGGAAACACTACATGCAGAGGATGGTATGCTGGGGGATATTTCAAACCCTATTCTGAACAACATTCTAGAGGAGCAATGCTTGAATGATGATGTTTCCCCACGCAGATTATGGAAGAAGGCATGATAGGGGGTCCCTCAAATATTGTAATGCATAAAAATCTGGGCGAAGAGTGTATGAATAATTCTGATCCTCCCATGCAGTCTATGGAAGAAGGTCAACATGTCACAGCTGTTCATGACATTGCTAATAATTCTGACAATGTACACAAGCAATCTACCCTTTCTCCTATGGTTGGCATCCAAGGTCATAAGTCCCATGCATCTGACTCTCCTATGTCTAACTCGAAGGAAGGAGCTACTGCCTCTCCAAGTGCACATTCAGGATCTCCTATGTCTGACCATCGAAGCGAAAAGTTCGCTCATATCTCTCCCAATCGATTAGCAGTTTTGAATGTGCTAGAAGATGATGAAGACGAATCTGGTGATCAAGCTGTTCTGGACCAATTGAATCTGGAAATTCCAAACTTGACGCGGAAGAAATCAAAAATAATTTATCCCATTAGTAGAGTGACTCGATCTCAGGCCTCTAAGCCATCTTCTGATGCTTCGTTGACTCTTTCCCATGGAAGTTAAAGCTCTCTTCTGGAATGTTCGTGGTATTGGGAATGATCCCACTGTCTCTCGTTTGAAATGACTGTTCGTCTCCATAAAATTTCGATGATTGCTATTTTTGAGCCGATGCTTGCGATGGATAAGGTGGCTCTCATTACTAGAAAACTTAACTTCTGGTTCTCTTTTTCTAATGCTCAAAGCTCTATTTGGGTCTTCATTAAATCATGTTATTCTTGTCATTTAATTCAAGAATCATCGCAGCAGATTACTATCCAGATTCAGCACTTTTCTTGGCCTGTTTTAACCCATTTTACTTGTGTTTATGCGAGATGTGATACTCGGGATCGTCGGGAGTTATGGGATGATCTTATTCAGCTTAATGCTCGTCATCCTGATGTTCCTTGGCTCGTAGGAGGGGATTTCAATATTATTCTTCATCCTAGTGAAAAATCTGGGGGTAATGGCTGGGATAGAGCTGGAGCTCTTGATTTTTATGCTTACATTTCTGCCACAGGCTTAACAGATTTGGGGTATTCTGGTCCTACCTACACTTGGTGGAATAAAAGGGAGGGCTCTTCCACAATTCACCAAAGAATAGACAGGGTTCTTTGCAACACAAGATGGTTGGATCAATTTAATGCGACTTCTATCCATCATCTCAATAGAACATGCTCCGATCACTCCCCTATGTTAGCATCTATATCTCGGTCAGACTCTTCTAATCCAAGTGCTTTTCGATTCGTGAATGTTTGGACTACTCATGTCTCTTTTAAGGAGCAGGTTCAAACTGCTTGGGCTATGCCGGTGCATGGGAGACCTATGGTTAAATTTTCTTGCAAACTTCGTAATACCAAAACAGTCTTGAAAGCTTGGAGCAAAACCACATTTGGCGATATTTTTGCTAATCTACGTTCAGCTGAGGAGGATGTTCTTGAAAAAGAATTGTTATTTGAGCTTAATAGTTCTGAGGAAAATAGAACGAGCCTCATGGAAGCTCAGGCTCGATGTCGGCTCTTCTTATCTCGTGAGGAGGCTTATTGGAAACAAAAATCCAAAATTAAGTGGCTTAAGGAAGGGCAAGGTAACTCTAAGTTGTTTCATGCGTCTGTCAAACAGGCCCAACGGCGTCTTCATATCCATTCTATTCATAATGCGGATGGGACCCTTCAGCCTCGATCATGCTATTAAACAAGCCGCGTAGAGTATTTTAAAAATCGCTTCAAGCGGAGGGGCTTGTCGGGACTGCGACTTGGATATGATTCCAAGTTTGGTTACGGATGATTGGAATGCCTTTCTTATTGCTCCTCCTTCGTCTTCAGAAATCCTTACTGCTGTTAAAAATCTGAGTGGTGACAGTGCTGCCGGTCCGGATGGCTTCACTGGGAATTTTTATACTTCTTGCTGGGATATTATTGGTCAAGATTTTTGTGAGGCCATCCTGGAATTCTTCTTAGGTTTCTCTCTTCCCAGAGCTTGGTCTAGTACTCTGATTGCTACTATTCCCAAAGTTGATAGACCCAATTCTTTTAAGGATCTTCGTCCGATCAGTTTATGCAATTTCTGTAATAAGGCGATTTAAAAGATTTTGTCCTCGAGACTTGCTTCTATCTTACCTTCTATCATATCGAACAATCAAAGTGCTTTCACTAAAGGGCGTATCATCCAGGATAACATCTTACTTGCCCAAGAAATGATGTGTCATTTGGGAAAGCGAGTGACGGGATCTAATATTATTTTAAAGTTGGATATGGCCAAGGCATTTGATCGTATCTCCTGGGTTTTTCTTACAAAGGTTCTCAGGAAGTTTGGCTTCAATGAAGTATTTATTGATCTCATCTGGCGTCTCTTGTCTGACAACTGGTTTTCAGTTCTGATTAATGGAGAACCTATGGGCTTCTTTTCTTCTTCCCGTGGCTTGCGTCAAGGTGATCCTTTATCGCCTAGTCTTTTTATTATTGCGGCAGAAGTTCTCAGCCGTAACCTTGATAGACTCCACTCCCAATTTCCTAATTTGATTTTTTTGACAATTAGTGGCTGCCCTATTGTTTCTCATTTGGCTTTTGCTGATGATATTGTCATTTTCTGTAATGGGAGCAAATCTTCTCTTTCAAGGCACAAGGAGTTGATAGCTGATTATGAAAAAGTTTCAGGTCAGCTTATTAATGTCAGTAAAAGTTCTTTCTATGTTCACCCTCGCACTCCTGTCTCCAGATCCCAAACTATTGCTTCTATTTTGGGATACTAGGCTGGCACTCTTCCCATCATATATCTTGGTTGCCCAATTTACTTTGGCAGGAAGCGTAAGCAATATTTTGATGGTTTAATTATGAAATTACAGAATCTTATAAACTCATGGATGAGTCCTTTTTTGAACTCTGCTGGCCATATTACCCTTATTAAACATGTCTTACATTCCATTACTGCTTACCAGATAGCTTCCATTGATCCTCCTCTCTCGGTGGTGCATGCGATTGAAAGGGCTTTTGCTAATTTTTTCTGGGGTCAAATCGATGGAAGGAATAAGAGCCATTGGGTCTCTTGGAAAGCTTGTTGTCATCCTGTGTGGGAAGGGGGTGTTGGAATAGCTTCCTTATCTGATATTATTCAAGCTTACGGCATTAATCTATGGTGGCGATTCCGAACTCAATCAAATCTGTGGTCAAACTTTTTGCGAGCTAAATATTGTGCTTCTTCTCATCCATCTATTATTATCTCTAAAGGCTCCCATGTTTGGTCTCGATTGCTCAAGGCTAGACCCATTGCTGATCGTCATATTTTATGGATTATAGGTCGGGGGAACTGTTCTATATGGCAAGATTATTGGCTTAGAGGTCACGGCTTAGATCGACCTCCTAACTGCTCTATTACCTGTGTTAAGGAATTATTTCAGACTCATAATACCATTGATCAAGCTGCTGCCTCTATTCTGTCGAGAGACACTATCCAGATTATTAAAGATCAGTGCATTACCTTGGCTGATATCGATGATGTTCCATGCTGGGAGCTTTCTTCTTCGAGTAAATTCACATTCAGCTCCGTGTACTCTTTGCTCAAGCCTGCTAATCCCTCCTTGTTTGTCTTTTAAGTTCATATGGCACCCTTTTCTCCCTCGGCAAATCAGTGTTTTCCATTGGAGGTTCTCTTAAAAAACTGCCTTTGGATGAGGGTTTATGGAGCAAAGGTTTTTCTTTAGCTTCCAAATGCTCTTGCTGTGATTCGGGACATATCGAAACCTTTGAACATGTTTTTTTGTCGAGCAATACTGCTGCTGCCGTCTGGAAGTATTTTGGTCTATTCTATGATATTCAGCCTTCCTATCATTCCATTTCACAGCTTTGCTTTGCCTGGTGGTGCAATGCCAAATCTAAAGTTTGCTCTATTCTTCCTTCCATAATTCTTTGGCACTTATGGAAATTCAGAAATAGCTCAGTCTTTGACAACTCTAGGCTTCCAGTTGGGAAGATCATTCAAGCTATTCAAGATGATCTCTCAGCTGCTTTCCAAGCTAAGGGTCTTCGGGTTATTCATGGCTCTTCGAAAGTGAGATATGTGTGTTGTAAGCAAATTGTTATTCAGCAAGTTCTATGGTGTAAACCGCCGAATGGGAAATTTAAACTAAACACGGATGGTGCTAGTCGGGGCAATCCGGGTCATGGTGGGGGGGGGGGAGGCGCATTGTGCGGGATGGTGCTGGGAAAATAATATATGCTTTCTCTCGGTATTTTGGAGTTTGTTCCAATATGGAAGCTGAAATTCGGGCTCTTCTTTATGGCCTTCAATGGCTTAATAACCAAGGTTTGTTTGATGTTATTATTGAAACAGACTCTAAAGTCACCTATGATTGTCTCGTTTGGACATTCTCCTCCGTGGCGTATGCTTATTATTTTCGTGAACTTGCTCACATTCACTCGTCGCTATATTCTTAATCATTGTTACCGGGAAGCTAGTTCTGTTGCTGATAGCTTGGCTAATCTTGCTTGTGATTCTTTTGGAGATTTTGATTTTCCAAATTTGCAATCTTTGCCTCGGCGCATTCGGGGCCTTATTCTGCTAGATGAAAATGACACCCCTCATATTAGAGTTACCTGATTGTCGTTTCTTTCTGTTTTTTGTTCTCTGATGTATTTCCTTTCGAGGTCAAGCTCCTTTGTCCTCCCGTTTATAAGGGCTAGGCTGGTTGTCCCCCTCAAGTTTGTATTCATTATTTTTAATTAATAAAATCTAGCAGGGTGCCGTCCCTGTTTCCCTAAAAAAAAAAAAAATCAAGTACAAGTGAATACCAAGATTCAAACACATAACAATGCTCATGAGAAGTAAACATTCTACTCAATTGCAAGCATAATTCAGTAAAGGTATTCATGAAATGACAATGTCATAAATAAGGCATATAAATCATGTGTATGCAAATAATACGAATAGTACATTAATACCTTAGAATGATATTGGGATTAACCTAGGTTGGTTTAGGAGTCTTCGGGTTAATTTTGTGCAAGTTTCAAAGGGCTGAGCATCCTGAAGTTGACGCGTTCGCACCAAGAACCCCATGCAACCACGCCTGACAGAGCTACAGAAGGCCAATTGGCTGAAGTTGGCTTGCCCGTGCCAAGCTCTAAGCGCGACCGCGGCGCCTATTTTGACATGTTGCGTAATTTTGACCAATTTACTAGAAATGACAATTTTAACCCCCCTTGGTTAATATTTTGAACCCGTGAAAGGCCTTAAGTCAGACTTTTATGGATGAGAAATAACATTTCTCAGTTCATCTCCATTCTTCCAAGGTTAGAGAGAGAGTGAGAGAGAATTCTAGAGAGAGAGAGAGAGAGAGGGTTTTTGAGAGAGAAAACCTTAGATCTAGTATGTTTCACGCGTGGGATCGACGATCCGACTTCACTACGACGTAGAGCATGATAAGAGGAGTATTTCTAGTCAAAGGAGATTGAGATCCATTGGTGTAATCTGAATCTCTCTTCCCCTAAGCTTCTAGAGAGAGAAATAAGAGATCTTGCATGATACGAGGTGAATCTCGATGATTTGAGATCGTGGATGTGTAGAGCTCGTCGAGGGCATTGTTTCTACCTGAAGAAATTGTGTTTTCATCGATGTGGTTTTTGGTAGAATTGTAAGTTACTGATTTTATTTCTTGTCTATAGTATATATTCATGCTGTAGAGTACGTATTTCATGTCGGTATGTTAAAATTGGAGATTATAAGCGATATTTGGCGAGTAGAATGAAATGATACTGTAAAATGGTGCTATGTGATTTTTGTGCATTTCTTCTACATGTTTAGCTGTAGAAGTTGTTGAGATTCATGCCGTACGTGTGAAATATGTGTTAAATCACGAAATAACAAAATGTGAGGATGGACTCTACGGGGTCTGAATTTGACTTGGAATATGTGTTTATTGATACATGACTTAGTCTACGGAACCTAAACATGTTGAAACATATGGGTAATTGATTATGTGACTTAATTCGTGAAATTAGTGTTATTCGACTCTACAGAGTTCGAAAGTGATATCGATGATTCTCTGTGGATTACTTTGCGAGAGTGAGTTGTTTGACTCTATGAAGTACGATGTCAATGTGGTAATGAATGTGACTAAATGTGTGGATACATGAACATGTGGTTGATGTTGAATATCTTTTCTAATTACTTGATAGATAGAAGAGACTCTAAATGTGGTTAAACGATGGGACGCCATCATCTTGATATTTGGAAAATCAGTAATAATAAATGATACCGGTAAGTCATAGTGTCACTGACGTTTCATGAGGGTAGAGTGCTAGTGAAATGCCGTCGCTGGTGCTATGATGAATCTGGGACTTTTCACTACTAGCCCTAGCGGATGGTTGAAACTCGGCACACCTCATATCTGGCTGAGGTGGAGACCGAACCGAGTGACTCATTGAGTGATAAAAGATCAAAGGTACATCGGTCCAGTAGCGCGCTCCTAAATATGATGATAAATTTGGTTTCGCACTTTTATGATGAATGGGATGATAAGGTTGAAAGTAGTTGGTCGCGCTGCAAATTAAATTGCAACAACTAGGGCAAGAGTACCCTGCCGTATCAAGTAATATAGTGCGTAAGCACAAGTATCGATTCCACAGGGAATGCACGTAATTTTCACTCCTACTAAGTACCGAAATTGAGCTAGCTAATTATATTTGAGCGAAAATAAATTAAGAATAAAAACAAAAACTAAAAATAAAAAAAGCAATTAATATATACAACGTCGCAAAATGGTTTGGCAACAACAAATCAAGATAAAAGATAGGATTTATAGGAATGCAATATTTTCTAGTCTAGCTCGTGATTAATTTAATCTTCTCTCTACTCTCTTTACTCAAGTCTTGGTAGCCGAGAACACTAAATTGGTTAACTACGAGCTCTCGCCCCAATAGCAACCCGAATCTCCCTACCTCGCGAATGGCTAAGGTGGATTGATTTGCGTGTCGAACAAGTCCTCAATTGGCTATCTATGAACACTCGATACCTCTCGGTCAAGCCATAGATAATTATTGTGTTATCCGAATTAATAGGACGGGCTCTCGCATCTTACCCTATAATTCTAGAAATCATCTAATGGGTAGCGAACCCATCGGAAGCATTAAGAGCACACAATAAATACTAAGAATATGGGTAATAGTGGGTAGAGAAATAATCTCTATTTTTCTACAAGGCATGCCGTAACCGGACATCGAAAGTGGTTAAAAACCCTAATTTCCTACCTCTCGGTGGAGGTATCGCTTCACAAAACAAGTACTCCCATGGCTATCGGTGTTTTCCAGGCACCAACTACTAATTTGTTCGGTCCGAAATGCAAGGTAGCTTTCGCGATCCAAACATTTCTAAAATCATTTAATTAATGGCCAATTAATTAAAAGTATTAAGCCCACAAATTAATAACCTAGCATGCTTGTGTACTAAATAAAGAGAAAGATTAAATTAAATCACTACAACAACATAGAAAAATAATTGCTTTCCATAAATCATTAAAGCACAAAGCCAATTCCACAATTACAAAATCATTCAACCCAAGAAAATATCTAAAATATAAATTGGAAGAATTTTAACCGACAAAGCCGCGAGCAATGCCGAGAACTGGGGTTGAAATCATTTGTAGAAGTTTCGTTGGCCCTTGATTTGAAGCTCCAAACCTTCGATGGTGATCAAGCATCAATGGTGTAGAGATTTTTAGGGAAGAAGACGCTGCCCCAAAGGGGCGTTTTGCCCCAACAGGGGACTTTTTCTTAATTTGGGGCTGCTTGGAGATATTTAAATGAGGGCCAAAGAGTATCAAGGAAGCTTGTGGCAAAATGGAAATTAAATATGAAGCTTTAGGGGCTGAAAAGAGCTAGGAGAATTGCTGGGGGCGAAACTGGAACTTGGCTGATCTGGGTGGAGTTCGTGGGTTGGATGGGGATGGCAGATGGGTTGGAGGATGGCTGATGGGAGCGGGTCAGCTGGTGGGTAAATGGGCGAGGATGTGAGGTGAAGTGGGCTGGAAGGATGGCTGGTGGAGCGGGAAACTGGGCCGGATCAGCCAAGATCTATGAAGAAACTCGCGGGTTGAAGGCTGGAGCGCTGGACACGTGGCAGCGCGCTGGAGCTGCCAACACATTAATGAGAACTTTGAAGATTTGCTCCGGTGCCCCTGCCTTCTTGAAGTTGTCTCCCGTCCTTCCCTCCGCACTTCTCATTTTAGTCCTCTGTAGCTCCGTTAGCCCACCGTTAGTACATTTTGCCTTGGCTAACTTGACGGACTTTGACGGAATTATTTGCAGCTTAACCTTGAAGCCCAAAATTGCCTAAAACCTTGTGCTAAAATCCTTGAAAACTCATAAATACCTTGGAAACCTACAATGAAGCACAAATACACAAATAATAATATTTCCAAGAATATTTAATTCAAAAATAACACAAAATAAAAGGAAATAAAGGGGAAAATTCGTGAAAATCTTGAGCTCATCAGTAGTCTAAGGTGTACCTCGACCCCCGTATCCATCCACATGTGTTGCTTTACAGTTTATTATGTGTTCCCTGTATAAGCGAGTTGGTCGCGATTTCTAACTGGTATGGGACGGTTGGCGCGGCAGCTGAGCCTCTCGTGGAGTATAGGATTGACTGGTTATAACATGCTATCTGTTATATGTTGTTATTACATAAAATCATTACAAACTGATATTGTTGATATATGAACTGTGTTGCATATTAGCATGCCATGTAGTTGCATAGTAGTAACTTACTAGGTCTTCGACTCATCCCTTCCATATTGTTTTTCCTTAGTTCTTAGGAATACGGGTAATAGTGGCGGTGACGAGGTGCTCGTATGAGGTAGTTATGAAGCTTGAGTAGTTTAGTTGACCCCCTTTGTGTTGTTTAAGTTGTATTTGGGTGAACGTGTTGAATGTTGTAATTCCTCTTTTGGGTAATGTATTATGATATAGTTAGTTGTGGTATTTTGTTCCGACACGTGATGTCGAGGTATATTAGAACTATAAACGATTTGGGTATTGTATATTATGAATGTGATGGTTGTGGCCGTGTGGCCAGTTATGGTTATATTTGTTGTTACCGAGCAGTGTAGCTCGATGATGTGGTTGTGTTTATGGTAGTTGTATTGTGGTCCACCGGTTCTTGTATAGACGTCGAGGTGGTTATAGTTGTTGTTGTGGTTGATGATTTTGGAGTTATGATTTTCTTGAGCTAGATAGCTCGTTGTACACGTGGTTAAATACGAGATATAAAGGTTTGATGTCCTAATTCGGTGTATGGGGTCCGGGTTGGGGTGTAACATCTTCTTTCTTGATTTTTGACTTTTTAAAGTGGGTAGCTTAAATTCTAGTAGATTTTTGCCTTTTAACTCCTAGCCAGTAGAGATTAGTCCCATCAAATGTCCCCATGTGATTCCCAAAGAATGCAATACGGGCTTTTGTCAAACAATAAACATTGAAAGACAACTCGCACTCCAAGGATTCAATATGCAATGCAAAGGGCGGGCTACTCTTGGCAAAAAAAAAAGGGGCAGTCCTCATCTAAATGGCGGGCCTCAAAAGATATCAAGAGGGTGGCTGGAATATATGCTGGGTAAAGTCAAAAGTATACTCTTTGGTCTGAGCAAGCTCACACAGCAAAGAGAAGGGGGTTACTGAACTTCCCAAAAATAAAAATGACAATATTCAAAATTGGCCAAGCATCACAAAGTGGGCGAGCCTCACTTTGGGGCGAGCCTCTAGGGGCGGGCCTAGTTACATACACTTCGTATATTACAGAATTATCTCTGAGCATGTTACCTCTAAGCGTGTTAAGGAATTATCTCCGAGTATATTACGGGATTATCTAAATAAACTACGAAACTATCTTTGATTTACTAATAAGTCCAAAATGGACACGCTACTTTGACCCATAAACTGCAGGATCTAATTGCATCTATCACAACCCAAAATTATCTAGGGCAATACTACTCTCTCATAAATAATAACATCGGAGACAGTACAAGGTACGCACAATTATACACTTTTTGCTCCCTCAATTAGCATTATTCTTTCTGTGATATACAGTGTTAATTCTCAAATCGGAGGGACTTTACAGGGATCCCATGTGCAGTAACTCTTATCTTAATTTCAGGCCAGTTATAAGTCATTTCACTGGAGCAATTTTCCATCAGGACCACGATGTAAAAATCGGCATCATCACATAGATAATTTATGTATGGAAAGTGCTAAAGTAAAAAATGCCGAATGCATCAACCGCATACTTAGTGGGGTTGTACTTTTTGTGAAATATAGCATACGGTTGATGCATTCTGTAAATGAGGTATGTTGATGTAGTATTACTCTTTATTTATACTTTTCTTATTTTATTTTCTTCTTTTGCTTCATGAATTCATGTTGATAAAAAACTGGGGCAACACATTACATGGTCATCTTCCAAAAAAAAAAAACATTTTTAAGGGGGGACAAAAACGATTTGGACAATGACATGGCCGATGTGTTTGGAATTTAAGGTTGACCGCCTGATACTTGTCATTTGGACTATTACTTGTCTAGAAATTTAATTTAAAATAAAGGTAGTCGCCTATGTCATAATGAGTTTTATGAGTTGCAGTTGTTCGGGCAACAATATTTGAATTAATTTAATTTACAACTATTCCCGAAAGTGGGTAAGTGGAACAAAGAAAAGCTAAACCAAATAAATTCTTTTTATTCCACATGATAGGCCCCTATGGAATTCATCCTACGTGGCCCCAATCATCTCATGAGGTGGCGTGGACTCTATTAGCCAAGGAGACACACTGGAAATTGAGCAGGCTGGGTACAAAATTGACGAGCACTCGTTTTTCCCTGAATCCTGTCGACCAAGTGAACAATGAGCAAACCTAGGCTTCAACGTCCTCATTGCTGAGCATGAACTAGATAATCAGTCACTTTAAGAATCTCACTGTCCCATCGTTTGCCTAATGATAATCATTGAGTTTGGCACTTTACGCACCGACATCTCACCTAGCAAGCAAGGACACGTGGTTTCACTCCTATGGCTCATCAAAGACGGGCGCCTGACACACCACAATCTCTACTCCACTATCCCACCTTCTGACATGAAAGTACAAGAACCACACTACGGATGTTTACCGATAACCACTACTCGTCTGGCAGCGCCGCCTGACTTACTAGAAGATAAGTCAAACGTACATCCTTATCTCTTGCATGTCCCCTCCGGTACCAAGTCTACAGCCAATAAATACCAAGGTATTCAGTCAATTTTTTTTCTAGACTCTATTTGTCTTCCACACACTACAAGGTTCTTCTTAGTGTTCACAACACTTCAAAAATTCTATAGTCTTCATCACAAACCAAGTTCTATGGTTATGACCCCTAATTATTACCTATATACTTACTCTGACACTGAAGGGTTATGGTCAGGTCACACCTGATTCCCCTAACCTGCTCATTGTTGATCACACGCAGCGTAGTTCATCTTCATCACACGTTACGCCATTGCTGAACAACTCAAGTATCCTCCAAGTCATCCCTAGACTACCCACTTGACATTATGTGAAATCTGACATGGTCACCAACCACTTTTTTGTGTGATTGATGAGCTCAAGATTTCCACGAATTTTACCTTTAATTTCTTTTTATTTTGTGCTACTTTTGTGTTAATTATGCTTGGAAATATTATTATTTGCGTGTTTGTGCTTTAATGTAGGTTTCCAAGCTATTAACGAGCTTTCATGGAGTTTTTTTATAAAGTTTGAGGCAATTCCTGGCTTTAATGTTGAGTTACAAAGCAGTTCAAGTTGTTTGAGGTCGTTCTGTTAGCCTTCCGTTACTGAATTACAAAGCAAAGGACTGTAATGAAAGAATAAAAAGACTAACGGATGCTAACAGTAGCTAACGGAGGACCTAAATGAGAAGCCTGGAGGGGGAAGGATTTTGAGAGCCAAGGTCAAAAGTGCAGGGGTACCGGAGCAATTCCAAAGAGTCAGAAGCGTGCACTCCTTGTGCGCTTCTTAGCGCTCTCAGCCAAGCCTAGGCCGCTTCGTCCACGCACCGTGTCGCGCCGCGTCTTCAGAAGGCGTTCCCCAGGCGAATTAATGAGGGATTAGCCAAGTTTTGGTCCCTTTTGCCCCTAAATTTCATGCCAAATTCCTATTCTGCCCCTTCAGCTCTTGACCACTTGTTTGCTATCTCTTCTATATCTCCCAAGCAACCCTAAATGATTTTCAGATAGTCCCCAAAGGGCCAGCAACCCCTCTCCCCCAATTTTCTCTCCGTCCTCCAAAGATTGATCATCATTGAAGGTTTGTAGCTTCAAATCAAGTGCCAAAAAAACATCTACAAGTGATTTCAATCCCAGATTTCGGCATTGCTCGCGGCTTTGTCGGTTTAATTCTTTCAATCTATATTTATGATATTTTCTAGGGTTGAATGATTTTGTAATTTGTGGAATTGGCTTTGTGCTTAATGATTTATGGAAAGCAATTATTTTTTTATGTCGTTGTAGTGTTTTAATTTAATCTCTCTCTCTATTTAATATACAAGCATGCTAGGTTACTAATTTGTGGGCTTAATGCTTTTAATTGATTAGCCATTAATTAATTGATTTGAGAAATGTTTGGATCCAAGAGAGCTACTTTGTATTTTGGACCTAGTAAATTAGTAGTTGGTGTTTTTTTGACACACACCGATAACCATGAGAACTTGTTTTGACACGAGTTCGACCCACGTAGCCATTGGATAGGTAGGGAAGATTTGGGCTGTTAGGGCGAGAGCCCGTAGTTACCCCCTTTCGATGTCTCGCCACCGGCATGACTTGTAGAAAAATAGAGAGAATATCTCTTTACAAAGTATTGCCCATTATCTTGTTTATTATTGTGCGCTTCTAATGCTTTTTAATGAATTAGCTACCCATTAGATGATCACTAGAATTATAGGGTAAGATGCGAGAGCCCGTCCTATTAATTCTAAAAACCACAATAATGCAGCTATTCTTTCCTTACTATAAGATGCGAGAGCCTGTAGTAGGGATTGGTAGCTAGATTTACTATAAGATGCGAGAGCCCATAGTGAATATATACTATCAACGTGCGGCCGACTACCAAGACTTGAGTTAAAGAAAAGTGGAGAGAGGATTAAATTAATCACGAGCTAGACTAGAAATATTGCAATCATATAATCCTATTTTTAAATCTTGATTTGTTGTTGCCAAACCATTTTTGCGTCCATGTAAATATTAATTGCTTTATTTTATTTTTAGTTTTTAAACTAAAATTATTTTCGCTCAAATATAATTAGTTAGCCCAATTTCGGTAATTAGTTTGTGTGAAAATTACGTACATTCCTTGTGGGATCGATAACTCATACTTATGTACATTTTATTACTTGATACGACAGGGTACTTGCCCTTGTTGCGTTCTACGCACATCAGTGATCACCACAAATACCCATTTTATAATAGTTTTGAGGTTTTTACGTATCGCATGGCACCGACAGAGTTGAAAGAACTAAAAGTACAATCAGAGGAATTGCTAAATCGAGGTTTCATTAGACCGAGTGTATCGCCTTGGGGTACACCGATATTTTTTGTAAGGAAGAAAGACGGTTCTTTGAGATTGTGCATTGATTATAGGGAGTTGAACCAAGTGACTATTAAGAATAAGTATCCTCTTCCACATATTGATGATTTGTTTGACCAACTTCGGGCTTCGTTGTGTATTCCAAATTTGATCTTAGAAATGGTTACCATCAATTGAAGGTTCGGGCGAAGATATTCAAGACGGCATTCCGCACTCGACGGGCACTTTGAGTTTGTGGTAATGCCATTTGGGTTGACGAATGCACCAGCTGTATTTATGGATTTAATGAATAGAATATTCTTGCCTTATCTGGATTATTTTGTGGTGGTATTCATCGATGATATTCTTGTGTACTCAAAATCCCGGGAAGAGCATGAGAAACATTTGAGGTGGTATTGACAGTATTAAGGGAAAAGAAGTTGTTTGCGAAATTTAGTAAATGTGCATTTTGGCTTGAGGAAATCTCTTTTCTAGGCCATGTTGTTTCGGGTAATGGTATTTCGATAGATTCAATCAAGATTGAAGCAAGAGTGAATTGGAAAAGACTCGAGTCGGTAACGGAGATTCGAAGCTTCTTGGGTTTGGCGGGTTATTATTGGAGGTTCATTGAGGGGTTTTCTAAGATTGCAACTCTGATGACAAATTTAACACAAAAGAATAAACCCTTTGTATGGAATGATAAATGCGAAGCGAGTTTCCAAGAGTTGAAAAGGAGATTGACTACGGCTCCGATCTTGGCACTACCGAATGGACACGATGGGTTAGTTATATACAGTGACGCTTCGAAAGAGGGTTTGAGTTGTGTTTTGATGCAGAATAGGAGAGTGATAGCGTATGCTTCTCAAAAGTTGACTCCATATGAGCAGAATTATCCAACCCACGACCTTGAGTTAGCTGCGATCATCCTTGCTCTACACAAGTGGAAACATTACCTTTATGGAGCTAAGTTCGAAGTGTTCACCAATCACAAAAGCCTCAAGTACTTATTTTCCCAAAAGGAGTTGAACAATAGACAACGACGATGGATGGAACGACTTAAGGATCACGATTGTACTATCTTGTATCATCCAGGAAAAGCCAACGTAGTAGCGGATGCACTTAGTCAAAAAGCGTACATGTCTTGCTTGATGACTCGTGAATGGAAAATGCTTGAGGATGTTCGAGATTGGGGTCCTTGTAGATCGAGACAGGGGGTAATCTTTGCTAACCTTCGGGCTACACCAGTATTTCTCCAAAGGATTAAAGAAACACAAGTGGACGACCCAAAATTGAAGACATTGATTGATGAGTTGAATGAAGGAAAAACACCAGATTTCACAAAGAACAATGATGGTATCCTTACGTTTCGAATAGAGTTTGCATCGGCAATTGATGAAGTTAAACGGCAAGTATTAGAGGAAGCTCACAAGTCTAAATAACGATTCATCCGGGAGCACTAAGATGTATTAATACTTGAAGAAGAACTTTTGGTGGAGCGGTATGAAAAGAGAGGTAGCCGAGTTTGTATCAAGGTGCTTGACTTGTCAAAGAATTAAAGTGGAACATCGCGACCGGTAGGATTGTTACAACCATTGGAGATTCCAGAATGGAAATGGGAGAATATAGCGATGGATTTTGTGATGGGGTTGCCACGGACTCGTCGAGTTCATGATGCGGTTTGGGTTATTATTGACAGGTTGACCAAGTCGGCACATTTTCTTCCTATTGCGATGACTTACTCGATGGAGAAACTTGCTACTTTGTATATATAAGAGATTATGAGGTTACATGGAGTGCCAGTTAGTATAGTATCGGATCGAGATCCACGGTTTACATCACGGTTTTGGCAATCACTCCAAAATGCTTTGGGTACGAAGTTAACTCTTAGCACGACATTTCATCCTCAGACAGACGGACAATCCAAGAGAACCATTCAGATACTTAAAGACATGTTGCAAGCTTGTTCGATGGATTTCAAGGGCACATGGGATTCACACGTACCTCTGATAGAGTTTGCGTACAACAAGAGCTATCAATCGACTATTGAGATGGCTCCTTATGAAGCTCTTTATGGAAGAAAGTGTCGTTCTCCAATTTGTTGGGATGAAGTCGGCAAAGCAAAGATATGGGGTCCTGACATGGTTCATGAATCAGCTGAGAGTGTAAAGCTTATTCGGGAAAGGTTGAAAATGGCTCAAAGTCGACAAAAGAGTTATGCGGATCATCGACGCAGGGATCTTGAATTCGAGGTAGGTGATCATGTATTTTTGAAAGTTTCGCCACGAATTGGAGTCAAGAGGTTTGGTAAGAAAGGGAAATTGACACCAAGGTTCATTGGTCCATTTGAGATTTTGGAAAGAATCGGAAAGTTAGCTTATAGATTTGCACTACCACCGTCAATGTCGAGCATTCATGTGGTATTTCATGTGTCTATGTTGAGAAAATACTTGTCGATGCATCGCACATCTTGGAGTATGAATCGATAGACTTAACACCCGATCTTTCATACGTCGAACAACCTGTTAGAATACTCGATACTAAAGAACAAGTACTGAGGTCAAAATCCATTCCCCTTGTGAAAGTATTGTGGAGGAGTCATAACATCGAGGAGGCCACTTGGGAATTAGAGCACGAGATGCGTGCGAAATATCCATCTTTGTTCGTTGAGTTTGGTAAGTAAATTCGCAGACGAATTTATTCTAAGCGGGTGAGGATGTAACACCCGCACCATTGACACCATTTACATTCATCCATTTTCTAAACCTTTTATATTGACATTGTCATTTTATGAGCATATATCATTCAAATAGGCTTGCATTTGAGTTAGTTGTACTCTTCACATGTATATTGATATGTACTTGAAGTTTCATAATTGTTCGTATTTGCATTGGTGAGCATTCATAACTTCATTATATGTGGTTTGGATTGTGTTGTATTTGTTTCTTAAACTTAATTTGAGGTTGGTTTCACCTTAGGGTGACTTGGGAGGTGTATTGGTATCACATTGATGTGTTTAAAAAGCCTTTTGACCTGATTCAGCCCCTAAGCAGCCGCATTGTGCGAGCTTGCCCAAGACCCTAACTTTCTGGATTCTATGCAGCCGCCTTAGGCGTCCGCATAATGCTAGCTTCCTAGAATCACAAACTTACTGAAATCTATGCGGCCGCGTAAGGAGCTCGCATAGGAACTATGCGTCTGCATAGTGCAGCCGCATAGTGTCGAACTCTGTTATTTTGTTTGACAAATTTTTAAGTTGTTTGACCATTTGATTACCATCCAATGGCTGAGATTAATCACGACCTTGACCCCTTTTTACCAGCCTTGCTAAGTCTCCAAAATACTAAGGGAGTCTCATTTCACACCCCATTTGATCACCTTCACCCTTGGAAAGTTGAGAGAGAAAGAGAAGAGCTTTGAGAAGGAAAACCTTGTCTCTTGATCATTTGGAGACCAAATTGCAATCCAACACCATCCTTGTGAAGCTCTTGGTTAGGAGAAGTCATCCCTAGTCTTGCATGTGGCTTTCCTTGGTTTAAATCTTCAAGTGGTAAGCTACTACCCCTTTTCTCCCTCATTTATGTATTGTTCTTCATCCTAGACTTGTTAATTGATGAAACCATGTTAAAATCATCATTTTTGAGTATGTTTGACCATGTTGACTTGTTAAATTCGTGGTTGACTTTTTAGATGTGTTTGGAGACTTGTCTTTACATGTTAGAAATGTAAAGTATGATTAATAATTGTTAAGTTTACGGTATAATTGATTCGCGTAAACTCGAACTCATTAGAAACCAAAAATGACTCTAACGGAGTTCGTTAGGATTTCATAATTTATGAGACCACGTGTGTGATTTGGGAATTCTTGGACGATTCGAGTGATTAGTTTGGAAATTTGGTTACACCGGTTGTGTGTATTAATATTACGTTAATTGTCATAATTTTCATAAGTTGGTTATTTGTGGTGTGGGATTATTATAATTCACTTGAGACATTCGTATCATTATTGAATGTTATTGTTGTGGTATACTCCATACTTGAGTATGATCGTTTATTTAAATGTCGAGTAAACATCTACTTGTGCATTTAGTTATGTCCATAGCATTTGTGTTGGCGGTGTATTGACGCCGATTATTCCGGAGCCGGGCTACGTAATAGTCGAAGGCCAATACATCGGGCCTCGCCCTACCGTTGGCCCCGATAGGGGTATAACGCCATTTGTTGTACGAATAAACGCAACCATGGTAAGCTATAGCCGTGGTTGATTCTTGCGTTGTAGGGACCAAGATCACCCGTCGACGTGAATATAGAAGATGGTTCACACAGTGTTAAGTTATTTGGGATTCTTGTTCGAGCACGTCAACAACGGCTCTACATTTGGTATTATATTGGTTGGTTGGTTGGAAGTATTGGTTTGGTCAGAGGTGTACTTCTATGCCAAATCCTTTGTAACTTGTTTATTTATAGCTCTTATATGCTTCCTGTATAAGCGAATATTGGTTGCGGTTTTCAATCGGTATGGGACGGTTGGCAATCTTTGAGCCTCTCGTGTAGTATGGGGTTGCTTGGCTATGTGCTATACTTGTTACTCTAGTCTTGTAAAGGGATTGTTTTGTGATGGTATGAATACTTGTTATTGTAACGCCCGCCTCATTTGCAACATTTTATCGCATATAATTCCATGTGTATTTTTCATATCTCATATCATCATTTACATCATTTTGTCATAAATGATTTCATACGTTTTGTGTACTATATTGTTGCTTAAAGTCGTGTATTTTATCGTGCTTGAGACGCGTTATAAGTAAGGAGTGATCGGACCTAGGAAAGGAAGGAGAAACAAACTGTTTTTAGGCACTTTAGCCTTGGCACGACCGTGCCTTTGCCGGCACGACCGTGCAAGGCTGCCCGTAAGGTTAGTATCTTCAAAATAACTTAGCACGACCGTGCAGCCTATTTGGCACGGCCGTGCGAGAGGTTCCAGACTCCAGACTTAGCAATATAGGGTTGGCACGACCGTGCATGTATTTTGGCACGGCCGTGCGAGGTTGGCACGACCGTGCCTTAATTGGCACGGCCGTGCGAAGCAATTCAGACTTAGGCTTTGCGAGAAAGCCCACTTTTCATTTAAATTGAGTGGCCCTCAATTAGCCACGTCATCAAACCGAGGAGAGCCATTTTCAGCCATTTAAAACTATCAAAAGAGTGTTAAACACTCTCATTTCTTCCCACCTTCACCATAGAAACTTAGAGAGAGAAAGGAGAGAGTCTAGAGTGAGAAAGTGAGAGCCTCTTGAGGTTTCGAAGGAGTCTCGACGATCCGACCACACCATTGCAGAGCTCTCGACGAAAGGAAGCTTTCCTACCGATTAGTTTTCCGTTTTCTTTGCTTTTTCCGACGAGAGGTAAGCTACTACCCCCTTTTCTTCTTGTTTTATGTCTCATATGACATATTGGACTTCTAATATGCGAAGTTACCATGCTAGATACGTGTATATGTGATTCTTGCCATAAATGCCATTTTTGGACTTGTGAAATATGTTGTTAATCGTTCTATGAGGTTGGAAAACTCGATATTGGGCGATAATGTGTTAGGATTAAAGTGCAAGATCATTTTCGTAACTCGTTGTCATTAGTAACCTAAAATGACTCTAGCGGAGTCGGTTAGGGTTTGATAATTAATGAGACCACGTGTGTGTTTGTGAGCTCTTTGGATGCTCGAGAGACCCGTTGGGGAATTGGTTACACGATATACGTATAATGGTATTGTGTTGAATTTGATGTTGGAATTATATGGCTATGTGTACTAGAATTATTTGGTGTACATTAGCATGTTATTGTGGTGTCGTTATACTCCCTACTTTGGAGTATAATGCTTTTATTTAATGTTGAGTAAACATCTACTTGAACATTTGGTTGATTAGTTAATGTGTCGAGTAAACATCTACTTGAGCATTGTTTAAGTCCATGGCATATTTGTTGGAGGTGTATTGACGCCGGTTATTGCGTGAGCCGGGCTACGTAATAGCCGAAGGCCAATACAGCCTCGCCCTACCGTTGGCCGCGGTAGGGGTTATAGCGCTAAGTGTTGTACGGAATAAACGCGACCTTGGTAAGCTATACCGTGATTGTTTCTCGGGTCGTTGGGGACCGAGTCTTCACGTCGACGTGGATACGGTAAACGGTTCACCTTTGGTTTTGTTATTTGGTTCGATGATCGAGAACGACATCAACGGTTTCTTCATTTGGTATTATTGGTTGGTTGGTTGGAAGTTGGTGTGTCGGAGGTGTACCTCGACGGTATCCTTTATAAGTGTTACATATCGCACCTATGTGAGTTGCATGCTATGTGACCTATGATATACATTATTTGATGTGATGGTGATTGGAAAATGATTATGTTATATCAACCATGTTATATGCAATTCTTATTAGTTGCATCTCGCATGCCATATTGTTGCATTAGTAGCTTATTGAGTTTTATAACTCACCCCGTCCATTGTTTATTGTTTTCCTTAGATCCCGAGCCTGCGAGAAACCCTCGATGATCGTCCGTGTATTCGGCGATCATTCTTTTGGTAGTGCTCCTTGAGCCTTGGTATTTTCTTTTGGTGAGGCCGAGGGTACATGTGTTATCTAAACATGTGAAGTTGGGTAGAAGTCCCGTACATGTTATTAATTCATATTCTTTTGTGGATGCCGACATGGATGTCGCTTTTGTAAACATTACTTACTTTTATATTCCGCGCACTCTGATGATATTACATGTTTGGTCCCGAGCCTCTTAGCTCGTGGGTTGTTGGTTATGTTGTGTGTTCATTTCCGGCTTTTGTATGCCGTGATGTGTTGTTTGGTTTTCAAAATAAACATGCACTTGCATTACAGGGTTTTATGCACGAAAAGTGATTTTGAAATTGTGCATTTTGTGTCCCGTCTCGCGAACCGAACGAGATACCATATAGGATCTCGGGTCGGGTCGTGACTGGTATCGAGCATAAGTTAGCTCGGATTTGGTATCCTTGGCTTAGGTGGGGTTGGTTGTGTGTGTCCGAGTCGTTAACGACGAGTGTTTGTTGGTGAACAATTATGGTTGAGACTCGAAATGGAGCGGGTTCTAGTAGGGCTACGGAGGCCGAAAGGGATACCGTAGGACCGGACCGAACCCATCTCGGATCAAGCTACCGACGGTCAGAGGGTCACATGAATCAGAATGAGGCCTTCATGCACACCATGCAAGGTTTTATGCAAACAATGATGGAGATGAACCGACAGACCATGGACATGAACCGACAGGCTATGGATGGACAGGGTCAAGTGGGCGGTCAAAGAGTTGTGCAACCGACCGGGGGAGTCGGGGAGAATGATCGCAGATTGGAAAGGTTTTTGAAGATGAAACCGAGGAGCTTTAATGGTGAGCTGGATCCGGAGAAGGCCGAGAGGTGGATTGAGTCGACGGAGAAAGTTTTTGCAGCATTGGGATGTACGGATGAGGAAAAGATCAAGTTCGCCACATTCAAGCTAGAGGATGCGGCCGAACATTGGTGGAAGGTTTTGGAAGCCAGTTGGGTACAAGATCAGACAGTAAGGACGTGGGAGCTCTTCTTGCAGTGGTTCCGGAATCAGTTCGTCTCGGACGTGATTCAAGCGAGGAAGGAAGTGGAATTTCTCGGTCTAGAGCAGGGGAGTTTGTCGGTAGCTCAGTATTCTGCTAAATTTACTGAGTTATCCCGATACTGCACACATCTGCTACCGACAGAGGAGAAGAAAGTCTACCGTTTTGTGAAGGGGTTGAGGACCGAGTACCGGAAGCAACTCATACCACTTGAGTTGACAAGCTATCAGGGAGCAGTGGATAAGGCGTACAGGATTGAGCACGACATCGAGGAGCACCGTACCAAGCAGGGAAATACCAGTGGAGGTCAACGGGGTAATACTAGTGAAAGTCAACAGTCAGGACAGTCGAGGTGGAGAAATCAGGGTAACCGTGGGACTGGCAACCGAGAGGGAAATAACAACCGCAGAGGAGGACAGAACCAACAGAGAACGGGAAATCAGGGGAACACCGCACAGGGGCAGCGGGCCCAGGGGATGACGTGTAATTTTTGCTTGAGGACTGGTCATGCTGAGGACCGATGTTGGAAGAAGCAAGGGAAATGTGTTCTTTGTGGTGATGGCACGCACTTCCAGAGGGACTGCCCAAGGAACAAAGGGGTCCAACAAGGAGGTGCGCAGCAGAATGTGGCCGTTAAGAGGGACAACGAGGGTCGTCCTAGAGTCCAGGGTCGAGTTTTTGCCCTAGACCAAAATAGGGTGCCCGAAGCCAACAATGTCATAGGAGGTACCTTACTCGTCTCTAGTGTTAAAGCCCGAGTTCTCATAGACCTAGGATCATCGCATTCATACATCGCATCGCATTTTGCCTGTCATTTGCATCATATGCCTGAATCATTACCGTATGTGCTTGAGGTGTCTACTCCGATGGGAGAGTGCCAAGTAGCTTCGGATATTTACCGTAATTGTGATGTGATTGTTGATGATCATCTTTTGCCTGCGGATTTGGTTGTTTTGCCTATTCGGGATTTTGATGTGATTTTGGGGATGGATTGGTTGCATGCACACCATGCCGTGGTTGATTGTCGAAAGAAGTTTGTTACTTTTGACATGCCGAATATGTCGTCTTTTGTGTTTGTTGGTGATAAGTGTATGGGTGGTGTTCGTCTTATTTCGGCTTTGAAAGCCCGTAAGTTGTTACATCGTGGTTGTTCGGGGTATTTGGCGTGTGTAGTGGATAAATCGAGAAGGATGGTTATGTTGGATGATGTCGCAGTCGTGAGGGAATTTCCGGATGTCTTTTCGGATGACTATGAAATGCCTCCTGATAGAGAGTTGGAGTTTTGTATTGAGTTGTTACCGGGTACCGCGCCGATATCGAAAGCACCGTATCGCATGGCGCCGGCCGAGTTGAAGGAATTGAAGATTCAGTTACAAGAGTTACTTGATCGGGGTTTCATTAAACCGAGTGTATCGCCTTGGGGTGCACCGGTGTTATTTGTGAGGAAGAAGGATGGTTCGTTGAGGTTATGTATCGACTACCGGGAGTTGAATCAGGTTACAATTAAGAATAAATACCCACTCCCACACATTGATGATTTGTTTGATCAGCTTCGAGGTTCCGTAGTGTACTCCAAGCTCGACCTTAGGAGTGGCTACCATCAGTTGAAGGTTAGAAAGGAGGATGTTCCTAAGACAGCATTTAGGACTAGATACGGGCATTTTGAATTTGTGGTTATGCCCTTTGGGTTGACTAATGCACCCGCGGTGTTTATGGATTTGATGAATAGGGTGTTCTTGCCGTATCTTGATTGTTTTGTGGTCGTTTTCATTGATGACATTTTGGTGTACTCGAAGTCTCGGGAGGAGCACGAGAAGCACTTGAGAATTGTGTTGACAGTTTTGAGGGAAAGGAAGTTGTATGCTAAGTTTAGCAAGTGTGCCTTCTGGTTGGAGGAGGTAACATTTTTGGGTCATGTAGTTTCAGGCAAGGGGATTTCAGTTGATCCGACAAAGATCGAGGCTGTGGTGAGTTGGAAGAGGCCCGAGTCGGTGACGGAGATTCGGAGTTTCTTGGGGTTAGCGGGTTATTATCGGAGGTTTATAGAGGGTTTCTCTAGGATTGCAACCCCTTTGACGACTTTGACTCAAAAGAATAAGCCGTTTGTGTGGAACGACAAATGTGAGACAAGTTTTCGGGAATTGAAGGAAAAGTTGACTACGGCTCCTATCTTAGCATTGCCGAATGGACATGATGGGTTTGTGATTTACAGTGATGCTTCGAAGGAAGGTTTGGGTTGTGTTTTGATGCAGAACGGAAGGGTCATTGCTTATGCTTCACGGAAGTTGACTCAGTATGAACAGAATTACCCGACACACGATCTCGAGTTGGCTGCGATTATTTTTGCTCTTCATAAATGGAAGCATTATTTGTATGGGGCTAAATTCGAGGTGTTCACTGATCATAAAAGTCTTAAGTATTTATTTTCGCAAAAGGAGTTGAATAATCGGCAGCGAAGGTGGATGGAACGTTTGAAGGATCATGACTGTACTATTTTGTATCACCCGGGGAAAGCCAATGTTGTGGCGGATGCGCTGAGTAGGAAGGCGTATGTTTCTTGCTTGATGACTAGGGAATGGAAGATGCTAGAGGACATTCGTGATTGGGGTCCTAGTGAATCTAGCCATGGGGTGATCTTTGCTAATATTCGGGCTACTCCGGTGTTGTATCAACGGATTAAGGAGACTCAAGAGAGTGATCCGGAGTTAAAGAAAGTGATTGATGAGTTAGGTGGGGGCAAGACCCCAGATTTTGCTAAGAATAGTGATGGCATTTTGACATTTCGGGGTAGAGTTTGTGTACCGGCGATTGAGGAGGTAAAACGACAAGTGTTAGATGAAGCCCATAAGTCTAAATACACAATTCACCCTGGGAGTACCAAGATGTATCGGGATTTGAAGAAGAATTTTCGGTGGAATGGAATGAAAAAGGAAATCGCCGAGTTTGTGTCGAAATGTTTGACTTGTCAACGGATTAAAGCGGAGCATCAGAGACCAGCTGGGTTGTTACAACCTTTGGAAATTCCGGAATGGAAATGGAAGAATATTGCAATGGATTTTGTGACAGGGTTACCGAGGACTCGACGAGGTCATGATGCGGTTTGGGTTATTGTCGATAGATTGACTAAGTCGGCCCATTTCCTTCCCATTGCGATTTCGGATTCGTTGGAGAAGCTCGCTTCATTGTATATTCAGGAGATCGTGAGGTTGCATGGGGTGCCGGTGAGCATTGTATCGGACAGGGATCCGCGGTTTACTTCTCGGTTTTGGCAGTCACTTCAGAATGCTTTGGGAACGAAATTGAACCTGAGTACGGCGTTTCACCCGCAGACCGATGGACAGTCCGAGAGAACGATTCAAATACTTGAGGATATGTTGAGAGCTTGCTCGATGGACTTTAAGGGAACTTGGGATTCACATGTGCCATTGATCGAGTTCGCCTACAATAACAGTTACCAGTCGAGTATTGAGATGGCTCCGTATGCGGCACTTTATGGTAGGAAGTGTCGTTCTCCGATTTGTTGGGATGAAGTTGGTGAAGCGAAGTTGTGGGGTCCAGAAATGGTTCATGAATCGGCGGAGAGTGTGAAGATTATTCGGGAAAGATTGAAGACGGCCCAAAGTAGACAAAAGAGTTATGCCGACAATAGACGTAGGGACCTTGAATTTGAGGTCGGTGATCACGTGTTTTTGAAGGTTTCACCTCGGATTGGGGTTAAGAGGTTTGGAAAGAAAGGAAAATTGGCCCCGAGGTATATTGGACCGTTTGAGATTTTGGAACGGGTTGGAAAGTTGGCGTATAGACTTGCATTGCCGCCATCGATGTCAGGTATTCACGATGTATTTCACGTATCGATGTTGAGGAAGTATTTGATGGATGCCTCGCATGTGTTGGAGTATGAGCCGGTAGATTTGACACCTGACCTTTCGTATGTTGAGCAACCGGTACGGATCTTGGATACAAAGGAGCAAGTATTGAGGACAAAGACTATACCCCTCGTGAAAGTATTGTGGAGGAATCACAATGTCGAGGAGGCCACTTGGGAGACCGAGCAGGAAATGCGTGAGAAGTATCCCGCGTTGTTTGATGGAGTCGGTAAGTAAATTCGCGGACGAATTTATTCTAAGGGGGTGAGAATGTAACGCCCGCCTCATTTGCAACATTTTATCGCATATAATTCCATGTGTATTTTTCATATCTCATATCATCATTTACATCATTTTGTCATAAATGATTTCATACGTTTTGTGTACTATATTGTTGCTTAAAGTCGTGTATTTTATCGTGCTTGAGACGCGTTATAAGTAAGGAGTGATCGGACCTAGGAAAGGAAGGAGAAACAAACTGTTTTTAGGCACTTTAGCCTTGGCACGACCGTACTTTGCCGGCACGACCGTGCAAGGCGTCCGTAAGGTTAGTATCTTCAAATAACTTGGCACGACCGCGCCTATTTGGCACGGCCGTGCGAGAGGTTCCAGACTCCAGACTTAGCAATATAGGGTTGGCACGACCGTGCATGTATTTTGGCACGGCCGTGCGAGGTTGGCACGACCGTGCAGCTTAATTGGCACGGCCGTGCGAAGCAATTCAGACTTAGGCTTTGCGAGAAAGCCCACTTTTCATTTAAATTGAGTGGCCCTCAATTAGCCACGTCATCAAACCGAGGGAGAGCCATTTTCAGCCATTTAAAACTATCAAAAGAGTGTTAAACACTCTCATTTCTTCCCACCTTCACCATAGAAACTTAGAGAGAGAAAGGAGAGAGTCTAGAGTGAGAAAGTGAGAGCCTCTTGAGGTTTCGAAGGAGTCTCGACGATCCGACCACACCATTGCGGAGCTCTCGACGAAAGGAAGCTTTCCTACCGATTAGTTTTTCGTTTTCTTTGCTTTTTCCGACGAGAGGTAAGCTACTACCCCCTTTTCTTCTTGTTTTATGTCTCATATGACATATTGGACTTCTAATATGCGAAGTTACCATGCTAGATACGTGTATATGTGATTCTTGCCATAAATGCCATTTTTGGACTTGTGAAATATGTTGTTAATCGTTCTATGAGGTTGGAAAACTCGATATTGGGCGATAATGTGTTAGGATTAAAGTGCAAGATCATTTTCGTAACTCGTTGTCATTAGTAACCTAAAATGACTCTAGCGGAGTCGGTTAGGGTTTGATAATTAATGAGACCACGTGTGTGTTTTGTGAGCTCTTTGGATGCTCGAGAGACCCGTTGGGGAATTGGTTACACGATATACGTATAATGGTATTGTGTTGAATTTGATGTTGGAATTATATGGCTATGTGTACTAGAATTATTTGGTGTACATTAGCATGTTATTGTGGTGTCGTTATACTCCCTACTTTGGAGTATAATGCTTTTATTTAATGTTGAGTAAACATCTACTTGAACATTTGGTTGATTAATTAATGTGTCGAGTAAACATCTACTTGAGCATTGTTTAAGTCCATGGCATATTTGTTGGAGGTGTATTGACGCTCGGTTATTGCGTGAGCCGGGGCTACGTAATAGCCGAAGGCCAATACACTGGGCCTCGCCCTACCGTTGGCCGCGGTAGGGGTTATAGCGCTAAGTGTTGTACGGAATAAACGCGACCTTGGTAAGCTATACCGTGATTGTTTCTCGGGTCGTTGGGGACCGAGTCTTCACGTCGACGTGGATACGGTAAACGGTTCACCTTTGGTTTTGTTATTTGGTTCGATGATCGAGAACGACATCAACGGTTTCTTCATTTGGTATTATTGGTTGGTTGGTTGGAAGTTGGTGTGTCGGAGGTATACCTCGACGGTATCCTTTTATAAGTGTTACATATCGCACCTATGTGAGTTGCATGCTATGTGACCTATGATATACATTATTTGATGTGATGGTGATTGGAAAATGATTATGTTATATCAACCATGTTATATGCAATTCTTATTACTGTTGCATCTCGCATGCCATATTGTTGCATTAGTAGCTTATTGAGTTTTATAACTCACCCCGTCCATTGTTTATTGTTTTCCTTAGATCCCGAGCCTGCGAGAAACCCTCAGTGATCAGTCGCCGTCCGGTGTATTCGGCAGTCATTCTTTTGGTAGTGCTCCTTGAGCCTTGGTATTTTCTTTTGGTGAGGCCGAGGGTACATGTGTTATCTAAACAGTGTGAAGTTGGGTAGAAGTCCCGTACATGTTATTAATTCCTATTCTTTTGTGGATGCCGACATGGATGTCAGGCTTTTGTAAACATTACTTACTTTTATATTCCGCGCACTCTGATGATATTACATGTTTGGTCCCGAGCCTCTTAGCTCGTGGGTTGTTGGTTATGTTGTGTGTTCATTTCCGGCTTTTGTATGCCGTGATGTGTTGTTTGGTTTTCAAAATAAACATGCACTTGCATTACAGGGTTTTATGCACGAAAAGTGATTTTGAAATTGTGCATTTTGTGTCCCGTCTCGCGAACCGAACGAGATACCATATAGGATCTCGGGTCGGGTCGTGACAGTTATAATTACTGTCTTGCATCTAGCATGCCATATTGTTGCATTAGTAGCTTATTGAGTTTCGACACACCCCGTTTCGTGTTTATTTGTTCTCCTTAGATCAAGGGCCGGCGAGGAATCCTTAGTTTGCTCAGGTTCAGTTCCAGCTGATCGTCCTTCTTTTGGTAGTTGCACTATGTGCCTTATATTTTCCTTTGGAGAGGCTGAAGGTGTACATGTTATGTAAACAATGTATTGTTGGGTAGTTGTCTCGCTTGTTACTTGTTATATTCTTTTGTTGTGCTGGCATGGTTGCCGTGCTGTTGTATATATCAACTTTCATTTCCACGCACTCTGAAATAGTTTAAGTATGTACCGAGCCTGTTAGCTCATGGTAATTGTTGTTAGCTAACGTGTTGTTTTTCCAGCTTGTTGTTTCGCCGTTGAGGTTTGGTTTTGTTTTAAAGATCTTGTTGTTTTTAAAGAAAACTTGCACATGCATTACAGGGTTTTCACATAACTTTGTATTCTTTTTAAAAGGAATTTTTGGAATGCTAATTTTCGTGTTCTCGTCATTGCGCACCGAACGAGATTCCACATCAGATTTCGGGTCAGGTCGCGACAGCTCGTCACCCTATACGCTACGGCAAAGACGGATCGTCGATCCGACAAGCGGAGCTCAAGATATCGTGATTCTTCTCGTTTCTCTCTCCTTTCTCTCTCTAGGGTCTCTCTCTCTAATTTCGAGTATGAGAACATACAATGAGGGGAAGAAGGGTTGGGTTTTCATATTTAATCCATAGGTAGGTGTTTGGTCCAATCCCGAGCTTATTTGAGCATGTTAAACCACTTAAAAACACGAAAAAAAAAGAGAAATAACAAAACTGGCCGAAATAGATCACGGGGCTGGGCGGCCGCCCAGGCACCCGCCCTCCCTAACTCACCAACATTCTGCCACTTGAATGTCCACCCAGGCAGCCGCCCTCCTTCCAGAATTACCAATTTTTCATATTTCGCTCCCGTTTGTTCCCGAAATGTCCCGAAATGATCCTAGGTTGATCCTAACATCAAATCAAGGTCAAAACATACCCAACACACACCTGAATCATCTCGTGTCGAGGCACGAATGATAACGAACACAAGTCTCAATTGCACATCGAGACACACACACACCTAACCACACTTAAACGAACTCATCTTACGAATTAACGAAAAGACGAACGTACTCGTCGCTCGTGAATGAATCTAAACCAAGGCTAGGTCAACCAACTAAGGGGGAAATATAATGTATACAAACTCTAAAAGATGTCAAGAATAATCTCAAACGAATATAGAACTATTGCACAGTTCCCACGTACGAATACAAGTCAAACACGAAGTAACTACGAGCGAAATGGGGAAGGAATAGAGACCGAGCCTCATAACTACAATACGTCCCAATTTGTTAAACTCATGGCTAGGATTATGGAAAGATTAGAGGCACGTTAAGGGTTCTCAACCCTAAGATAATCACAAGAGAAATAAATATGATGATATTAAGCATGTTGGGTTTGTCGGGGTCTTACATCGGTAGCTCAATTGGTACTCACACTCAAAGAACAATGTACTTATCCTGGAGGTCATGGTTTCAAGTGTGGGGAAGGCAAAAATCCACTGCCAGGGGTGGAAAGACATTGAGTCCGACAAGGTGAAAACCAAGGCGAGCCCAGAGAGGCTTAGGTGGGGGAGACCTGGGTCGTTACAAAAAAAGGCGCCTTTTTTGTGGTGACCCGGTCTCGCCTGCCTCTGGCTCACTGACCACAGATCTTTCCACCGGCGTGTTTTTGCCTTCCCACAAACCCATGATCTCCAAGATAAGTACATTGTTCTTTGAGTGTGAGTACCAATTGAGCTAGTATTCACACTCAATTGGTACTCACACTCAAAGAACAATGTACTTATCCCGAGGTCATGGGTTCGAGTATGGGAAGGCAAAAATCCACTGCCAGGGGTGGAAAGACCGTGAGTGTGGCCCGGTGAAAACCAAGGCGATCCCAGAGAGGCTTAGGCGGGGAAGACCTGGGTCACCACAAATAATCTCAGCCAGGGTTTATTTGAAAATATTTTAATTGTGCAAGGTTCCTATTAAAATAGTTTGGTTTGAAAATTTGTCAACATGCAAGTTTTTTTTTTTTAAATTTAAAACTAGTACAGGGTTTATTTTGAAATACTTTTGGCGGGAGAGGATTGTTGAGAGCTTATTTCCCCGCCTAAACCACGTAGGATCCATGTCATATGCCAACTCAGCCTTTCGTTAGTTGGCTTAACAGCCACTTGACGAAGGTTTAGATTAAAAAAATTAGGTGAAGGTTTAATTTGCAAAAAAGAAACACATGGTTTAAATTGAAATCTCAAAACTACTACGGGGTTTATTTTGCAATTATCTCTTAAGATATTAGTTGAACAATTATGGTAGTTAGTATAAATTTTAGAAGATATACAACATTAAAATGCAAATGTATTAACTCATTTGAATGAAATAAACATAAATTAGCATTAAAATTTGGAGCTTATCTAGTCCCATCATATTTGTACAATAGTAATAATTTTTCTATTGTAGTCTACTTTTTCTTTTAAGATTATATTAATCTTGTCAATAGCATGGTACAAGTTTATGTATTCGCCCTTATAAGAAAACACATTGATGGATTTACATGTACATAATTATGTTACTACTTACTATGACTATTGTAATACACATTTAATATCCAAGATTTTTTCCATCATTTAATACTTGTTAATTATGTTGCGCTAACCAAAATCCTATTTAAGGGAGAAAAAACTTATCTACTTTTTCTTTTAAGATTATATTAATCTTGTCAACAGCATGGTACATGTTTATGTATTCTGCCCCTTATAAGAAAACACATTGATGGATTTACATGTACATAATTACGCTACTATGACTATTGTAATACACATTTAATATCCAAGATTTTTTCCATCATTTAATACTTGTTAATTATGTTGCGCTAACCAAAATCCTATTTAAGGGAGAAAAAACTTATATACTTTTTCTTTTAAGATTATATTAATCTTGTCAACAGCATGGTACAAGTTTATGTATTCTGCCCCTTATAAGAAAACACATTGATGGATTTACATGTACATAATTATGTTACTATGACTATTGTAATACACATTTAATATCCAAGATTTTTTCCATCATTTAATACTTGTTAATTATGTTGCGCTAACCAAAATCCTATTTAAGGGAGAAAAAACTTATCTACTTTTTCTTTTAAGATTATATTAATCTTGTCAACAACATGGTACAAGTTTATGTATTCTGCCCCTTATAAGAAAACACATTGATGGATTTACATGTACATAATTATGCTACTATGACTTTTGTAATACACATTTAATATCCAAGATTTTTTCCATCATTTAATACTTGTTAATTATGTCGCGCTAACCAAAATCCTATTTAAGGGCGAAAAAACTTATTTCACTACCCTCTATATTGATCCTACAACCATGAATCACCCCATGAGAAATTTCTTTCGCATAATTATCCTATTTGAAATTTGTGCTTTTTTTCAGTACAACAAATGGTGCAGATTTTCTCATAAATGTCTGGGATAACCTTCCCAACAACGGTGTCCAGTTAACGTTACACTGTATCCATGGAGGTGGAGCAGATGGTGATATGGGATTTCACAACGTCAGCGTTGGAGAAAATGTGTATTGGACTGTTATGGACTTTTTTTTATGAAAAGTCGTACCCATATTGGTGTCACTTCTTCTGGGGTTCAAGGCACAAGTTTTTTGAGGTTTATAATAAAAAATGGAAAGAAGATTGTGTAGCCAAGGGGATGAAAGATCTATACCACAATTGTATTTGGCAAGTGAGTGCAAATGGCTTTTATTTCTTAAAATACACTTTTACGGGGAATACATGGGAGAAGAGGTATGACTGGTGATTCAACTATGACACAGTCAATTAAGTTACATTATATGGTAGTGGTTCTTTCTTTCATAATTTTTATGTTTACATGTATTAAATAAATTATTGTCCAACCTTTATTTTTCATGATTTTTACATTTCTATGTTCAAGTGTAATGATTTTCTGTGGAAGAGAAATAGTTAAAGCAGACTAATTAATACCCATTTTATCTGTTTGCATATCTCCTTCATATCTGTCACAAATTAATGTCGTGACCCGACCCGAGATCCGATGTGAATCTCGTTCGGTCCGTGAGTAAACAGAGAAAACACAAAAGTAGCATCTCAAAAATTCCGTTTAAAAAGAATGCAAAGTCATGAGAAAACCCTGTAATGCACGTGCAAGTTTTCTTTAAACGACAAGATCTTTAAAACAATACTAAACCTCAACGGCGAAATAGGCCGGAGAAAACAACACGTTAGCTAGCAACAACAAACTCGAGCTAACAGGCTTGGTACATGTATAAACCATATCAGAGTGCGCGGAATTTAAAGTTAACAAATATATACAACAGCACGGCAACCATGCCGGCACAACAAAATAATATAACAAATAACAGTCGAGACTACTACCCAACAAATACATTGTTTAAATAACAAGTACACCCTTGGCCTCACTAAAAGAAAATACTAGGCACAAGGTGCACTACCAAAAGAAGACGTCCAACTGGAACTAAACTCGAGCAACTAGGGATTCCTCGCCGGCCCTTGATCTAAGGAAAACAAATAAACACGAAACGGGGTGAGTCAAAACTCAATAAGCTACTAATGCAACAATATGGCATGCTAGATGCAAGACAATAAATATAACAAGCACTCATGTCATCACGAAACCATTTCAATACAAAACGAAAGTAACAAGTGTTGCACGTAGCCAAACAACCCCATACTACACGAGAGGCTCGACGATCGCCAACCGTCCCATACCGGTTGAAAACCATGACTAACATTCGCTCATACAGGAAGCACATAGGAGCTATAAGTAAACAGGTTACAAAGGATACGGTGTCGAGGTACACCTCCGACCAAACCAATACTTCCAACCAACCAACCAATATTATACCAAATGTAGAGCCGTTATTGACGTGCTCGAGCTATATCGAAACCAAGATCTTACAACAAAGAATCCGTGAACCATTTTATTTGAAATTCACAATAAACCGGTGCCACCGGTCCCTCCAACCCGGAAAGGTCACCCCGGTACAATAGCTTACCAACGTTGCGGTTTTTGCATACAAACACTTGGCGCTATTTCCCCTACCGCGGCTAACGGTAGGGGGCGAGAACCCAATGTATTGGCCTTCAACTATTACGTAGCCCCTGCTCTTATAATAGTCGAGCGTCAATACACCCCTCTCTAACAAATATGCCATGGACTTAACTAAATGCTCAAGCAGAATATTTACCCGACATTTAAAAATAAAGGTCATACTCCAAAGTAAGGAGTATACCACAACAATAACATTCTACAATGATACGAATGTCACAAGTGAGTTATAATAATCTCACACCACAAATAACCAACTTATAAAAATTACGACAATTTACGTAATATCAAACACACAACCGGTGTAACCAAATTTCCAAACGAATCACTCGAATCATCCAAGAATTCCCAAATCACTCATGTGGTCTCATAAATTATGAAATCCTAACGAACTCCGTTAGAGTCATTTTTGGTTTCTAATGAGTTCGAGTTTACGCGAATTAATCATACCGTAAACTTAACAATTACTAATCATATTTCACATTTCTAACATGTAAACATGAGTCTCCAAACACATCCAAATATTCAACCACGAATTTGAAAAGTCAACATAGTCAAACATACTCAAAATTGATGATTTCTAACATATTTCATCAAATAACAAGTCCAAGATGAATAACAATTCATAATTGAGGAAGAACAAGGGATAGTAGCTTACCTCAATGAAAGATAATACCCAATGAATTCAAAATCCAAGCTTGGTAATGGATTCCCCTAGTCTTTAGCAACCTTGGTGTGGTCTTGCATGTAATAATCTATGGTTGGATAGAGAGAACAAGGCATACACACACTAATCTCACTATGAATCTCTCACACTATCTCTCAATACACCATGGATGAATTATAAGGAGAAATGGTGTTTGTGTGTGTCTCCTTAGTGTTTTTAGGAGAGAAATTAGCTGGTCAATGGCCTTGGTACGTTTAAGTTTGGTCAAGGGGCGAAATTGTCAAGTCTTGAAAAATCAGGAAAAATAGGGATCACACATTCTGGTCACGGCGCGGCCGCCTAGGCGCTTGCCGTCAGCCAGATTCCACAAACTCATGTTTTTGCCTCTTGAGCGCTTGCCCAGGCACTCGCCCTAGCTCCAGTGCACCTTAATTTATGAAATGTGCTCTAGAAAAGCCCCAAAATGATGCCCAATAGTCCCATGATGGTTCTAACACTTAAGTGAAGTTAAAACACTAAGCAAAGGTCTCCGAAAAGTCCCAAAAACCAAGCTAAACAAGTAACACACCAAATCAAATGCAATGACTATGAAACTCCTAACACATATTCATACACTTGAAAAGTGTACAACAAACTCAATTCCAAGTACATTTGAATGATATTTGCACATGAAACGATGTTAATATAAGAGACGTAAACATAGAATGAATGCAAATGATGCAAATGGTGCGGGTGTTACATCCTCACCCCCTTAGAATAAATTCGTCCGCGAATTTACTTATCAAACTTAACGAATAAGGAAGGGTACTTTTCACGCATCTCCTGTTCTAATTCCCAAGTGGCCTCCTCGATGTTATGACTTCTCCACAAGACTTTCACAAGGGGAATAGATTCGACCTCAACACTTGTTCTTTTGTGTCGAGTATTCTCACGGGTTGCTCAATATAGAAAAGATCGGGTGTCAAGTCTACCGGCTCATACTCCAATATGTGTGATGCATCCGATAAGTAATTCCTCAACATAGACACATGAAACACCGCGTGAACGCCCGACATCGATGGTGTAGGGCAAGTCTATAGGCCAACTTTCCAACCCTTTCCAAGATCTCAAACGGACCAATGAACCTTGGAGTCAATTTACCTTTCTTACCAAACCTCTTGACTCCAATTCGTGGCGAGACTTTTAAAAACACATGATCACCTACCTCGAATTCAAGATCCCTTCGTCGATGATCTGCATAGCTCTTTTGTTGACTCTGAGCCGTTTTTAACCTTTCCCGGATAAGCTTCACACTCTCAACTGATTCATGAACCATGTCAGGACCCCATAACTTTGCTTCGCCGACTTCATCCCAAAAAATCAGAGAACGACACTTTTTTCCATATAGAGCTTCATAAGGAGCCATCTCAATAGTCGATTGATAGCTGTTTTTGTACGCAAACTCTATCAATGGTATGTGTGAATCCCAAATTCCCTTGAAATCCATTGAACAAGCTCGCAACATGTCCTCCAGTATCTGTATAGTCGTCTCGGATTGTCCGTCTGTCTGTGGATGAAATGCCGTGCTAAGAGTTAACTTTGTGCCCAAAGCATTCTGAAGTGATTCCCAAAATTGCAAAGTGAACCGTGGATCTCGATCTGACACTATGCTAACTGGCACCCCATGTAACCTAACAATCTCCTGTATATACAAGGTAGCAAGTTTTTCCATCGAGTATGTCATCGCAATAGGAAGGAAATGTGCCGACTTTGTCAACCTGTCAATAATAACCCAAACCGCATCATGACCTCTACGAATCCGTGGCAACCCCGTCACAAAATCCATCGCTATGTTCTCCCATTTCCATTCGGAATCTTCAACGGTTGTAACAATCCTGTCGGTCGTTGACGTTCCGCTTTTATTCTTTGACAAGTCAAGCACTTTGATACAAACTCGGCCACCTCTCTCTTTATACCACTCCACCAAAAGTTCTTCTTCAAGTCTTGGTACATCTTAGTACTCCCCGGATGAATCGTGTATCTAGACTTGTGAGCCTCTTCTAACACTTGCCTTTTAACCTCATCAATCGCCGGTACATAAACTCTGTTTCGAAACACAAGGACACCTTCACTGTTCTTCGCGAAATCTGTTGTCTTTCCTTCATTCAGCCCATCAATCAATGTCTTCAATTCCGGGTCGTCCTCTTGTGTTTCTTTAATCCTTTGGAGCAATACTGACGTAGCCCGAAGGTTAGCAAAGATTACTCCCTGTCCCAATCTACATGGACCTCAATCTCGAACATCCTCAAGCATTTTCCATTCACGGGTCATCAAGCAAGACATGTATGCCTTTCGACTAAGTGCATCCGCTACCACATTGGCTTTCCCTGGATGATACAAGATAGTACAATCGTGATCCTTAAGCCGTTCCATCCATCTCCGCTGTCTATTGTTCAACTCCTTTTGAGAAAATATATACTTGAGACTCTTGTGGTCGGTGAACACTTCGAACTTAGCTCCGTATAGGTAATATTTCCACTTGTGTAGAGCAAAGATGATCGCAGCTAACTCAAGGTCGTGGGTTAGGTAATTGTGTTCAAATGGAGTCAACTTCCGAGAAGCATACGCTATCACTCTCCCATTCTGCATCAAAACACAACCCAAACCCTCTTTCGAAGCATCACTGTATATTACTAACCCATCCTGTCCGCTCAGTAGTGCCAAGATCGGAGCCGTGGTCAACCTTCTTTTCAGCTCTTGGAAACTCGCCTCGCATTTATCATCCAATACAAAGGGTTTATTCTTTTGTGTTAGGTTCGTCATTAGAGTCGTAATTTTAGAAAACCCTTCAATAAACCTCCGATAATAACCCACCAAACCCAAAAAGCTTCGAATCTCCGTTACCAACTCAGGTCTTTTCTAATTCACCACTGCCTCAATCTTGATTGGATCCACCGAAATACCATTACCCGAAACAACATGGCCTAGAAAAGAGATCTCCTCGAGCCAAAATGCACACTTACTAAACTTCGCATACAACTTCTTTTCCCTTAATACCGACAATACTAACCTCAAATGTTTCTCGTGCTCCTCCCGAGATTTTGAGTACACAAGAATATCGTCGATGAACACCACCACAAAACAATCCAGATAAGGCAAGAAAATTCTATTCATTAGATCCATAAACACAGCTGGTGCATTCGTCAACCCAAATGGCATCACCACAACCTCGAAGTGCCCGTATCAAGTCCGGAATGCCGTCTTCGGTATATCTTCCACCCTAACCTTCAGTTGATGGTAACCACTTTTGAGATCAAATTTGGAGTACACAACGGAGCCCTGTAGTTGGTCAAATAGATCATCAATGTGTGGAAGGGGATACTTGTTTTTAATGGTCACCTGATTTAGCTCCCTGTAATCAATGCACAATCTCAAGGAACCATCTTTCTTCCTTACAAACAATACCGGTGCACCCCACGGCGATACACTTGGCCTAATAAAACCCCGATTCAGTAATTCTTCTAACTGTACCTTTAACTCTTTCAATTCTGCCGGTGCCATACGATACGGTGCCTTTGACAATGGATCGGTACCTGGCAATAATTCAACACAAAATTCTAACTCTCTATCCAGAGGCAAATCATATTCAGATGAAAATACATCCAGAAATTCACGTACAATTGGAACATCCTCCAACACAACAACTTTCTTCGATTTATCAACCACACATGCCAAATACCCTGTACATCCATGTGATAATAATTTTCGAGCCTTTAAAGACGAAATCATATGAATACCACTCATGCATTTATCAACCTCAAACATAAACGAAGGCATATCAGGCAATTCAAATGTAACAACTTTCTTATGACAATCAACTATGGCATGATGAGTGTGCAACCAATCCATACCCAAAATGACATCAAAATCACGGATAGGCAAGACTACTAAATCCGCAAGAAAAACATGGCCATCAATAACAACTTCAGATGCACGATGAACATCAGAAGCAACTAGGCACTCTCCCATCGGAGTAGACACCTCTAACACATGAGACAATGATTCAGGCATAGAATGCAAATGGCATGCAAAGTGAGATGCAATGTAGGAATGCGATGACCCCGGATCTATAAGTACTCGGGCTCGCTCTCTCGAGACAAACAATGTACCTCCTATAACGTTGGGAGCATCAGGAACACCCCTTTGATCTAAAGCGAACACTCGACCCTGGACCCTCGGTCGACCGTCGTTGTCCCTTTTTACCCCCACGTTCTGTTGTGCACCCACCTGTTGTACTCCCTTGTTTCTCGGGCAATCCTTTTGAAAGTGTGTGCCATCACCGCACAATGTACATTTTCCTTGTTTTCTCCAACATCGTTCTTCTGTATGTCCCTCCTTTTTCCAGAACCCACAAACATATTGTTTATTCCGTTGTCCACGATCTGCTCCCCCTTGATTTCTCGATTGTTGTTGGTTCTGACCTCCCTGGCGATTGAAGTTATTTCCCTTACTTGTAGTTCCTCTGGTTCCCTGCCCTTTCCACTGTGCCTGCGATCCATGCTGACTCCCACTTGAGTTACCCGACTTACCACGGTGTTCCTCAATGTCATGCTCAATTTTGTATGCCTTATCCACTGCGTTCTGATAACTCGGTAAGTCTATTGGTAATAACTGCTTACGATATTCGATCCTCAGGCCTTTCACAAAACGGTACACTTTCTTTTCTTCAGTTGGAACCAAGTGAGCACAATACCTTGCCAGCGCTGTGAACTTAGCAGAATACTGTGCCACAGATAAAGTCCCTTGCTCAAAACTGAGGAATTCCACTTCTTTCCTCGCTTGCACCACATCTGGAATGAAGTGGTTTTTGAACTGTCTCACGAAAAGCTCCCATGTACGAACTACCTGTTCCTGAATCTAGCTAGCTTCCAACACTTTCCACTAGTGTTCCGCTGCGTCCTCCAACTTGAATGTTGCAAACCTGACTTTATCTTCATCGGTACACCCATATGCTAACTCAGCCTTTCGTTAGTTGGCTTAACAGCCACTTGACAGAAGGTTTAGATTAAAAAAAAATTAGGTGAAGGTTTAATTTGCAAAAAAAAGAAACACACGGTTTAAATTGAATTCTTAAAACTACTATAGGGTTTATTTTGCAATTATCTCTTAAGATATTAGTTGAACAATTATGGTAGTTAGTATAAATTTTAGAAGATATACAACATTAAAATGCAAATGTATTAACTCAATTGAATGAAATAAACATAAATTAGCATTAAAATTTGGAGCTTATCTAGTCCCATCATATTTGTACAATAGTAATAATTTTTCTATTTTAGTCTACTTTTTCTTTTAAGATTATATTAATCTTGTCAACAGCATGGTACAAGTTTATGTATTCTGCCCCTTATAAGAAAACACATTGATGGATTTACATGTACATAATTATGTTACTATGACTATTGTAATACACATTTAATATCCAAGATTTTTTCCATCATTTAATACTTGTTAATTATGTTGCGCTAACCAAAATCCTATTTAAGGGAGAAAAAACTTATCTACTTTTTCTTTTAAGATTATATTAATCTTGTCAACAGCATGGTACAAGTTTATGTATTCTGCCCCTTATAAGAAAACACATTGATGGATTTACATGTACATAATTATGCTACTATGACTTTTGTAATACACATTTAATATCCAAGATTTTTTCCATCATTTAATACTTGTTAATTATGTCGCGCTAACCAAAATCCTATTTAAGGGCGAAAAAACTTATTTCACTATCCTCTATATTGATCCTACAACCATGAATCACCCCATGAGAAATTTCTTTCGCATAATTATCCTATTTGAAATTTGTGCTTTTTTCAGTACAACAAATGGTGCAGATTTTCTCATAAATGTCTGGGATAACCTTCCCAACAACGGTGTCCAGTTAACATTACACTGTATCCATGGAGGTGGAGCAGATGGTGATATGGGATTTCGCAACGTCAGCGTTGGAGAAAATGTGTATTGGACTGTTATGGACTTTTTTTATGAAAAGTCGTACCCATATTGGTGTCACTTCTTCTGGGGTTCAAGGCACAAGTTTTTTGAGGTTTATAATAAAAAATGGAAAGAAGATTGTGTAGCCACGGGGATGAAAGATCTATACCACAATTGTATTTGGCAAGTGAGTGCAAATGGCTTTTATTTCTTAAAATACACTTTTACGGGGAATACATGGGAGAAGAGGTATGACTGGTGATTCAACTATGACACAGTCAATTAAGTTACAATATATGGTAGTGGTTCTTTCTTTCATAATTTTTTTGTTTACATGTATTAAATAAATTATTGTCCAACCCTTATTTTTCATGGTTTTTACATTTCTATGTTCGAGTGTAATGATTTGCTGTGGAAGAGAAATAGTTAAAGCAGACTAATTAATACCCATTTTATCTATTTGCATATCTCCTTCATGTCTGTCACAAATTAATGTAGCGACCCGACCCGAGATCCGATGTGAATCTCGTTCGGTCCACGAGTAAACAGAGAAAACACAAAAGTAGCATCTCAAAAATTCCTTTTAAAAAGAATGCAAAGTCATGAGAAAACCCTGTAATGCACGTGCAAGTTTTTTTTAAACGACAAGATCTTTAAAACAATACTAAACCTCAACGGCGAAACAGGCCGGAGAAAACAACACGTTAGCTAGCAACAACAAACTCGAGCTAACAGGCTCGGTACATGTATAAACCATATCAGAGTGCTCGGAATTTAAAGTTAACAAATATATACAACAGCACGGCAACCATGCCGGCACAACAAAAGAATATAACAAATAACAGTCGAGACTACTACCTAACAAATACATTGTTTAAATAACAAGTACACCCTCGGCCTCACCAAAAGAAAATACTAGGCACAAGGTGCACTACCAAAAGAAGACGTCCAACTGGAACTAAACTCGAGCAACTAGGGATTCCTCGCCGGCCCTTGATCTAAGGAAAACAAATAAACACGAAACGGGGTGAGTCGAAACTCAATAAGCTACTAATGCAACAATATGGCATGCTAGATGCAAGACAATAAATATAACAAGTACTCATGTCATCACGAAACCATTTCAATACAAAACGAAAGTAACAAGTGTTGCACGTAGCCAAACAATCCCATACTACACGAGAGGCTCGACGATCGCCAACCGTCCCATACCGGTTGGAAACCATGACCAACATTCGCTCATACAGGAAGCACATAGGAGCTATAAGTAAACAGGTTACAAAGGATACGGTGTCGAGGTACACCTCCGACCAAACCAATACTTTCAATCAACCAACCAATATTATTCCAAATGTAGAGCCGTTGTTGACGTGCTCGAGCTATATCGAAACCAAGATCTTACAACAAAGAATCCGTGAACCATTTTATTTGAAATTCACAATAAATCGGTGCCACCGGTCCCTCCAACCCGGAAGGTCACCCCGGTACAATAGCTTACCAACGTTGCGGTTTTTGCCTACAAATACTTGGCGCTATTTCCCCTACTGCGGCCAACGGTAGGGGGCGAGAACCCAATGTATTGGCCTTCAACTATTACGTAGCCCCTGCTCTTGTAATAATTGAGCGTCAATACACCCCTCTCTAACAAATATGCCATGGACTTAACTAAATGCTCAAGCAGAATATTTACTCGACATTTAAAAATAAAGGTCATACTCCAAAGTAGGGAGTATACCACAACAATAACATTCTACAATGATACGAATGTCACAAGTGAGTTATAATAATCTCACACCACAAATAACCAACTTATAAAAATTACGACAATTTACGTAATATCAAACACACAACCGGTGTAACCAAATTTCCAAATGAATCACTCGAATCATCCAAGAATTCCCAAATCACACACGTGGTCTCATAAATTATGAAATCCTAACGAACTCCGTTCGAGTCATGTTTACGCGAATTAATCATACCGTAAACTTAACAATTACTAATCATATTTCACATTTCTAACATGTAAACATGAGTCTCTAAACACATCCAAAAATTCAATCACGTATTTGAAAAGTCAACATAGTCAAACATACTCAAAATTGATGATTTCTAACATATTTCATCAAATAACAAGTCCAAGATGAATAACAATTCATAATTGAGGAAGAACAAGGGATAGTAGCTTACCTCAATGAAAGATAATACCCAATGAATTCAAAATCCAAGCTTGGTAATAGATTCCCCTAGTCTTTAGCAACCATGGTGTGGTCTTGCATGTAATAATCTATGGTTGGATAGAGAGAACAAGGCATACACACACTAATCTCACTATGAATCTCTCACACTATCTCTCAATACACCATGGATGAATTATAAGGAGAAATGGTGTTTGTGTGTGTCTCCTTAGTGTTTTTAGGAGAGAAATTAACTGGTCAATGGCCTTGGTACGTTTAAGTTTGGTCAAGGGGCGAAATTGTCAAGTCTTGGAAAATCAGGAAAAACAGGGATCACACATTCTGGTCACGGCGCGGCCGCCTAGGCGCTCACGCGTCAGCCAGATTCCACAAACTCATGTTTCTGCCTCTTGAGCGCTCGCCCTAGCTCTAGTACACCCTAATTCATGAAATGTGCTCTAGAAAAGCCCCAAAATGATGCCCAATAGTCCCATGATGGTTCTAACACTTAAGTGAAGTTAAAACTCTAAGCAAAGGTCTCCGAAAAGTCCCAAAAACCAAGCTAAACAAGTAACACACCAAATCAAATGCAATGAATATGAAACTCCTAACACATATTCATACACTTGAAAAGTGTACAACAAACTCAATTCCAAGTACATTTGAATGATATTTGCACATGAAATGACGATGTTAATATAAGAGACGTAAACATAGAATGAATGCAAATGATGCAAATGGTGCGGGCGTTACATCTAAACTATGGATCAAGTCATCATCTGAAAAACACTACTAGCTTCCGGCACCTGTCCTAATTTAATGTTTATACCGATATCAAACACTAACGGATACAGATTTGACATTACTGAAAGCATCCACTAGTTGGATCTATATCCCTATTTAAATGTTGAATCTTGAAATATAATAGGGACTGAAATTTTTGATTCATAATCTTTTTATTTTTAAAGAAATAGGGACGACACCCTGACAAAATTTATTAATGAAAATAAAATAATACAAAGAGGGGCACAACCAGCCTAATTGCCATAAAAAGAGAGGATAAATGAGCCTTACCCTGAAATTTTAGATTCATAATCTTATTTGTTTCATCTTCAAGGCTATTTTATATATCTCCATATCTACAAGATACAAATCACACGTTTCTTCATTAAAAAACAAATTATGATTTAGATTCTTGGGACAACCTGCCTCGACTTCAATGGGAAAAATCTTTAAAAGTCGGGGATTTCATAAGAGATATAGAAGCTATGGCAATCGGTAGTACATTATTTTTAATTTCTATAAAAACACAAATACCATGTGGTGTTATCTAGATCCGGAACTTCTAGAGTGATGATTGGTGAAATTGGTTCAGTTCACAATCATAATCATGCCACATCATTAAATAATCATATTTAATGGTTGGGATTAATAGGGTACCAAAACACTTTGTTTCAATAATAATAAAATAAATACTAATCCCAACTGTGCTAATTTATTTATATGACATGATCATAATCATGAACTCGATCAACTCCACCAACCACAAACTAGAGAGATTCCCAATCCGAGTTATCCATTACGATGTAAAAGTAACATCGCTTACCTCTTTTGGTTATTATTGTGCACATGTCTCAACTACTTTGCATGAGACATGAATTTGGACTCGATGAATCTACATACACATGTATTATCCAACACGATCTTCTACACATTCTTTGAATTAAATTTGAAATTGAGTTTTTGTTTAAGTTTACAGAGTATAAAATCCATTATCTGGGTTTTTTTTATTTGGGTTTTTTTTTTTTTTTTGGTTCAGATGTTCTTTTTTGATAAGTAAATAGGATCTTATAAACAAAAGCGTCAAAACAGGTGACACATCATATACATATGGAGTATACTCCAGTACAAGAGATTAGAAAACATAAAAACTATCCACAAACTCTACAAAAAAATTCTCTGTAGTCAAAGCCAACTCTGTGCACCAAAAGAACAAAATCTATAGAATAGTCTCCTCCAATTAGCAACATCCATCTCCACATTCTCAAAGACCCTTTCTGTTAACTTGTAGCTAATGGAGAAGAAGAGTTTTGAATAATCTTTTTATTTATGTAATTCTTCAGTGTTTTTAACATCAAGAACAAGGATAGAGAGGTGGATATTAACCCTTGAAGAAGCAATTCTCTGACCAAATGACAGTCTATATCTATATGTTTTGTTCTTTCATGGAAGACTGGATTCGCTGCAATATGAATTGCTGACTTGCTGTCACAATAAAGAGAAACAGACAGAATGGGATCAAGCAGAAAAACGAGGACAAATCCGGGGACCAGAAGAAGGAGGGGAATGGCAATGGAAGTGGCAAAGGAAAGGGGAAGCACAGATACTCAAAGAAAGAGGAATTTTACACCCCTTTAAACACAGCCAGTGAGCAGATTATGAATGTGCTCCTACAGGAGAACAAGATCGGCCGACCTCCACCTCAGAGAGAAACCCCTTATCCACGCAATCCCAACAAAAGCTGCGCCTATCACAATGGTATCGGGCACACTGCCGAAGACTGTATTCAGCTTAAAAGGGAGATTCTGAAGCTGATCGACAGGGGGGAGCTCAGAAGATATGAACAGAGAGGCGGGGATAAAAAAGAAAGGCCAAGGGAGGCCCCAAGGGTGAATACCGATGAGGATGAAGTCCTGGTCAATACAATTATGGAGGAATGGTCAAGCATCACAAAACTTATGACGGCGATTAACAGTCTCAAACATACTGTCAGCCCACCTCAAGTTTGGGGAGAAAAAGGGATCACGTTCCTACCCAGCAAGCTGGCTGCCAACCCTGCTGCCAAGGGGCATATTCTGACCATCGAAATAAAAATTGGCAAAAGAAGGGTAAAAAGAGTGCTGATTGATACAGGAGCAGGAAAGGACATTTTATTCTACAAATGCTTCCAGGCAATCGAATTAGGAAGCTCGCACCTAACTCCGAGTGGAATCAAACTGAAAGGCTTTATCAGGCATAAAGTCGTTGTCAAGGGGACATTCGACCTAAAAGTAGTCCTCGGTGCCAAAGACAACTCCCGCACTGAGGTTATAACTTTCCTAGTCCTCGATATTCCTTCCCCATACAACGCCATTTTGGGCCTTCCAACCCAAACAAAGTTCGAGATGGTGATCTCCCTGGCTCACCAGATAATCAAATTCCCCACAGACAACGGGGTTGAAGAGGTGAAGAGCGATCGGAAAAGTAACTTGAACCACCTCCTTGAAGAAAAGAAGGCCGAGGAAGCTCGGCTTAAGGGGAAAAGAAAAGTAACTTCGGTCCATTAAGAGGTCCACCAAGCAGACCACTACGACAAGAGGCCGAAGTCAATAATAATTAAGGAAAGCATAGAGAGAAGCCCCTTCAATGATCAAACTTAGCAATTAGCGTGGGCTGGCTCCTCCAGCCCGCACCTAGAGAACGGCAGAGATGACGATGTGCCCGACGTGTCTGGATCAGACACCAAGTACATCGAATCGCCCCCAATCGCCGAAATACTCATGCAAAAAGACCTCTCTACCTCGTACCCCGATAAAAGCACGAAAGACGACCTGCCCGAAGTGCCCGTTTCGGGTGCTGAGTAAGCCAACTCACACCCAGTCGTCAATGGGGACAAAGCGAGGAGACCCACCATAGTCGTCACAATAGAAAGTCTAGATCCAAGGGATCAGCCAAAAATCCAGCCCCACGAAGACCTTGACGAGGTGATTATTAACTTCGACTTCCCAGAATAAAAAATCAAGGTCGGGCTGAAAATCGATAAGGATGAAAGGGAGGCAATAATTGCATTCCTCCGGGAGAACAAAGACGAGTTTGCGTGGAGGACAGAGGATATGGAAGGAATCAGCGAGGAGGTCGTTGTACACAAACTAAACGTTGATCCAGCCATAACCCCTGTCCAATAACGACCTAGAATATTCTCCCCCGAAAAGCAAGCAGCCATAAAGGAGGAAGTTTACAAGCTACTCAAAGCAAACATCATCGAGGAAGTCTTCTATTCGACCTGGATCGTGAATGTGTTAATCGTCAAGAAAACAGTGGAAAGTGGAGAATATGTGTCGACTTCACGGACCTGAACAAAGCTTTTCCTAAAGACTGGTACCCACTACCAAGGATAGATTAGCTAATGGACGCAATAGCGGGCCACAAAATACTCAGCTTCATTGACGCATACTCAGGGTACCATCAAATATGCATGTGGCATGCCAACTAAGAATTGACAGCCTTCCAAGCTGCGGGAGCCATCTATTGTTACAAAATGATAAATTTTGGGCTAAAAAATGCAGGGGCTACTTATCAACGCATGGTGAACAAGGTCTTCGGAGACTAGCTTGGAAAAAACGTGGAGGCCTACATCGACGAAATAGTCATCAAAACTAAGCAAGACAACCACGTCGAAGACCTGAAAGAGACCTTCGTAAACCTCAGAAAAAATAAAATGAAGCTGAATCCAGCAAAATATGCCTTCGAAGTAAAGGCAGGCAAATTCCTGGGATATATGGTGAATTAACGAGGTATAGAGGCTAACCCAGAAAAAATCTGAGCCCCTGTTAACATGAAAGCCCCCAGCTCGATCAGAGAGGTGCAACGACTGAATGGAAGAATTGCGACATTAGGAAGATTTATTGCGAAGTCGATAGAAAAGAGCCTTTCATTCTTCAAAACACTGAGAGGAAGTAGGAGATTCGCCTGGAATGAAGAATGCAACAAAGCGTTGGCCAAGCTAAAAACATATTTGAACAGCCTGCCCCTGCTGACAAGCCCGGCACCAAGAGAACACCTTTACGTCTACCTTGCCACCTCAGACACGGTTGTCGCTGTAGTCCTGCTCAGTGAAAAAGGGGCAATAAAAAACCCCATATACTACGTCTCCCACGCATTCACGGACGTAGAGACAAGATACTTAAATGTGGAGAAAGTAGTACTGGCCCTAATAATGGCAGCACGAAAGTTGACTCACTACTTCCAGGCTCAGGCCTTAACGGTATACACCGATCTCCCACTCAGGAAAATACTTCACAAGTCAGATGTGGCTGAATGAATTTTAAAATGGTCAGTAGAACTCTCAGGATACGACATTACTTATGAGCAACGCAAGGCAATTAAAGCCCAAGTGCTTATAGACTTCATTGCTAAAACCTCGTTTGTCAAGAAAAATCAAAGCCCGACCACTACGATGGCCGAGGTGAGCTCTTCGATAAACCCTCCCAACCTGTCCAACAAATAAAAATGGCCAGCTCGTCACATCCTCAGCCACCTCATCATTGGATACTATATGTTGATGGTTCTTTGAGCAAAGCGGGTAGTGGTGCCGGTTTATCCCTGCACCCACCAGAGGGCGGAAAAATCAGCAAAGCACTGCGGTTCAAGTTTCAAGCATCAAATAACCAAGCCAAATATGAATCTTTAATAGTAGGATTGGAGCTTGTATTGGAACTAGGAGCAAGCCAGGTCATCTTCAGCGACTCCCAGCTCGTCGTGAAACAAGTTTGGGGGAGTATGGGGCTAATCACCCTACGTTATCAAAGTATTGCGAGCTAACAAAATGCCTGTTAGAAAAATTTAAATACTGGGAGCTGAAACAGGTTGACAGAACAGAGAACACGCGAGATGATCACCTATCAAAGATTGCATCATCTAAAATCAGTGACTTCCCCCACAGATGTATGGTTGGAAACCCTCGAGACACCATCAGTAAACAAGGAGGAAGCCATGCCCATCGACTCTGCCGAAAGATGCTGGATGGACAAAATACAAGACTATATTGAGCAAGGAATACTACCCGGTGAAAAGGATTTGGCTCAGATACTGAGGAAAAGAGCAGCCCGCTACACAGTGATTGTCGGAGTACTATACAAAAGATCATTCATCAAGCCATTGCTCAGATGTGTCAGACCAGAGATGGTGGAGGACCTTCTCGCTAAAGTCCACGAAGGAGTATGTGGGGGCCACCCAGGTGCAAGATCCCTAGCTGACAGGATTATCTTTCACGGCTACTACTGGCCGACCTTGCAGAAAGATGCTGAGACCTTTGTGCAAAGATGCGACAAATGCTAAAGGTTTGACAATATCCCAAGACTACCATCAGTTCCATAAACACTGGTCGTTGCAGCCTGGTCCTTTGACATGTGGGGAGTTGACCTTATAGGACCCTTCCTAAAAGCTAAAAGGGGCTGTGAGTTCTTAATAGTGGCAGTAGATTACTTCACAAAATGGGTAAAAGCAAAACTATTGGCCACCATAACTGAGAAGAAGGCAATCAGCTTCAAACATGATTACATTTGGTGCCGATTCGGCCTACCACGAGTTATTGTGTCCAATCATGGCACCCAATTCTCCACCAAGTTCACTAAAAGATGCGAACAGATGAACATTAAGTATTGGAAATCCTTGGTTGCTCAAGGAAACGGCCAGGCTGAAGCAGGGAACAAGAAAATCCTCCATGCATTAAAAAGAAATCCGGACGAGAAGAATGGGAAGTGGCTCGACGAGCTACCTATCGTACTATGGGGGATTCGCACATCAGTCAGAGGCTCAACAGGAGAAACACCCTTCACATTAGCATACGGATCAAAAGCAATGGCACCAGTAGAAATGGCCCTACCAACCATGAGGGTAGCCCATTTCGACGAACTTGAAAATATAACAACTCAGGGGTTGGACCTCGACTACTTGGAAGAAAGAAGGCTAGAGGCAAGACTGAGGATGATCAATTACAAGCAGCTCGCCAAATCTCACCATGACAAGCGAGTAAGAACGAGATCCTTCAACATCGGAGACTGGGTACTCAGAAAAATTGAGGTTACATGTAGAAACGCTGGAAGAAACAAGCTATCCCCAAATTAGGAAGAACAATTCAAAGTGACAGGCATAATTAGAGAGGGAACGTATCGATTAGCTGAGCAAGACGACACTCTGCTCAAAAACCCTTGGCATGCCAACCACTTGAAAAAATACTATCACTAATGTATATATTATCAGAAAGTATCTATAAAAGAATAATTACTCAGATTTTGCATTTACTTCGTCTCTCCCTTCGAAGGTTGTTCGAAGATTGCGACCTACTCTTCTCCAAAAACGAAGAAGATCGCAAGAACCAAACAACCCTAAAATAAATAAAAGCCACCTCGACCACATCAAGGTCAACTTATGACCTGCTCTTCACCACAATGAAGAAGTCGTAATATAAAAGGCACCTCGACCACGTCGAGGTCAACTTACGACATGCTCTTCACCACGATGAAAAAGATCGTAAGATAAAAGGCACCTCGACCACGTCGAGGTCAACTTACGACCTGCTCTTCACCACGATGAAGAAGATCGTAAGATAAAAGGCACCTCGACCTTGTCAAGGCCAATTCATAATTTATTTAAAAAATAATAAGACAAAAAGGCTCCTAGGTCACGTCAAGACCGAAACTGCCACCAACTCCTTGCTTCAATAAAATGTTTATGAGAATAAGGGCCACAAAATCTAGCACCTTAAGCTACTAGGCCAAACTATCTTGATCAAACAAACTTAAGCGAGGCACAGTTTGGAAACAACAAAAAATACTCGAATAAACAAGCTAATCTACACAATCAAGCAAAATCACAAGAATATTACGAAGCATAAAACAAGATTGTTCAAGGCTCACAGGCCCAATAAAAAAGAGCATTGTTTGATTACAAAGCCCACAGGCTCAAATAAAGCTCGACACAGCGAGATAAAAAACTAAGGGTCAGCTTGGCTCTCCGCCTCGTGCACAGCCTTGGCATGAGCATCTTGGTTGGATTTGACACCCTCAAATTCACTTAGCTTGAAATCACCATCAAAAGTCACATCATCACCATCATTAAGGGCGTCGAGCAAATAAGGGACATTGTTACTGAAAGGAGAAGGGGTCACCCAAGGATCACGACCATGCTCGACGTCTTTCTTTGCTATTAATTCAAGCTCCTCAGGCCGGTACGGAACAAGGTCATGACCCCAACAAGCGAGGTCACCCTTATGCTTGGCATTCCCCCATTTTACCAGATCTCTAAGAGAAACCCCACATGCAGCGGTCACCGACAGGATTTGACCCTTGCCCTTCTTGTAATATGAGAAGATCTCACTCTTATAAGACTGGGTTTTCTTGAAATTAGTAATGACAGCTTCTGAGCTAGGTGCCCTCCTCGCCACTGACAGCTGCCACTCCAGGTCACCTATCCTCTCCTCCAAGCTCAGCCTTGTTTTGGTCAGTTCACCCTGGACATTGAATACATCACCCCGAGCCACCAACAGCTTGGCCTTAGCCCCAGCGAGCTCTTCCTGCAACCTTTTGGCCTCCTCAAAAGCCCGGTTAGTAGCCTCTACCTTCTCGACAACTAGATCTTGGCTGAGCTTTACGTCACCTTTGGACTTCTCAACATCTCGCTCGAGCATGACAATACGAGCATGTGCTTCTTCAAACTCAGCTTTGCTCGGACTTTCGGCCGCCTGCTGTTTGAGCTCAGCAACCCTCCTCTTTTTGTTAGCCGTGACCAACTGATTAGCATACGACCTGATAGCTGTGGCAACCTGTAAAACAAAACTATCATAAGAGAATGGAGGGAAATAAAGGACAAGATCGACAAGACCAAAAAGCAAATGAAATTACACTAATCAAATTGTTCCTCATGACTCCAGAAAGATGGAAGGCGAATAGCTGTCATAGAGGCTGCCAAGGTCGTCATTGCAAATCTCGAGAATTGCTGACCTCCCCATTTCAATACCCCGGGCAACGTGGCTCAAATCGGGGTCCGCCTGCTTAGGGGTAACTGAGTTGGAAGGAGAAATTGCTTCACGTAATGGGCTGGTCACACCACTAGCATCACCTTTCTGAGCAGCTTCATCAGACGCAACGAACGTAACAGGATCTTCGATCCTAAGCTTTTTGGTAGGACTAGACACCGATGACAACCCGGTCCTCTTCACTGAGGGCTTCAGGCTAGCGACCTTCTCTTTCCCCATTGACCGCAGAAACATGCACTGTAGGGAGCACCTCGGCTATGCCCGCAAAGCTCGCCGCTATTCGAGCTTGACTTAACTGCTCCGAGCGAGCAGACTTCGCCTAAATGCGCTTCCCGGAGCTTCCCTTTATAGCATCGAGGTCCTTCATATCTAGAAAAAAACAAGTCAGAAGGAAGATCGAGGTCTCAACAACAAAGTAACAATGAAAGTTTGTCTACGAAAAAATAACCAATCAGTAAGCAGCCCATCTCTGGATCCCGCCAACCGTTAAGACAACGATTCTGGAATACAAGGCCTCTATGCCTAAGCCAGCCCAGAAAATAGTTAAATTCGGAGAAAGTGCACATCGGTTCAAGGCCGTTTATCCTCTTCGGCAAAAGTCCAGTAACATATAACAAATCCTCGCTCCTCACGATCTCCCTCCAGTCATAGCATCTCACCTGGGTACTACCCCGAATGCCTAAGGGAATCTCTAAAGCCTGTTTGACTAACTTATCGTAGTCATCCAGGTCGATATGATGAACCAAAGTGTAGGGCTCCTCGGTGGGCACCTTAAAGTTCCAACCCAGCCTGCTCTCCACGACAATAACCTTGTCAGCCCATCAAGGAACCTTGCTGGGATGGTCAAAAAATAGTTTCACACCATAATTATGGCTCTTGGCCTGCAGCTGATTGTTACTCCGGTCGAGGTGGAAGTAGTAACAAAATAGTGACATGGTCGGCTCAAAACCAAGCAGGCGAGTACAAACGATGAAACAGAGAAGAATCCTTATAGTATTCCATGAGAGATCTAGAGGAACGGTAGAGGTAACATCTAGAAACTCACAAATGAAGGAGTCAAGGGGAAACTGAAGTCCCAGGTCAAAAAAACTGAGATAAAACCCAACTCGGCCCCTCATGGCCTTCAAGCTATCAAGGCCAAACCCGGGGTCCAGAACGAAGCCTCGGTAGTGTTCAGGATCACAGAAGAACTTTGAGGTCCAAGCATCTACATCAGACGACGTAATCTTGTTTCACCAGTTGCAGAAGGCATGACCAGCGACATCCTCCTTAGCAGCAGACTTCGACTTCTTCTTCTTGGGCCGTTGAGCTCGCAAGGGATAAATACCATCGAAATGACTTAACGAGGAGGCCGAGATGCGTGCAACGGAGGACGAGGCAATACCGCGAGCTGGCCTAGGACGAGCAACCCGATCTTCATCAAAATACAAGTATAACAAACTTGTCATAGCCATATCATACCTCTCAAAGATCCGCATCGAGGTTCCGAAAGGAATACTGTCGAACTTATAGGGATTATCCTTGGGGACCACCAAACCCTCCAAATTCAAACCCCATGTGACAAACAAATCACGGGCTTTACTCGGTAAGATGACTTGCCAATTACTATCCTCGCTTCTGAAGATCGCCCTTCCCTTTTGCAGCCTAGCGAATAAGGGGCCTTGGTTTGTTCGTTTAATCCTCATGTTCGCAAGAGGAGAACACAAGGAAGAACTAGAGATAGATATGATTCAAGTATTGGGGAACCTCGCCAAACCTTAAAAATACCAGCTCGACCACAAACCCTAAATGTTACACTATCTAAATGAGAACGATCACCGGAGAACAGACGCGGCAAAGGCAATGACTCAAAAGAAAATGCGAAAAAACACTGAAAACACAAAAGGAAAGGTAATAAGAAGGAAGAGGACGAACCTAAAGTCTGGAACGAAGAGAAAACACGAAGAAATGACTTGAAATTTGGAGCTTTTGAGGACGGAGCGATTCGCCGGAAATCACCTAATCACCGGAGAAATTTGGAATCTTCTAGAAAAATGCCCCGAACAGTGGAGTCGCTGTTTATATAGGGACCCAGACTCGTCAGGTCGACCCATCCAAAGTGCGCGGACTTCGGTACGACAACATTTTGAGCAAGAATCGAAACTGCCCATTTTTTGAAATTCAAAAATACTTGCCACCTAGATTGCCTCGGGGTTCACGACAATTAATGTGCACGTCTGCCGAGGAAAAGTACAAAAAGTAAAAGCCAAACTAGGATTATACAAGCTCATAGGGACAGCTCAGCTCGGCAAATTGGCAAAATTACTTAATAAACTAGAAGATAAATCATCTCCCTAAGAAGTAGGGGGTTATTGAACGACCCCATCTTCTATCTTTACACGTGGCACAACACCACGACATCATACATAACAGGTGGACAAACGTTGGAAGGGACGAAGAGCTAATGGGCACAGGCCAGCTCGAATATGGCGACCTAGTACACTGCAGGTCGACCACGAGAGCAGCGTGCGACCTGGGACTCTCTTAGGTCGACCACGAGAGCAATGTGCGACTTGGACACAATCCAGGCTGACCACAACAAATACCCTCAGACATCTCGGCATAGACAGAGACCCTCACAAATTTATCTCTCATCCTGGGTAGAGTCCTACTACGATTTACCTCCTTGACAATCCTAAGAAAACCCACTACCGTGATCTAAAAGACACAAATTTTGATCATATCACAGCCAGTCCGAAACTGGAAAGGATTGTGACTTGACACCTTATAAATAACAACCTCAAAGGCATTAGACGGTACGTGCAAATTACTTGCAAAAGCTATATTTTGGTAGAGCCTTACATCTTCTCTACAGTATTATTGATTCTCATGCCTGAGGGTTATCGCTGGGCAACCTAGCCCCCCTTACGGCGTTTTTATGGATCATAGGTTTCAAATCATTTTTATTTTAAGGGCAGTCGCTGCAACGTAAGCCAAAATCCTGCTAGACTACACACATGGAACAGACGTGGTCACCTTTAACCTTTTTTGCGTGATCAATCATAGTAAAAGAAAATGTCCAAGTACACCTGGTCAGCTTCAGAGTAAGGTAAAAGACACAGTCACATGCTCCATTTGTAAACAAATTGGGCATTACAAAAGAAAGTGCAAAAATAAGGAAATAAATGTGAATGAGCCACAACTGCAAGACCAAGAACCTGAGCCACAAGTAGAAGAACACTAAGTGAATGAGCCACAAGTAGAAGCACACTAAGTGAATGAGCCACATGTAGAAGAAGAACAAGTGAATGTTCCACATGTACATCCAATTCAAATGAATGAGCAGTATGTACAAGAAGACCAAGAATGGGATAAAATTCAACACCACCACCACCTCTAACACAACCAAATTTTACTGTAACATAAACACCTAGGAGGTCTTGTAGATTGCTAAATGTAAGGATGTCAACCACTTCTGGATTCAAGCCTGGAGAACAAATTGACCTTGATGACTAAACTCTGTTTAGGTTAGTAACATGTTCTTAATTAATGCTTGCTTTTAGTGTTTAGTGTATATTAAGGACTGATTCCTTTTTTATGGACTAAATTGAAATTGTGTTTTCCATGAATGACATGGTATGCTTTTTTGGTCTGGATGAATCATGGAATACAGGGCTGTAAGTGGCATAATGAATGACATGGTATGTTTTTTTACAAATCAGACTGTTACATTGTTTAATTAACTATTGCCTCCATTTTAAAGTGTTTGTGTTTGTTGATGACAGGGTGTGTTTTTTTGGTCACTTAAACATGGAAAACAAGGCTTTTTGGTCTGTCAAGCACGGAAAACAGGGCTTTTTGGTCTGTTATTTTCAAGTGATGCTGATGTTGTTTGCCTTTTTGGTCTTAGTTTTCCTTTTTGGTCTGTCAAGCATGGAAATGTATATTTGTGCATGCTGTTGTTAGAGATGTTATGGTAGCCCTGCAAATTTGATAGGCTTAGTGGTCTATGTTATTCCATTTGAACTCAAACTCATTGTCCATTACATTATGGAATACAGCCATGTAAATTTGACATATTAGTGGTCTATTACATTGTGTTTGTCTATGTGTAATTAACACTCTGTTTGTGTTTGTTGATGATAATTATATGAGGATTGCATATATCAAAGAGAGGCATACTGTTTGTGTTTGCTGATAAGATAAACATGATTACATAATCAACATAAGAAATATTTCATTCATTTCCACTAGGCAAAATAACATACATAAGGGGTTTGTTACACTCATCAAAATAAGAAGCATCTCATTCAAGCATGGAAATGTTAACAACACCACAAAATTAACCCCATTTTATTAATATTTAAAACTACAATAGCTTAGTCCTTTTCGAGTATGATTAAGATGAAGAGCAGGTTGAACATGGATGATATCACCAAACTGATCCAAAGGCAATTGTTACTGTTACTTTCAACTGCTTCCACGGTTCTCTGAGGAGGATCATACCAGAGGAAAAATCCACAACCATGTTCTGAATGCGCAAGAACAAACAAAAACTTAATTAGTTTTCTACAAAATTAATAATCACAAATAATCACAAACAAAAACTTTAAATATAACATAACTTACCCTATATCTTTCGCAACCTAAGAACCTCCTTCCTGGATTTTGATCGGTCCAGGATGTCTGCATCACAGTCATCCATCCACAATGGCAATGAACTGCTCTATTCATGATTATTCTAATGAAAACAAAATTAGAATTGAATAGATTGTGAGAAGTTTAATTTTTGTGTGTGGATGAAAGGTATATAAATACCAATAATCTCAGCCAGGGTTTATTTTGAAAATATTTTAATTGTACAAGGTTCCTTTTTAAATAGTTTTGTTTGAAAATTCGTCAACATGCAAGGTTTTTTTTTTTTTTTAAATTTAAAACTAGTACAGGGTTTATTTTGAAATACTTTTGGCGGGAGAGGATTGTTTAGAGCTTATTTCCCCGCCTAAACCACGTAGGATCCATGTCATATGTCAACTCAACCTTCTGTTAGTTGGCTTAACTGCCACTTGATGGAAGGTTTAGATTAAAGAAAATTTAGGTGAAGGTTTAATTTGCAAAAAAAAAAAAAGAAACACATGATTTAAATTGAAATCTCAAAACTAGTATAGGGTTTAGTTTGCAATTATCTCTTAAGATATTAGATGAACAATTATGGTAGTTAGTATAAATTTTAGAAGATATACAACATTAAAATAGAAATGTATTAACTCATTTGAATTAAATAACCATAAATTAGCATTGAAATTTGGAGCTTATCTAGTCCCATCATATTTGTTTAATAGTAATAATTTTACTAGTTTAGTCTACTTTTTCTTTTAAGATTATATTGATCTTGTCAACAGCATGGTACAAGTTTATGTATTTTGCCCCTTATAAGAAAACACATTGATGGATTTACATGTACATAATTATGCTACTGTGACTTTTGTAATACACATTTAATATCCAAGATTTTTTCCATCATTTAATACTTGTTAATTATGTCACGCTAACCAAAATCCTATTTAAGGGAGAAAAAACTTGTTATTTCACTACCCCCTATATTGATCCTACAACCATGAATCACCCCATGAGAAGTTTCTTTCGCATAATTATCCTAATTTAAATTTGTGTTTTTTTCAGTACAACAAATGGTGCAGATTATCTCATAAATGTCTGGGATAACCTTCCCAACAATGGTATCCAGTTAACGTTACACTGTATCCATGGAAGTGGAGCAGATGGTGATATGGGATATCGCAACGTCAGCTTTGGAGAAAATGTGTATTGGACTGTTATGGACTTTTTTTTTATGAAAAGTCGTACCCATATTGGTGTCACTTCTTCTGGGGTTCAAGGCACAAGTTTTTTGAGGTTTATAATAAAAAATGGAATGATGATTGTGTAGCCAAGGGGATGAAAGATCTATACCACAATTGTGTTTGGCAAATGAGTGCAAATGGCTTTTATTTCTTAAAATACACTTTTACAGGGAATACATGGGAGAAGAGGTATGACCGGTGATTCAACTATGACACAGTCAATTAAGTTACATTATATGGTGGTGGTTCTTTCTTTCATAATTTTTATGTTTACATGTATTAAATAAATTATTGTCCAACCTTTATTTTTTGATATTTTTACATTTCTATGTTCGAGTGTAATGATCTGTTGTGGAAGAGAAATAGTTAAAGCAGACTAATTTATACCCATTTTATCTGTTTGCATATCTCCTTCATGCCTGTCACAAATTAAACTATGGATCGAGTCATCATCTGAAAAACACTACTAGATTGCGGCACCTGTCCTATTTTAATGTATACCGTTATCAAACACTAACGAAAACAGATTTGACATTACTAAAAGCATCCACTAGTTGGATCTATATCCCTATTTGAATGGTGAATCTTGAAATATAATAAGGACTAGAATTTTTTATTCACAATCTTTTTTTTTTTTTAAGAAATAGGGACAACACCCTAACAAAATTTATTAATAAAAATAAAATAATACAAAGAGGGGCACAACCAGCCTAATTGCCATAAAAAGAGAGGACACATGAGCCTTACCCTGAAATTTTAGATTCAAAATCTTATTTGTTTCATCTTCAAGGCTATTTTATATATCTCCATATCTACAAGATACAAATCACACATTTCTTCATCAAAAGACAAATTATGATTTAGATTCTTGGGACAATCTGCCTCGACTTCAACAGAAAAAATCTTTAAAAGTCGGGGATTTCATAAGTGATATAGAAGCTACGGCAATCAGTAGTACATTATTTTTAATTTCTATTAAAACACACATACCATGTGGTGTTATCTAGATCCGGAACTTCTGGAGTGATGATTGGTAAAATTGGTTCAGTTCACGATCATAATCATGCCACATCATTAAATAACCATATTTAACGGTTGGGATTAATAGGGTACCAAAACACTTTGTTTCAATAATAATAAAACAAATACTAATCCCAACTGTGCTAATTTATTTATATGACATGATCATAATCATGAACTACATCAACTCCACCAACCACAAACTAGAGAGATTCCCAATCCGAGTTATCCATTATGTTGTAAAAGTAACATCGCTTACCTCTTTTGGTTATTATTGTGCATATGTCTCAACTACTTTGCATGAGACATGAATTTGGACTCGATGAATCTACATACACATGTATTATCTAACACGATCTTCTACACATTCTTTGAATTAAATTTGAAATTGAGTTTTTGTTTAAGTTTACAGATTATAAAATCCATTAGGAGTTATGCTATATAATTGACCTTTGTTTCCTAAGAGATACTCCCTTTGCCCTATAAAGGAGTTATAGGGTTGTTCAGACACATCATTTTGGTCCAAAATGATACCCAAATGTTACGTCAGTTCGCACATTACACTTCAAATGCATATTGGACCATTTTGCACTATTTGGCACATTGAACTTCACTCTTCATCCAAACCAAATTTCAATAAAATTGGCCCATCCTCCCAAATGGCCAGTATTTTCTTCCCCCCTCCCCCCTTCATCTACCATTTTTGAACCCTCTCTCTTCCTTTTCTCCACTTCACCCACAAAGGTGTAAAAGCTTGCATCCCATCGTCCTTGTAGAAAAGAAAATTGGATTCTCTTCCTTTCTATGCAAAAAATAAAAATAGAAAACTTTGAAGCCTAATCATTCCTATGATTCTCACCATATGTGTCTCCAAAATTGCAAGGAAAATTGGCTCAGTTGATTCCAAAATAGATTAGCGTTAAGATTGTCGCGACCCGACCCGAGATCCGATGTGAATCCCGTTCGAACTGCGAGACAATGCGGAAAACATGAAAATAGAATCTCAAAAATTCCATTTAAAAGAATGCAAAGTCATGAGAAAACCCTGTAATGCACGTGCAAGTTTTCTTTAAACAACAAAAATCGTTTAAACAATACTAAACCTCGACGCGAAACAAGCCGGAGAAAATAACACGTTAGCTAGCAACAACAAACTCGAGCTAACATGCTCGGTACATATATAAACTATATCAGAGTACGCGGAATAAAAGTTAACAATATGTACAACAGCACGGCAACCATGCCGGCACAACAAAAGAATATATCACATAACAATCAAGACATCTACCTAACAAATACATTGTTTAAATAACAAGTACACCCTCGGCCTCACCAAAAGAAAATACTTAGGCACAAGGTGCACTACCAAATGATGTCGTCCAACGGAACCGAACTCGAACACTAAGGATTCCTCGCCGGCGCTTGATCTAAGGAAAACAAATGAAAACAAACGGGGTGAGTTGAAAACTCAATAAGCTACTAATGCATCAATATGGCATGCTAGATGCAAGACAATAAATATAACAAGTATTCATGTCATCATAATATCAATTCGATACCAAACGGAAGTAACAAGTATTGCACGTAGCCAAACAACCCCATACTACACGAGAGGCATAACGATCGCCAACCGTCCCATACCGGTTGGAAACCATGACCAACATTCGTTCATATAGGAAGCACATAAGAGCTATAAGTAAACACATTAAAAGGGATACGGCGTCGAGGTACACCTCCGACCAAACCAATACTTCTAACCAACCAACCAATAATATACCAATGTAGAGCCGTTGTTGACGTGCTCGAACAAGAAAACCAATAACCAAAACACATGTGAACCATCTTCTGTATTCACGTCGACGGGTGATCTCGGTCCCTACAACCCAAGAATCTACCACGGATATAGCTTACCATGGTTGCGTTTATTCCGTACAACAAATGGCTCTATACCCCTACCGTGGCCAACGGTAGGGCGAGGCCCGATGTATTGGCCTTCGACTATTACGTAGCCCCAGCTCCCGCAATAATCGAGCGTCAATACACCGCCAACAAATATGCCAAGGACTTAACTAAATGCACAAGTAGATGTTTACTCGACATTTAAATATAAAAGGTCATACTCCAAAGTAGGGAGTATACCACAACAATAACATTTGACAATGATATGAATGTCACAAGTGAGTTGTAATAATCTCACACCACAAATAACCAACTTACAATAATTATGACAATTTACATAATATTAAACACACAATCGGTGTAACCAAATTTTCTAACGAATCACTCGAATCATTCAAAAATTCCCAAATCCCACACGTGGTCTCATAGATTATGAAATCCTAACGAACTCCGTTAGAGTCATTTTCGGTTTCTAATGAGTTCGAGTTTACGCGAATTAATCATACCGTAAACTTAACAATTACTAACCATATTTCACATTTCTAACATGTAAACATGAGTCTCCAAACACAACCAAAAAGTCAACCACGAATTTAAAAAGTCAACATAGTCAAACATACTCAAAATTGATGATTTCTAACATATATCACCAACTAACAAGTCTAACATGTATACCAACTTATAATTGAGGAAGAATAAGGGATAGTAGCTTACCTCAACAAGTGAATCTACCCAATGAATTCAAAATCCAAGCTTGGTAGTGAATTCCCCTAGTCTTTAGCAGCCTTAATGTGTTGTTGCATGCAAGAATCTAGGGTTGGAAAGGGAAGACAAGGCATACACACACTAATCTCACACTATTTCTCTCACACAAGTTTTCTTTCACACCATGGATGAAAAGTTGGGAGAGATGGTATTTGTGTGGGTGTTTCTTAGGTGTTTTAGGTGTAAAAAGACTGGTCAAACAGCCAAGGTACGTTTAAGTTGGGTCAAGGGGCAAAACTGTCAATTTTACAAAGCAAGAAAAACAGGGCAAACTTTCTAGCCATGGCGCGGCCGCCTAGGCGCCAGCCTAGGCGCCCGCCCAGCCTCCAGATTCTCCAATCTCCAGTTTCTGCCTTTTGAGCGCTCGCCCAAACTCCAGTGCACCCTAATTCATGAAATATGGTCTAGAAATGTCCCAAAATGATGCCCAAAGGTTCCATGATGGTTCTAACACTTAAGTGAAGTTTAAAACACTAAGCAAAGGCCTCCGAAAAGTCCCAAAACCAAAGTAAACAAATAACATACCAAATCAAGTGCAATGATAATGAAACTTCTAACACACATTCATACACTTAAAAAGTGTATGACAATCTCAATTGCAAGTACATATGAATGATATTTGTACATGAAATGACGATGTTAAAACATAAGACGTAACATAGAACGAATACAAATGATGCAAATGGCGCGGGCGTTACAAAGATCCTTGATTCTTTTGTGTGTGTGTGTGTGTGTGTGTGTATCTTTCTTTCCTTGGTCTCTCTCTCTTGCTTCGTTCTGTCCTAAATGAACACTCACTTCGATATCTTCCTCGCGATCAGTCTTGTATTGTTACCTCAATAAACAACCCACCAGCTATGTCTTAAAATCGAGTCCCATCCATAGCCATATCTCTCAACCCAATCAAACCAAGCAACATCATTAGGAGTTTCTCCTAAACAATTGAATGGGAAGTAGAGGTGTTTATTTGAAGCATGGAGACGACCGATAGTGATTTGCCTTGTCCAAAGTAGCTTTTTTTTTTTTTAAAAAAAAAAATTAAGGTTGTAGAGGACATAGACCTTACCACAACCCTTATTATTATTATTAAATGTCTTGAAATACTACAATAAAGACTAACCCGACCTCTTTGCTGAGAGACCTCTCCATTAAGAGAAGTGAGCAATACTAAATGGGCCTTTGGTAAGGCTTGAACAACAACGGTACCTCTAATGTGGCTTGAACACCCAACCTTTTTAAGTACCATGGTGTTGTCTCTAGTAAGACTTGAACACTCGACCTATTGTTGAGCTCAAGATTTTCACGAATTTTTCCCTTTATTTTCTTTAATTTTGTGCTACTTTAGAGTTAAATATGCTTGGAAGTATTATAATTTGTGTATTTGTGCTTTAATGTAGATTTCCAAGATATTAACGAGCATTCAAGGAGTTTAGCACAAAGGTCGAGGCAATTTCAGGCTTTAAAGTTGACCTTTAATTTATTCCGTCAAAGTCCGTTAGAGTTCCAAGGCAAAATGATGCTATTGGTGGCTAACGGAGGACTAAAATGCGAAGGCTAGTGGGGGAAGGACTTCGAAAGCCAACACTAGAAAGGCAGGGGCACCGGAGCAAAACCTGAATCTCTTCATTAATGTGGTGGCAGCCTCCTGCGCTACCACGTGTTTGCTCCTTCCAGCCCCTTCATCTCTCCGTTTTGTCCCTTTTAGCCCCTGACACTTTAATTTTATTTCCATTTTGTCCTTGGCTTCCCTAATACTCAAAAGTCTTCATTTATATACTCTCAAAGCAGGCCCTAAAATGAAGCAGACAGTCCCAGACGGGCTGTGAAGCCCCTTTGGGGCACCAACCCCATCTCTCCTAAAATTTTCTCCACTCCATCAAAGATTGATCAACTTTGAAGGTTTAGAGCTTCAAATCAAGGGCCAAGGAAGTAATTGCAAGTGATTTCAACCTTGGATCCACATTTTAATCGGTTTCTTCTCTCTAATTTTTATATCTTATGATTATTGTGTAATTTTATAGGGTTGAATGAATTTGTAAATTGTGAAATTGGTTTTGTGCTTAATTGATTTATGGAAAACAATTATTTTTCTATGTTATTGTAGTGATTTAATTTTATCTATCTCTCTATTTAATATACAAGCATGTTAGGTTATTATTATTGAAGGACTTAATGCTTTTAATTGATTTAGTCATTAATTAAATGATTTTAGAATTGTTTGTGTGAGCGAGAGCTACTTGACTTTTCGGACCGATCAATTTAATAGTTGGTGTTTGACACATATCGATAGCCTCCAGCTACCAGCATGACTTGTAGAAAAATAGAGAGAATATCTCTCTATAAAGTATTACCCATTATCTTGGTTATTATTGTGTGTTCCTAATGCTTCCGATGGATTAGCTACTCATTGGATGATCACTAGAATTATAGGATAGTTAGCGAGAGCTCTTCCTATTAATTTCGAAAACACAATAATTGTCTATGTGACGCCAGACCGAGAGGTAACGAGTGTTCATATATAGTCAATTGAGGACTTGTTCTAATACGTAATCAATCCACCTTAACCATTCGCGAGGTAGGGGAGATTCGGGTTGCTATTGGGGCGAGAGCTCGTAGTTAACCAATTTAGTGTTCTCGGCTACCAAGACTTGAGTTAAAGAAAAGTAGAGAGAGGATTAAATTAATCACGAGCTAGACTAGAAATATTGCAATCCTATAATCTTATCTTTAAATTTTGATTTGTTGTTTCCAAACTATTTTGAAACACTGTAAATATTAATTACTTTCTTTTATTTTTTAGTTTTTAGTTTTTATTCTCCATTTATTTTCGCTCAAATATAATTAACTAGCTCAATTTCGGTACTTAGTTAGAGTGAAAATTACGTGCATTCTCTATGGGATCGATACTCGTACTTATGTACACTTTATTACTTGATACGGCAGGGTACTCTTGCCCTAATTTTTGCAATTTAATTTGCAGCACATCACCTATCCGTTAAGTGAAGTGAGCAGTATCAGTTGAGCTAGAGCTTGTTGGTGTCCAAAATAGCTAAAAGAGGTTTGTAACTATTAATTTTCACATCTTAAACAGTAATTTATCATTTTTAATTTTACTTGTGTTTGTAAATAATTTATTCCCTCTTCTAAAAACAACTCGGTAGGTCAAAAACCCGAAAGGGCGGCCTAAGCAAAAGTTAGAGTTCAAAAAAAAATGAGAGAGATAAAACATTGGAGAAAAAGAAATAAAAATCTCCGTCACTCGCAAGTCTATCAGGGTTAAACTACGATCCGACCTGATTCTCTTTGTGAGATACGTAGGCAGCCTTCGGGTTTGGTCGTTTACTTACACATTTTATACAATTTTGGTTCCCCCTATCATGTAATGACCCGAGCCTAAAGCCCAGTCTGCCACGCATAGCACACACACTGGCCCACTAAGCACCTGGGTCAACTGGCCCACCATAAGCCACCCAAAAGTCCATGGATAGGTTGGTGCCTAGTGGTAGTGGCTGGCCACTTATAAGGCACACACAAGTCCCATATCTACCCGATGTGGGATATCACATGTCATGTTGTTTTGATCACACAAGAGAAAAACAACTACTCACATAATAATAAAACATTTTTATTTCATAACAAAGTCCCCGGTTTGGCAACCAAGGAGTACATACATAAGACTTACATGACATTATGTTGTACATATTACCCATATTATACACAGCTTCATTAGGCTTGTCCATACACTCTATCTCCTTCGACCTCCACCACGTCTCTTTGTAGCTCCCCTGATGATCTCGGCATTACTCGGTTCGACCTCATCAAAATCTTTTTCGAGCCGAAATACATTTCCCCTTTTTTTAATGGTGGTAAAGGCAGAGGATAAGTTTTCATGCCAACATTTTCAGCCGTATCCCCGATCTCTTGCAAGCGAATATCTGCTCCATTAGTCACAGAGCGCTTAAGCATAAGTTCCACAATTGCTGTAATTTGGGAAGAATGGGATCCCACATGGGGCACAAGCCAAACAATATATTCTTGACTCAGGAATCTATTCTGCAGATTGGCTGCCGAGACGCATTGGACATATATGTTGGCCCCCCACATGTCGTGAATTAGAGTGCACAGCTTGGGATTAAGATTTCCCACCTCAACATCAGCTAAGGACAGGTCGGGTACCACTTGCTCTAAACCAAATTGTCGTAGTATACGACAAAGAGAATAAAATGTAATGGTACGTAGTCCAACAATGACTACATGTGCAAATTTGTCACTCCTCATTACGAATCTCTGGATACGCTAATGGCGGATTGTCCAGGAAATATCTAAAGATGTTACACGGGCAAAATGATCAATTCACAAGGCTTCAGAAGGGTAATCACCCCAATGATGTGGCCTTAAATCATATCCAGCTTGATGAAATGCCGAAACTTGAGGAGGAGGAGCGATTATATTAAAATGCTTTTGCAGCCACATGTGTAAAAGGAGTGGACTGCCGGAGGGGCACCCCAATCCTCACCGCTTGATTAAGCATCTAGGCCAAGCAGCGTCTCAGCTAGAATAATGGGGATAATACTTTTTTGGCTTCCATAACACTGTAAAACCATGTTGAGTTCTCATACATCCATGAAGTCATTATAACTCCTTAGGAATAATTTTCCTAATAGACATAGAAAAATGGCTACCAACCGACGCCGGGTATATTTGGGACGATGGGAGACATCCCAGAAAATGTCAGGGAGGATAGTCAGGTCAAAAGGATTACCCTTGACCATCGCCCTCGTATCATTCAGGGGGAAGCGAAGCAGCTCTAGTACAGCCATCTCTGGCATTTGAGTAAGATCAGGGACCACAATTTGATCAGCAAGCGCTAACCCTATCAGAGCACAAAATTCTTCGATGGTAAGGCACATCTCATTCAACGAAAAATTGAAGAGATAATTTGCTAAGGACCAGAAATGAGATACAGCTCGTATCATGTCCCAATTGATCGAAATATCAATCTACCAAAATGCGCACAAAATGCCGCAATCCTGCCCGAGAATTAATTTATCATCCATGTCAAGAAGGCGAACCATGATATTTAGGTGACTCTCATAATATGTGAAATCTTTCAGAGAATCGGAAGGATGATCCATTTGTTTGAAAAGTGTTTCTGACGAAAGAAAAGAATTGTGCCCAAGGCGAAGAAAACTTCTCAAGGAGAAAAGGAGAGAGGATTGCTTTGCATAGATTGTCTTAATTAGATTGCCTTATAAATAAGGCATAAGAGGAAGCATCTGACAGAACCATTCAGCCTAGGTGTTAGGCACGAAGAAAGATAGGACGTAACTTGTCTCCGCACATCAAATTCAGCAAGAGAAGAGAAAAAACCAGTTTGGTGCGCGGGCACCAAGCCTAATGCGTCGCGCATGAAACCATGTGTTTGGACTTTTTGGCCCAGTTCTCTTAAGTCCATGTCATGTACTTGACAGAGGCCAAGTTTATTGGGGGGGACTCTCCTAAATTTACTCCTGAATGACCAATTAGCCCGGAAGGACTCCTCTACAAATAGGCATCAGGCCTATCGCACAGCGTAGCAGCTGCTACAAATTTTATTCCTCTCTCTCTCTCTCCTCCCGTGCGAGAGTCATTCAGCACATATATACATCAACCAACAGCTGCCACCGGAAAAGTAATTAGAATCGAGACTCTAGGTTTTCTTTTCTTTTTTGCATTTTTGTTAATAAATTATGCACAAAGTAAATAAAATTTGTTTACAAATACATTCTTTTACAAAAAAACAAAAAAATACAGGACAGGAAAATCACTGTCTTTCTCTCTTCGCCCTGCCACTGCTGGTACCTCCGGAGCCTTCACTCCCACCACCTCTGCAACGCGGCCCAATCGTGTTTGCACCATCTCGACAAGTGAAATCACTAGCCCCGGCCTTCAGTCTTCGATACAAATCGGACAATTTGTAGAATCTTCTCAGTAGCTTTTGATAGGAGCTAGCCCGCACCTGTTCATACATCAAGTTTTCATCAATGTACAAAAATACATATAATATAGACAGATAATATGACACAGAATAATAAGGGACATACCAAATCTCTCCCTCGTGGAAGATAGTCATGGGGCAGGATCTAACCACCGCTCAAGTCCTCCTCTCTATAATTTTCCCCCTTTCTATAACCAATAGTTTGCAGGACTTCAGGATAATGTATCCGTCCCGCAAAAGAGCCGATCTCGCCCACGAAAATGGGAAAAGGACCCTCTGCTTCTTGAGCCAGAGAAGGAGGAGGATACATCACCGTCTGTACGAATACCCCATACTTCATCTCCCCATAATCATCAAGATCAATGGTTTGCCTCCCGAGAAGCCATTCCCATCCTGGCAACACATCCGGAGTCATCATCCCTAGAGGTGGTGAAGGCAGTGTCAGAGGATGGAGCACATTGGGCCCATGTTGGCGATTGACCTAATTGCCTAAATACAATGAGTCGCACATGATGTAAACCAACAAAATGCGACAACCGTTGGCCATCAGGGTCGGACCATAGGAAGCGAGCAGCTGACCCCACGGGAAGAAGCTGACAGATTCAGGACTCGAGTTGATAATCGCAGTCCGAATCAGCTCAATATAAGGCTGAGCAGGCACCCTCCGAGCGTACTTCCAGTTTGAAGTTTGAAAGTTGACCACAAATGGTAGGGTCATCACCCGGGTGCAGGGCGTGAAAGGGTGAAAGCTAAACACCGCATCAGCCCAAGCCTATCACATCAACAATAAAGAGTCAATATTTATTTTAAAACAATAAAATAAGTTTTTAAATAAATATATTTGTTCAGAATATTATCTCCCATGCCACATTATGGCCAGTCACGCTACTAGCGATGTTCCGGCTGGCGTGATCCATGATAAAGTAACACTCTGCCAAGCCAGTCTGTCCCCAATCAAAGTCGGTTAGATAAGGCAATCGCCTCAAACAGCCGAGTAGAGATACTCGCAGCGTCAAGAAAGCATTAGTAAAAAGGGAGATCCCCAGTGCCAAGAACAAGAAAACCCGAACAAATTGGGTCACAGCATACCGGTCGGCGGTATCGACAAGGTCCACATTGCTGAGCAGACACTCTCTCACAACACTGATTAGGATCTCGTCGTAGCTCTTGTACATAGGAGTAAAACCCAGCAGCTGAGTGACGACATCAGGACGGTGTCGTAGTTGGAAATCTAGCTCAATACCCCGGCCCTGGCTAATCGAAATCCCTGTGATTGTCGAGAAATCGGTAGGGGTCATGGTCATCTCCCCCCACGGTAAATGAAAAGTATGGGTGATGTCCCACCAAAAACACCGCAGTACCTCGTGGATGTTGGTATTGCCAATGAAGCCACCAACATTCTGGATGAATGTACCAAGACAGATACCATCAACCCTCTCCTGAATCAATCGAGGGAGTTTACCATATTCCCATTCGCCTGAATGTGGGTGAGCCTCCTCCGTGCCTAAAAATAAAATTCACAAAAATTAAATCACTGCGTTTCATCACAAAACACACGTGCACAATTTTTTATGTCATCACATAAACGTTTACATCCAGTCAATATTTTCCATGGGGGTTTGTGAGGCTGGAAATTAGAAATTGGAAACGTATTAACCAAACTAGGGCCTGCTGGGAAGAAAGAGAATTTGAAACTGCACATTTTGGCTAAAATAAATCATCAAAATCGGATTAAAATTGAAGGCTGGAAGCATTTTTGAGTTTTTAGGAGATCCTATGTAGCGTGGGTGCACCATGGGAGAGAGTAGAAACCACTTGATCAATGATTGGGACACGTGGTGCAATTTGAGCGTGACAACACATTAATGAAAAGTTTCAAGAATTGGAGCGCTACCCCTAGATTTCTAATGTTTGCTTCGATGCCCCCTAATATGTTCAGAAAGTGTAACGCGGCCCGTAAATTCCAGGCTTTGCGAATTACTTCTCTGTCAGCCTTTGTTAGCCTTCGTTAGCTCCTTGTGCTTTGAAATATTTAATAGGTCCTAATGATCTTGGATGAAACTTTAAAGTCCAAAATTGCCTCAAACTTTGTGCTAAGCTTAAATAATACTCGTTTATGCCCGAGAAACCTACAATAAAGCCCAAATACATAAATGATTCTCTTTTCAAGGAATAATTTACTCATAAATAGAACAAAATCTAAGGAAATTCAAGGGAAAATATATGGAAATCTTGAGCTTATTATTTGTTAGCATGTAAGATAGAAATTGAATTATCCTATTACCAACTAGAATGGACCATTAAAATGAATTGTGTTTTTTGAGAAAGATTTGTACTCTTATGTGATATGTGGTTATGAATATGATTGATCTGATAAGATATGCATAAGCAGCATTTCACATGAATGGGCATAATGTTGGTCCATGTCATTATTTGTCTATGATTTACTTAAACCAATTGCATTTTGATACGTGCTTAATTATAATGCCTTATAACAAAATCAGTCAGTTATAGAGTTTTCTTTGAAATCAATATTACTTTACATTGATTAATATTTCCTTAAAATATTTGTTCAGGAAATAGTTGACAGATAATAGTTAGCAGCTTCCTTGAAATGTTTCCTCTTACTTTGAAATGTGTCAGTACACCTTATAATGTTTATTTCCTTAACAAAACAAACATTCTTACTGTTTATATTTTTTGACTATTTCCTTTTTGAGTTTTGCTTCCTTTTTCAGTAAGAGCCCATTTGGTGCAGCATTTACAAAACACAGTGTTTTAAAAATGCAGCATTTTAAAAAACGCAGGTCTTTTCGTATAAATGTGTTTGGGATATCACTTCAATACGCAACTTTTTTTTCCTAGCAGCGTTTTAAAACCTATGTTTTGGGAAAAAACTAGGAATTCCAGCGTTTTAAAACGCAGCTGCATTTTGAAAACGCTACTTTTTCTGACGCAGCATTGAAACACAATTTTTGCAAATAAGCTGCGTTTTAGCCCTGCGTTTTAGTCAAAACTCACGACCAAATGGGCTCTAAGTTAGCTATAGCATTTAAGGGTTCTTCACTATCTGACTGTGACTCCTCTCGTCCTTTTCTGAAGATATTTATTACAAGTCAAACAAAACCTTTCAACGGCTAAAAGCTACTCCCAGCTGCCTATTTAAATCCATGTAAGTCTCAAGAAGAACTCACCGAAGCATTCAAGCAATCATAAACACTTCAAGAATACTTTGTGCCTCAGCCATCAAAAGCATTTACTTCGAGTCTTTATTGTTTATTTCATTCTCCTAGAACTTAGCTTTAATTTTTAAATATTGTATTGTTATACCTCCCAACTACTTAGTTTTTATAGGGATCTTTGATTGCACGAGTTTAATTTGGTCTATGAAGAATATTCATTCTCCTAAACATAGGCCTTGTTTGTACATTGATCTATTAGTAATCACCTAGACTATTAATAATATTAGTGCACTTCAAAATCCATGTTTAACCAACTTGGTAGTGGACGTGGCAGTTTAAACTGTCAACCACTTTAATTCATGTGTCTTTAGTTTATTCAATTTCTAAGTTCATCTCCTTGACTAATTGACTAAAGTTTAAGCAACTTCAGTTTACTTAAGCATAAATCAACTCATAACATGCATCAATCAGTTAACTTTGACTGATCTTTTATATTGTTGGCTCAACTCTTTCCTTTTATACTTCAAGTGATTTAAATGATTTTTATTTGTATTGACTGAATTTCTTAAGAAATCAGTCAACTGAATATTTCTGTTGCAAACATTCACTAAGTATTTACGAAACCAAAAACAATTTTATAAGGCTATTCACCCCCCTCTTGCTTTATCTGTTGCCAAGTGGACCTACAGTTGGTATTAGAGCCCTACTTTCTCGAAAATTATTTTTTTCCAAGTTTAACAACTTGAAGTTTTAATTCATGGCAACTTCCAAATCTTTTTAAACTCTCAACATGACTCAAGTCCCTATGTTTTATGAGAATAACTTTGATATCCGGAAAGAAAGAATCATAAGATACATGAACACAACATTGATAAAAGACCGATGACATGTTAAGATTACTGTCATAAATGAAGCAAGAGATTTGAACAAGACTCATATACGTAGTCTAGTTACAAGTCTCAAAATCTATGAAAAGGAAGTACTCAAGTCACAAGATCTTAAGAAATGTTTTTGAGGCATGTCTTTAACAGCTGAAAAAGAAAAGACTAAAGTATGTTCACCTTCATCTCAGTCAATTGATGACACTAATGAGGATGAATTTGCTGCCTTTGCTAGACAATTTAAAAAGTACAAATCCTTTAAGAAAAAATTTCAAAAACTTTCCTCCTCAAATTTTCGAAGGGCAAACTTCTAACCTTCTTAAATCAAAGAGGACAAAGTAAATCTTATGTGTTTTAATTGTACAAAACCAGGTTACATTGCTTCAGCTTGTCCATCTACCAAAATGAATATTTCAAAAGAGCCCTGAGGAAATTTGGAAAATAAAAGGGCTTGGTTGCTGAAGATGAAAGCTAACATCTTGCAACTTGGATTGAGACAAATTCAGAAGATGAATCTGCTGATTTTGCTCAAGAAGCAAACCTTGTCTTGTTGCAGAGCCAGTTGTCTATGATTCAGATAATGACTTGCCTAGTCATGTATGCTTAAGTGATTCTAAAAATGAGTTTCAGAACTCACCTATTACAAAGAATTCCAAACTGACAAAGGACATTAAACCTAGTCAGCTTGTTATTCAAAAAATAGGAAATGGCTTCTATGGACAAGGAATCATTAATAAGCCAACAAAGCCAACTAAAAGAAACGCTGAATTGACATCCCATACTTCAAAACCTACTATTACTCCACTTGAAAAGGAGGAGAAGATGACTGATGAGAGTCCAACTGAATGTGAGGAACAAATGCATGAAATGTATTCCAAATTTGAAACTCTAAAGAATATACACATTTCTCAGTCAACTGAACTTCAAAGAATTTCACTCAAAAATTTTGATTTGAAAAAAAGTCAATGAGCTTTATAATGTCCAGCAAGCTGAAATGCTGAAACTAAAAAGCAGCAATGAAAACTATGAAGCTCATGTTAAAATCACATTTGCTCAGATCACTGACTTAGTAAAGAGGAATTAACGACTGACTAATATTGTTGACACCTACTCAAAGTAAAAAGCTACTATTGAAACAATTATCAGTATCCAGAGAGAAAATGAAAACTAACATGGTCTTGGTTACTCTCACAACAACAACAAAACTAATAAGAATTGTAAAACTGAGATTATACAGTCAAATGGTGGACCAAAGGTTCTTCTAAAAATGGATGTATGACCAAACTTCTTCAAAAACACTCATAGTAGTGTTCAATATGTATATCCTAAGAATTAACTTGGAAAGGATGACAAACAGACTGAAAATTATATAAAATGGTTGAACTCTACTAACCATTAGCCAACTAATTATGCACCAGCTAAAGAGCAAAGATCAGTGGCAACTGACAAATGTCAGTCAATTAACACTGGACTGACTGATTTTAATGGTGTTAATAGAAAGAAGACGGTTAGTATGTTCAAGCCACTTAAATTTGTTACTGCCAAGTCTAATATGTGGATTCATGTAGAACCAAAAAGTAAACCTTAAATGACTGAACCAAGTGGTCTACACAAATATCATACTTGTTTTTGTTATGGTCATTTGGCACACGAATGCTTATTTAGGTTTGCTCAAACTGAAAGGGTCAATAAGCCAATGGTCAAGCAGATGTGGCTACCAAAGAAGGCTAACCCTTTGGACACAAAATAGTAAGGGTACCATGATTTACTTCTTTAATGTCAGGTATGCTTTATGACCACTGATCAAGCAATAGATGAATGAATTCTGGATAGTGGATGCTCGAGGAATATGACTGGATCAGTCAATCTACTGACTGACAATATTGAAGCTAAAGCTCCCTCAGCTATATTTGGTGACAACTCCAAAGGAAAAAGAATTGGATATGGTTTATCATTCGTGGCTCAGTAAGGATGGATAAAGTATATCTTTTAGAAGTACTGAAACAAAACCTCCTCAGCATATCACAATTTTATTATAAAGATATGACTTGCATTTTTACGTCCACACACTAATTTGTCAACTACACTACCAATGAGATTACTTAATGGGTCAAGAAAAAGGAATGTATTTACAATTGATTTACTTTTAGTCAACAATATTTCTCAAGTTTTCTTATTTTCCAAAAACTCTTCGGAAACATCTTGGCTTTGGCACAAAAGGCTCTCACACCTAAATTTCAAGTATCTTTCTAAACTTTCAAAATAAAATTTGGTAAATGGATTACACTCTGTAAATTTCCCCCATGACGAAAAGTGGAGAGCATGTGCATTATGAAAACTGACTAAATCATCTTTTAAATCTAAACCATGTCTATAAACTACACGTGTACTTTAATTGAATATGTATTTGTTTGGTCCTATCACTCCTACTAGTTTTGGAAGAAACAAATATATTGTAGTAGTTTGTGACGACCCGAGTCCGGGGTTCAATGTTAAACCTAACTCGGTGCGCCAAACTAGCAAGAACAAGCGAAAAGAACGAGTCACAAAAGCTCAAAACTAAAACTATGCTGCGGAATACAAGTTAAAATGTGAGTTTCAAAAACTCATACAACAACTACAACTATATAAACCTCAACGGCCAAAACATACGCCGGATAACAACACTAAAGATAAACTCGACAATAAAAACCTCGACGGCTAAATACACGAGCCGGAGAAACAATAATACTAAAATATCACGAGTCAGAAACCCAAAATAATAAAGTACAACAACCGGCACGACCACACAAGTCGGCACCAAAATACAAATCTAAAGAATACAACTATTTCTACCCATATACTAAGTTTACATAACTTAGTGAACCTCACGATCTTACAATACAAGAAATAAGAAGAAAATAACAACACAAAAACATCTTACTAACTCCAAGCATCAAGACTCGCTGCGCTGGAGCTTAAGCTGCAAACTGAGGATGTTGTTGGGTGAGTCTAAAAGACTTCGTAAGAAACTATAATGTATTGGATGCTATGAGTATGAATGCAACAGTAAACCAAGACTCTATGGTTGAAGACAAGTTACTACATGTGACTATATGGCATGGCATTATGCACAATGATAAGTGGGTATTTTACTCATTTATTGGGTATTATTCGAGCTTAGATTTTACTAATTCTCGAGGTTTTTTTGTAATCTAATGTTTTGTTTTAGTCTTATTTTGTAGTTTCAGGGTTTAAAGGGCCAATCATGCAAATTTGGAGGACTTTGAAGCTTATTTGAAAGTTCAGGGGGTCTTTGTGCAAAGTTTGAAAAGCTAAAGGATAATTTTAGAAAAATTGTTTTTTCCCAAAATAAGGGCCGGCTGTTCCTTGGTTGATTTGGTTTTCTTTTTTCCAATTTATTTTTGGTTTCTTTTTTTTTTGTATTGGATTCCTTTTCCCAAAAGGATTGTACATTAGTAGGGTATAAATATATCCCTTTTAGGCTAGGTTTGGGGATCCAGTTTTTAGAGTCGTCTTTGAGAAAAACAAAGAGAAGAAGATCATGAAAATTCTTCCAAGATTCAAGTATTGTATTCATTACTTTTATCAATTTTAATCTTCTATCTCATATGCTTAATTTTATATATCTTTTGAATGCTATGGATTTTGTTTATTTAATTATGAACTAAATTCATAAAACTAGGTTTTAGGGTAGCCAATTCATGAATATTTAATATTGATTCGACTAGGGTTTCAATTTGAATTATAATTGTGTGAGTGTATTTTCTTGTTCTTAATGCTTTTGAAAGATTGACCACCTTTTAAGTGATTTAAATCGTGTGGATGAGACCGAGAGGAGATTTCATGTGATGGATCATGGGAATTTACACCGTGGATCTAAATCCATGCTAGAGATAGATGGGTTGATACGCGCAATTAGCTATAGATCGTCTCGAAAGCTAAGAGGATTTTACAAACCCTAATGCTTTGTTTTCTTTCTAAATCTACCTAGAGATACGTAGGTTGTTAGTTAACAATAGAATTAATATTGCTCGAGAGAGAATATTGATTAGATTAGGAAATTCCGTTGTCACACATAAATAATCAGTTGATACCCGAAGTCGTTGATTTATTACTTGGAAGTGAATTGGTGAACCTAGACCTAGCGTTTTCTCTCATTGATATCTCTAAATTCTGTGATCACTTTTACTTGCTTTCGTTAGTTTCTTTAGTTTCAAATCACATCTCAAGATAATTGTTCGTCTAGATTAAAGTGAAAAATAATTGATTTTGATATTTGTTGCCAATCCCTTGGGTTCGATAATCCGTAATTTACTTACACTTATTACTTGATCTAGTGCACTTGCTAGTATTCGGTTTTGACCACATCAAGTTTTTGGCGCCGTTGCCGGGGATTGCGCTTAACAATTTCAGAATTAGTTATTTTTAACTTTAATTTAGATTTTCTTTATTTTATTTTTATTTTTTTTTTGTAAATAGATGGCTTACAATAGTTTTCAATGGAATAGTGCACCAATGAGTATATCATGTGAATTCTGTGGAGGAAACCATATGTCTACAACATGCATGGTGAGGTGGAATTCGGTTTATAATAGGGATAATTTACAAGGGCAGTATTATTCTAATCCCTATGAACCGAATTCGTATAGTCAACCCTCTTTTTCTTCGTATAAAAATTGGAGTAAGCCTCTTTTTGCATCCTCTTATAATGTGCCTCCTTCTTATTCATCCTATTATAATGAGCCTTTAGCTGAGTCGTATGAGTGCAGTGACGAATTAATTCAATTGCTTGAGAAAAATTCGCGCGAGAGTTTTGTGCGAACGCGTGAAATGATGGAGCAAATGCAGCGAACGCAAAAAGTGATAGATGACCTAATCGAGCAGAAAAATTCTAGTGTTTATCCTAATCTGCAAGAAGACATGAAGGAAAGTGCTAGTGCTAATGCTCACTCTCAAGAGAATTTATCAACAATAATGGATGAAGAAGAAGACTCATGTCCTATGGAGGATGAAGAGCCAATTAGAGAAAGTGAGAAGTTGAGTATAGAATCCCATGTGTACCAACAAGTTGACTTACCTCCGCTATTGTCACAAGAGCTTAAAGAAGCCACAGATAGTGATCTCAAAAATTTCTCTGCAATTGATTCGGTTCTCAACCCTACTTTTGTGGAGCTATGTTTGCCTCCCCTATTCTTTTTTGAAGAAAAATTGAGTTCGGATGAAAAAGTGGTTGAGATTGTTGATGTGGTCACATTGCAAGAATTGGGTGTGTTATTTCCTATCCTCAAAGCAATCAAATGGCCATCTAGTAAAAAGAGTGAAATCAAGGAAGTGCACAAGTTTAATGGGCAAGAACTGAGACACTACTTAAGTGGTGGATTTTATGGACCAAAGATGTGCGCATTCCTTGGAGATCCAGTACCTCCTTAATTGAGAAAGGAGGAGAAGAGTCGGGTTAACGACTTTAAACAAATGCGCTTGTTGGGAGGCAACCCAACTAGGTATGTATTTATTTGCTTTCGTAGAATAGTGTAGTCGTTTTCTCCTACTTTCTTACTCTATGCGAATTCCGTGTTGCACTTTAACTTCTTGCATGTGGTAAGTTTGGGGGTGAAGGCGTTTTTAGTGTTGTATTTCTTTGTCTTAATTGTTTTTAGAGTCACCCTTCTTGGGTCTCCCTGAGTTTGTGGGTTTCTAGGGGAGTGTATATAGTGTCACCCTCACAAAAAGATTTTCAATTTTATGTATTTTTATGCTTATTGTGCTAATGTTTCATGGTTTTTGTAGTAGTTGTTGTTGTATTGATTGTCACGCAGGTAACATGCCACTCAAATCAGGCAAGATAGGATGAAAAGGAGACAGTCTCAAACTAACAGGGGTCTGGTTGCTGAATTCTGAAAAGGAAATTTTAAGTACAGGGGGCTGGATGCTATTTCCCGAAATTTGACAAATTTTTGGAGGGGAAGGCAGAACAGCTTGCGCTAGCTCTGCTGCTTTAGCGCAAGTTTCTTTCAAAAAAAAAAAAAAAAAAAAAAAGAAAAACCAAAAAAAAAAAAGGGACAAGGCCAGTCAAACCCTTTCCCCCCTTCTCCTCTCCCCGCTCACATTCCCTCTCTCCCGCTGTCAAGGCCCGCACTTACTCCCTCCCTCTCACCACACCCACAAGCCGAGCCCCCTCCACACCGGCGCAACACCGGCCATCCGCCACCCTCCCTCTCCTCTCCGGCCACCTGAAACGACTCTCTCTCCCTTTATAGCGAGCAGCCCCTTCACATCTCTCTCCACTCCCCTGCAAGCGTCTCCCTCCTCCAGCAGCCGGTGACTACCTCCCTCCACGCCGGCGTCTCCCCCCTCCAACCTCTACATCAAACCGGCGAGCCCCTCCATCCACTCCGGCGTTCTCTCTCTCCCACCCTTCTCCATCGCAAGCGGCTCCCCCAAACCAGCGAGCCACTGTCGCCGTCTGACTCTTCAACGCCGGCGACGGGCACTGCATCGATCTCCGCAATCTCTCTCTATCTGCTCTCCACGCAAAGCAACAGCAGCAAGCATCCCTCGCGCCTGATCCCAGCAGCCATGTCTTCTCAACTACCCAATCCGACTCTCTCTTCAGCAAATTGACATTGCAACCCCTAGGGCTTGCGATTTGGGGTAATTTCTTTCAAACCACTACGATCCCCCTTCAATTCAGTATATCCTTGAAATTTAGTGCGTATTGTTGGGAATTGTGATGGGTTTCTGACTTGTTGAGTTCAAATTTGGAGCATGTTGGTTGCTGTTAATTGATTCGAGTTGTTTATGGAATTGGGTATAATTGTCTTGAAGATAATTGTTGGGATGAGATTTGATGCTCCCTGGTGATGTTGATGCCTTATGGGTGACAAATATTCCCTCCTATTTTGTATTGAATTCACATTGAGGACAATGTGAAATTAAGTTTGGGGGTGGTAATTGGTGCTTATGTTATGCTTGTGAGTAGCATGTTCTGCCTGTGGATTTGTTTCGTTTCTTTTGAAAAAAAAAATGTTTTCAAAAATCATTTTTGCGAGTCTTGGTTTAGGCGTGGTTACTTCCGCCAATGATGATAATTTGTTTGATTTCTAGCATTTTGTGGGTAGCTATGCATATGCACTTGTCTAAATACTTAGCTTGGTATACTTGATTGAACTTTGAATCTCCATTCATTGAGCACTTTACACCATGATTTGATTCTTGAAAAATTTGGATGACTTTATCGGGTTCTATAGTACACATTGCATTCCCTTGGCCTTTGGTTATTTGAAAATTAGAGTATTCATGAAATTTTTAAACTGTTTTTACTCCTTGAAGTTAGGCCTAAACAGAGTTTAAGTAATTCGAACGAAAAAAAAAAGAAAAAAAAAAGAAAGCATTTTTGTGAAGACTTAGTCTAGCTTCGTAGCCTTTTTAACTCGAGTTAGTAAGCTCGTTGGGGTGTTTTTACATCTAGTGCCTTAAAGCCATTTGGTTTGAGCGTCATTGGCTTAACACTCGTTACATGGGTTAATTAGAAAGCTTAAGGGAGCTAGACATTGCACAGTCCACAAATGAAAAAAAAAAAAAGAAGAAAGAAAAGAAAAAAGTTCGGTATTACTACTTATGTTTGTAGTAATGGATGGGAGTAATTACGTGTTTTTACGTTTCATGAAAAACTTTGATATATTTTATTCGTGAAGGTTTGTTCATGTGACATTTGGGGGAATGGATGGAATACTTGGCCTTATAAGGAATTTCAAGTTTTAAAGGTGTTGAAACATGGTTTGCACACACACACGGAGATCTATAGTGAGATTGATGACTATCGAGTGAAAGTTTAGACTTGTTGCTATGAGTTGTTATTTGCAAATTGTTGTAAATCTTACTCTGAGGCATTGTGTAGTGCCATGCCGTGCCTCGACTTGTGAAAAAAAAAAAATTCTTGTAAATATTTTAGTTTTTGTATTTTTTCGTTTTCCTGTTTTACTCGAGGACGAGCAAAAGTCTAAGTTTGGAGGTATTTGATAAGTGGGTATTTTACTCATTTATTGGGTATTATTCGAGCTTAGATTTTACTAATTCTCGAGGTTTTTTTGTAATCTAATGTTTTGTTTTAGTCTTATTTTGTAGTTTCAGGGTTTAAAGGGCCAATCATGCAAATTTGGAGGACTTTGAAGCTTATTTGAAAGTTCAGGGGGTCTTTGTGCAAAGTTTGAAAAGCTAAAGGATAATTTCAGAAAAAATTGTTTTTTCCCAAAATAAGGGCCGGCTGTTCCTTGGTTGATTTGGTTTTCTTTTTTCCAATTTATTTTTGGTTTCTTTTTTTTTTTTTTTTGTATTGGATTCCTTTTCCCAAAAGGATTGTACATTAGTAGGGTATAAATATATCCCTTTTAGGCTAGGTTTGGGGATCCAGTTTTTAGAGTCGTCTTTGAGAAAAACAAAGAGAAGAAGATCGTGAAAATTCTTCCAAGATTCAAGTATTGTATTCATTACTTTTATCAATTTTAATCTTCTATCTCATATGCTTAATTTTATATATCTTTTGAATGCTATGGATTTTGTTTATTTAATTATGAACTAAATTCATAAAGCTAGGTTTTAGGGTAGCCAATTCATGAATATTTAATATTGATTCGACTAGGGTTTCAATTTGAATTATAATTGTGTGAGTGTATTTTCTTGTTCTTAATGCTTTTGAAAGATTGGCCACCTTTTAAGTGATTTAAATCGTGTGGATGAGACCGAGAGGAGATTTCATGTGATGGATCATGGGAATTTACACCGTGGATCTAAATCCATGCTAGAGATAGATGGGTTGATACGCGCAATTAGCTATAGATCGTCTCGAAAGCTAAGAGGATTTCACAAATCCTAATGCTTTGTTTTCTTTCTAAATCTACCTAGAGATACGTAGGTTGTTAGTTAACAATAGAATTAATATTGCTCGAGAGAGAATATTGATTAGATTAGGAAATTCCGTTGTCACACATAAATAATCAGTTGATACCCGAAGTTGTTGATTTATTACTTGGAAGTGAATTGGTGAACCTAGACCTAGCGTTTTCTCTCATTGATATCTCTAAATTCTGTGATCACTTTTACTTGCTTTCGTTAGTTTCTTTAGTTTCAAATCACATCTCAAGATAATTGTTCGTTTAGATTAAAGTGAAAAATAATTGATTTTGATATTTGTTGCCAATTCCTTGGGTTCGATAATCCGTAATTTACTTACATTTATTACTTGATCTAGTGCACTTGCTAGTATTCGGTTTTGACCACATCACACAACAATATAACTAAAAAGTAAACATGTAGGATCACATAAAGGCAGCCAACCCTATACTAACAAGAGGCTCAACGATCGCCAACCGTCCCATACCAGTTGAAAATCATGACCAACATTTGCTTGTATAGGAAGTACATAAAAGCGGTAAGTAAACACATTTAAAGGGATACGGTGTCGAGGTACACCTCCGACCAAACCAATATTTCCAACCAACCAACCAATATAATACCAAATATCGAAGCCGTTGTTGACGTGCTCAATCAATAAACCAATTTAGGAATTCGAAGCCGTTGTTGACGTGTTCGAACTATAACAAATCCAAGATCTCATAACAAAGAATCTGTGAACCATTTTATTTGAAATTCACAATAAATCGGTGCCACCGGTCCCTACAACCCGAAAAGGTCACTCCGGTACAATAGCTTACTAACGTTGCAGTTTTTGCCTATAAACCCTTGGCGCTATTCCCCTACCGCGGCCAACGGTAGGGGGCGAGAACTCGATGTATTAGCCTTCGACTATTACGTAGCCCCTGCTCTTGTAATAATTGAGCGTCAATACACCCCTCTCTAACAAACATGCCATGGACTTAAACTAAATGTACAAGTAGAATATTTACTCGACATTTAAAATAAACGGTCATACTCCAAAGTAGGGAGTATACCACAACAACAACATTCAATAACAATACGAATGTTTCAAGTAGGTCACAATAAGCCTACAACAACAAATCAACAAAGTGTGCTAGTAAACATTAAACACACAATCAATCATCAAAGTAGGATGATTGTCCTATCACATACTAGAACAATCACACAATGTCCGTAATCACTAAACATATAACCAAAACAAGACAATATGCAAAGTAGGCCTGTTGTACAACTCAATTAAATTATCAAAGTCCGTAATGCCAGACTTAACAATCACAACATACGTAAGTCTACACGTATTTACAACCATTAACCAATACATAATTAACCATAATACTCAACTTAGGATCTTTTTACAGTATCCTATAATCACTCGAGACACTCTGTATCATGTATAGCATAAACCATCACATAACATTATCATCATGTACTATGTATATCACGACTCATTACAAGTCACATTGTCCGTATTGGAACGATAAACACGGTATGTCATCTCATGTATAGTATAACCTATCACATATCGTTATCGTCGTGTACTATGTATATCACGACTCATTATAAGTCACATCCTATTCGACTCCGCTAGAGTCAGTCATGACTAGTGTTCAATTCGCATAAAGGTTTGGTTTATAAAGTTATACTTTATTGACTACGTTTGAGTCGTTACCAATATTCGAGAAATCGGGATGAGCAGTAGTATCATCCCTAATTAACCATTCTATCGTCAACACCATTATTCAATAATATATATTACCCATAACAACCTCACAAATTCATAGCGAGTAAACTAACGACAAAAATCTCAACGAGTTGCTATTATATATAGTCTATCAACACAATATGATTTCTCCAGCACCGTGCAACAGTACCATTAAATTCACCAAATATTCCACAAAATTCAAAATATTACCATTATTCCATATTTAGAAACTAGACATCTGGAACTATAATTTACCACTTTGAATTACCTCATTTGGACTTATAATCATCAAGAATCAGCCACTTAAAATTAGATCTAATACCCAGAAATTCCAGCAACAGTTTACTCGGCGCAGCGATAAAACACAACATAAACAAGGAACTTACCGAGCTCTAAAATTTATGAAAATTTACAGAGAACAACCTAACATACATAAGAATAACATATCAAAAATTTAGAAAATTCCCAATAGTATATTAGTACCAAAATTTCACGAAAATAGCCCAAAACAGGGACTGCAACTAACTCAAAATTCATGTGTTTTTCGTTCTAACTTGTAACTAACATCTCACCAAATATTCTATGCATGTCCAAATATTATGAATCTTATATACCCACAAACTAGCATTCCAAATTACAATTTACCATTTTAAATCAGTCTATTTGGACTTGTATTCATCAACATGCAACCACATAAAGATTGAACTACAAACCATAATTTCCAGCAACAGTTCCTTTTGTGCAGCGATATAACAAGACCCATTTGACGTACTTTCCAATATCAAAACTCAATGAAAATTTACAGGATGCTACACAACATATAAATGTAAAACATATCTAAAAATCATGTAATTCCCATGGACGGATCTTTCCCAGATATTTCTATAATATAACCCAAAGTAGTGACTAAGCTTATTGCAAGAACTATGTATATGGTTTCATAAGATCATCAATTCTTTCCCAAATCATATTTCCAAGTCAATCCAGTAACTTAGTACAACACAACATCATTTGAAGTGACAAAGTTCATATTTCCAAGAAATTAACAAAATGATGAACAACCAACACATCCTACATACTTTACTCTTCGAATTCAACTCATAAACATACAAAACATTATAGTTACTTACCTCCATCAAAATTAAAACATGAAAGTCAACATCCAATCCATGGAAAGTGTTCCTATAGTCCATAGCTCCACAATATTGAAGACGGATCGTGATTTGGACTTCAAATGAGCAAACTATGGCACTTTCTCACTCTAGAACTCTCTCCTCTCTCTCTCTCTAAGCTCTAAGGTTGAAGATGAACAAATGAAGGTGTTCTTGGGACTCTAATGGAGTCAAGGTGACTTAGTATGTCTGGTCAAAGAGTCAATGGACGTCCATAAGTCTCAGCCAATGAAAATTGAGTCAAATGGTCAACTCACTTAAAACCTAGTCAAAGATGTCACAATTTTGATTTTTCAGTAAAATTTAAAGACATGTATAGAATGATCCACAAGTCTAAAATTTTTGAATATGATATGGTTGGAAAGCTCTTTGAGTCTAGTTTACATAGAATCAAACGGTTTCCAAATCCGAGTTTTCTAGACAAAGTTATGGGCAAATTACTACAGACTGTTTGGATGGATAGAATTTCGGGTTTAAACATGTATCCATGCTTTTGTGTGTATCTTTATCTATCTTAAGGTCAAAACACACTCAAAACTCAACCTAATCATCCCGTATTGATGCACGAATATCAAAGAACTAAAGACTCAAACATACCTAAAGTTAAACACACGAAACAACACTCGAATTGACCCGACATACGAGTGAACTAGGAAAGAAGTAGGATCGGGGTATTACATCATGTCCTCTTCCCCTTAAAAGAATTCGACCGCGAATTCATAGGTTGGACATCTACGGTGAATACATATCATACAACAAGGCTTTACCAAAATATTCACCAAGGGAACCGCCATCAATAGCGAGTTGAAGACTAATGGACAAAATGAATTGTTTTGAATTAGAGATCATCGATCGCATTATGGCTCGCACACAATATTCCTCAAACGGGTATGATTTCGCGACATAAGAAATCTCTAGGTTATTGCGAGACTAACTACCATCTCTTGTCAAGTTCAAGTTTAAAGTACACATTGTAGAGTCATACTAACTCATCTCATATACAATTTAACAATCACATGCTCACCACTGAGGTGGCTAATATCGACTATAAATCTCTAAGGTCGAACAAACATACAACACAAGTGATAATACACAAGTCACAAATAGCTAATCACAAGCTTATAACTAATGACGTTCAACCGAGCACGATTGCTAATACAAATATCGATACATATCAAACCATTTCACAAGGAGTGATAAACAATCCACACAAGATGCACAAATATATTCAAGTACACGATCTCATTTACTTGTCCATTCCGTTTGGTAATAGGGTTCGGCAATTTTTATCTAATATGCTATCAACTTAGTCATCGACGAATATCTCTTGACAACCAAATCAGGGGCCCTTCTGAATTGGCTTTAAAAGCTTCCGTCGCAGGGCGTTAAGGACAAGTGGTTACAATTATGCCCTTTAGAATCGGTCTCATGCACATAAGTAGCAAATACAAGCAAATGTACCTAAGTGTAATATATGTCTCTAGTATGCACAAGTTTCGCATTCCATGATGTGACCCAGAATCTCGGGTCTTCCACCTCTATTTCCTCAAACAATTACCAATCTCAAGCGTAAGACGTTCCTTAAAGAGTCCGGGCTATACCTTTGTACGACTAACAAGATCACCCAAGTTGGTCAAATCTCAATACTAAAACTTCCAAATGACTTACACTAGTCATCAACATTCTAGCAAAATCTTGAAGCGCATTCACTATTCTCCACAAGAGAAATAACGGATTACATATCATTAGTCTCCGCTCCCACGGGCGAAATAACTCAACAATTTCAGTCCTACATGGACTATCTCCACAACTTACCAACATCCAAGATACATCTAAACACAAACACTCGACATTAATCGCACAACCCAAAATCCAAATCACCCAAGCCGAGGATCCTGTCCTTGCGAACAGCTAACTTAAGCTCTGATACAAACTGTGACGACCCGAGTCCAGGGTTCGATGTTAAATCATAACTCAGTGCGCCAAACTAGCAAGAACAACTGAAAAGAACTAGTCACAAAAGCTCAAAACTAAAACTATGCAGCGGAATACAAGTTAAAATGTGAGTTTCAAAAACTCATACAACAACTACAACTAAATAAACCTCAACGATCAAAACATACGCTGGACAACAACACTAAAGATAAACTCGACAATAAAAACCTCGACGGCTAAATACACGAGCCGGAGAAACAATAATACTAAAATACCACGAGTCAGAAACCCAAAATAATAAAGTACAACAACCGGCACGACCACACAAGTCGGCACCAAAATACAAATCTAAAGAATACAACTATTTGTACCCATATACTAAGTTTACATAACTTAGTGAACCTCACGATCTTACAATACAAGAAATAAGAAGAAAATGACAATACAAAAACATCTTGCTAAATCCAAGCATCAAGACTCGCTGCGCTGGAGCTTAACCTGCAAACTGAGGATGTTGTTGGGTGAGTCTAAAAGACTCCGTAAGATACTATAATGTATTGGGCACTATGAGTATGAATGCAATAGTAAACCAATACTCTAAATACACTAATCTTGGTAACAATTTTAGCTTAACCATTAATCGACAAGTTACTACATGTGACTATATGGCATGACATTATGCACAACAATATAACTGGAAAGTAAACATGTAGGAGCACATAAAGGCAACCAACCCTATACTAACAAGAGGCTCAACGATCGCCAACCGTCCCATACCAGTTGGAAATCATGACCAACATTCGCTTGTATAGGAAGTACATAAAAGCGTAAGTAAACACATTTAAAGGGATACGGCGTTGAGGTACACCTCCGACCAAACCAATAGTTCTAACCAACCAACCAATATAACACCAAATATCGAAGCCATTGTTGACGTGCTCGATCAATAAACCAATTCAAGAATTCGAAGCCGTTGTTGACGTGCTCGAACCATAACAAAACCAAGATCTCATAACAAAGAATCTGTGAACCATTTTATTTAAAATTCACAATAAATAGCTGCCACCGGTCCCTATAATCCGGAAAGGTCACCCCGGTACAATAGCTTACCAACGTTGCGATTTTTGCCTACAAACACTTGGCGCTATTCCCCTACCGCGGCCAACAGTAGGGGGCGAGAACCTGATGTATTGACCTTCGACTATTACGTAGCCCCTGCTCTTGTAATAATTGAGTAGGGGTGTGCACGGGCCCTAAGCCCGCGGGCATTGGCAATGCCCAGCATAGGCCCATCAGGCAGCGGACTTCATTTTTTAAAGCCCAGTACAGCAGTGAGCCCACGGCATTAGTGGACGGGCTTTGTGCGGGCTTTGGGCGGGCTTTAGACGGGCACGGACTTGATGGGCTTACGATTGATTTTCATGTTTTTTAACAATTTTACCATTAAAATTTTGGGCTTTAGCCCATCAATTCATTGCCATGGAGTTTCATTGAGACCATTATATTGTGGGCTATAAAATATTTGTTATTTAGCCCATCAAATCATTATACAATTATTCAAGATCAAAATAAATAAATATGATAATCAATATATTACAAATTAAAACCCAACTTCAGAAGCTTCTTTTCTTTTCTTTTCTCACATCATAAATGTCCAAACCCCCAAAATATCAACAACCAAACAATGATCCAACACTCTGCAAAATCAAACCTAAAGAAGTTTGCTCCGTGTCCCCAACAAGAAATCTGCATTCACCAATTGAAGGATCAAGAAACGTGACCATCCTAAGCCCATCAAAATCACAGCTCTGAAAGTTCTGCTATTGTATTTGATAGTAACTGTTGAATGCATAAGAGGTGATGAAAAGTAAGAATCTTTGTCGGTAATTACTTATATAATGGGATAATTAAGTATAAGTTAGCCAATACAAGGTGATGATTAATAAAGATTTGCAATGTGTTTTCACTAGAATCATATTAGTGTATCTCATTCTATCGGTCCCAACAAGAACCTCTTAACATTCATTTCTCTCCCATTAATAAATTCTACGAGTTAAACAACCTAATTTGTTAAAAATTGCAAAAAGCTTCAATATACTCCTAATATTTCTCTCTCTAATTTTTTCTGTGCAAATAAAATACTCCAAGGTGCCCAAGCCAATACACTTGATATTTTAAAAATCTTAAAATAAAGTTATATGCTAAGGAAAGGAAGCAAATTAATTTTATTAGCTAGATAAAATTAATACTAGTAAAAAATCTTGTTGGTCAGGGAAGTTACTAGAGAGAGAGAGACCAAATTTGTAGGGAAGGAAAACTCAATCCTACTGACAATTTCTTCTTCTATGAGTATAAGTAAAGTAAGCAAACAAAAGAGAGAAACATAAAAGAGGGAAAGAGAGAAGATACTGAGATACCTTTGGGTGAACTCTCATCCAAACCCAAACCAAACCAAGAGAGAGAGAGAGAGAGAGAGAGAGGGAGATTTGCAATGTGTTTTCACTAGAATCTTTGGGCAAGGGACATGAGTACCAACCACTAGGCTAGACCCCAAAGACTATATCCTGGAGGTCAAGGGTTCGAAACTTGCTGAGTTTCAGGATGTGAGGGAGAGCACAAACCCACTACCATGGAGTGGTTAGACCCCTGTGGCCCTAGTCGAGGCGAGCTGTCCATACCCCTCGAATGGGAGTTCAGCTCGACCGATTATGCGTCATCACTATTTTAGTTGATTTTGTGAAGGAGAATCTGGCTAAATATCCTACTAACATTCAAAAAGGTAAGATTGCTAAGCCTACTCACCACCTCATCTTTAATCACTTTTTGACGCATATCCATTTCTAAACTACTGATTTTGGGGTCAAATGCATTCCCATTGCAAGATTCAAGAAGTATACAAGTAGAGATATTACTAAGGCCATTCAGTACAACAAGTTTGGACAAGAATATCAGTCAACTGCATCTAAACCTTAGCCTCAAGCAGCAAGGAGGAACCCTAGAAGAGCTACTTCTCAATTTGTTCAACTCATTGAGGCTTGGGAAAAGGAAACTTTAGTCAACAGCCAACTGAAACTGTTTAGCCAGCTAATTGATGTAGCGGAAGCCCTAGCAAAGTAACAATAATATCAACGTCGTTGAGATCGTGCACGACTACCGACCGTTGATCTTCCAAATCCACGTTGAGGTTTGCAACCTACCGCAATTCAGGCAACAATTTTCGTTGATTCGACACGAATACCGAAAACTGGGATAAAAGGTTTCAATATTATTAAACGGCAAAAACTGATCAAAATAAACCCTAAACAATGATTAAATAGGTCTCAAACCCTAACAGCAATAAAAGATGAAAATTACAAAAAGACCAAAACTAGTCTGAAAAATTTCGGAGGCCCGTAACAGCTTCGATTTGATATGCGGTGGGCCCCGTAACTCCTCCGGAATCAAAAGTTACGCCTTCCGGAACGCACGCGATCTAAACGGTCCAAAAATGCCAATGCTTTGCTGTCCGCATCATTCTCCCCAGGCTGGAAAAAATTCGTCCTCGAATGGCCAGCAACATCATCATCCGAAGAATCACCATGAAAAGGAATCAAATGCTTAACATTAAATACATCGAAAGTGCGAAGGTGACTTGGAAGATTCAACCTATATGCATTGGAATTAATCTTCTCAATAATCTCCACAGGACCAATCTTCTTCGCGGAAAGCTTATTGTACGCACCACTCGAAAAACGATCCTTGGTCAGAACGGCCCACACAAAATCCCCAACCTGAAATTCCACATGCCGACGACGAGAATTTGCAAGCTGCTTATATTTCGAATTCGCGACCTGCAGGTTATCGGAAACTGCCCTGTGCACTTCCTGTAACCCATTCACAAAATCTGCAGCCCTGCCATGTACTTTACCCTTGCTCGGAAGAGAGATCAAGTCAAGCGGCCCTTTCGGCGGGACAGAATAAACAACTTGGAACGGACTGAACCCCGTACTACGATTGACCGCATGATTATGAGCAAACTCAGCCTGACACAACTTTTGATCCCATCCCTTAACGTGTTCGCCAACCAAACACCGCAACAAGTTACCAAGAGACCGGTTAACCACCTCGGTCTGGCCATCCGTTTGGGGGTGGTAGGCACTGCTGAAGTTAAGCTGAGTGTTAACCATGTTCCATAAACTACGCCAAAAATGACTAAGGAACCTCGTATCCCTGTCGGAAACAATCGAAGCAGGCAACCCATGCAAACAATAGATCTCACGGAAGAATAACTGCGCCACGTGGACAGCATCGGTCGTCTTCTTGTAAGGAATAAAATGGACCATCTTCGAAAATCGATCCACCACCACGAAGATAGAATCATTCCCGCGTTGCGTCCGTGGCAATCCCAAAACAAAATCCATACTGATATCTACCCAAGGCTGAGTCAGCACTGGTAATGGCATGTACAACCCCACATTAGTAGCAGCACTTAGCCATATGACAAACTCGACACCGCTGCACATACTTCTCCACCTCTTTCCTCATGCTTGGCCAGAAGTAAGAGGATTGTACCAACTGCAATGTTCTGTCCCTACCAACATGGCCTTCGCCGTGAAGCCCCCGTATAATCTGCAAGCGAAGACTGCAATCCGGAACGCACAACTGGTTGCCTCGGAACAGAAACCCATCCTGTAACAAGAAATCTGATTTTTTCCCAGCCTGCACATCTTGAAGCACCGTAGCAAAATTCGGATCAAAAGCTAACAGGTCACGAAAGGAGTCAAAACCGGGAACCTCGACCCTCATGTTTACCAATAAATTATTACGACGACTCAGCGCGTCTGCAACTCGGTTCGTGACACCCGCTTTATGCTTAACCACAAAAGTAAATTTCTCTAGATAGGCAACCCACCGTGCGTGTCGAGAAGACACCTTGTCCTGACTATGCAAATGTCGCAGCGAGTCATGGTCGGTAAATAAAATAAATTCCCTATGGAATAGATAATGACGCCAATGTTTCACTGCTTGTACGACTGCATAAAACTCCACATCATATGTACTGTATCTAGTCTTAGCCCCCGACAGTTTCTCACTGAAGTATGCCACTGGCCGACCAGTCTGACTCAAAACTGCCCCAATTCCTACCTTAGAAGCGTCAGTATGTAACTCAAAAGGCTGCGTAAAATCTGGGAGAACCAAGATTGGTGCTGTGGTAAGTCGCTCCTTAATTAGCTGAAATGCCGCTTCTGCATCGTCAGTCCACGAAAACCTACTCCCTTTCATACAATCAGTAACTGGTGCCATAATACCACTGAAGTGAGGGATAAAACGCCTATAAAAAGATGCCAAGCCGTGAAAACTCCTGACTTCAGTAATTGTTTTGGGTCGTGGCCACTGTCGCACTGCTTCAATCTTGGATTCATCCACCTGCAATCCATCACCTGACACCACATATCCCAAAAATAAAACCCGTGGAGTCATAAACACGCACTTCTTTGTTGCAGCATAAAATTCTTCTCTTCGTAGCACACTTAAAACCTCCCGCACATGCTGTAAATGCTCCTCTTGGCTACGACTATAGATCAGAATGTCATCAAAATATACCACCACAAATTTGCCGATGAAAGGCCTCAACAACTGATTCATCACTCGCATAAAAGTGCTCGGGGCATTAGACAGCCCAAACAGCATCACCAGCCATGCATATAGCCCCTCACGAGTCTTAAAAGCTGTTTTCCACTCATCCCCCGGTCTAACCCGTATTTGGTAGTAGCCACTCTTCAGGTCCAGCTTGGTAAATACAATAGCCCCACTAATCTGATCTAACAAGTCATCCAAACGCGGAATCGAAAACCTGTATCTGACTGTAATTTTGTTGATGGCCCTGCTATCCACGCACATCCGCCAAGACCCATCTTTCTTCGGTGTTAATAAAGCCAGTACAGCGCAAGGACTCATGCTCTCCCGGACTTGCCCTTTTGCTAGTAATTCTTCCACTTGCCGACGCAACTCTTCGTGTTCACTAGGACTCATCCGGTAGTGTGGACGATTAGGTAAAGCTGCTCCAGGAACCAGGTCTATATGGTGCTGAATATCACGGAGAGGTGGTAACCCGTCCGGTAAATCATCAGGGAACACACTGGCAAATTCTGTCAACAAAGGGATCATGGCATCTGGAACTGCAACAGGTTCTACTACCCCTTTTCCGATTAATACAAATACAGTCTCAGCACCCTGCAGCTCTTCGTCAAACTGTGCCAATGACAACAAATTTGTGCTAGCTCCTGCAGCCGGTGCTTTATCAACCGGTGTACTTGGCACTAACACAATCTTACTGCCACCCACCACGAGACTATAAGTATTCGCCCGACCATCGTGTATCACTTTTCTGTCGAACTGCCAAGGTCGACCCAATAACAAGTGACATGCATCCATAGCCACTACATCACACCAAATATCATCCCTATATTTTGTACCTATCAAAAACGATACAAGAGCACGCTTAGAAACAGTTACCTCACCACCTTTTTTAAGCCAAGCGAGTTTGTACGGTTTGGGATGCTTCTCCGTCTGCATATACAGTTTCTGCACGGCCTCCTCTGAAATTATGTTCTCACAGCTGCCCGAATCAATCACAAAACGACACACCTTACCGAGTATGGTACAGGTGGACTGAAATATATTGCTCCGCAACCAGTCGTCTTCTACCGACGTCTTTGGTGTCAAATATGACCTTCGCATAACCAAACTGACCCCCATATCACCCGTAACAAATTCCTCGCCCTCTTGTAATTCTTCATCAAAAACTGGGTTGTCTGTGATCACAGGCTCCTCATCTTCTTCAACATCTGTCTCTGTAAACAGTACCTTTTTACCGGCTTTCTTGCACTCAGATTGCCTATGCCCAGGTTCACCGCAGGTAAAACACTTGAAAGAGCTAGTGCTTGGCCCCTTGTTAAATTGATTCCCTGCACGCACTCCACTACTACCCCCGACGTTGGCATTGGTAGCTGCACTCACACCAGCACCAGCCCCAGCACCACCACCACCATATCCGCCACTACTTCGACGGGTCTGTTTCTCTATTGCCAAGGCCCGTTGGTGGGCTTCAGATACAGAGACCGGGTCAAACATGTTTAGGGTGTCCTGGATCTGAACCCTCAGCCCTCCGATATACCGTGCTACCATCTGTTCTTCTATCTCTTGAATTTCGTTTCGGGCTACCAACTGATAGAATTTGGTAGTGTAATCATCTACTGACGTAGCTCCCTGCTTCAAGTTCTGCAATCGTTGGAACAAGATGTACTGGAAATTGTATGGCAGGAACGCCGCTCGCAACTGTTTCTTCATTTTTTCCCAGGAAGAGATCTTGGACTTACCCAACCTGGTACGAGATAACTTTAATTGTTGCCACCACGTCGTCGCCCTCCCTCGAAGCCTAGTCGCTACCAAGGGAACCCTCCTGTTCTCCGGCACCTTTTTGAATTCAAGAATCTCTTCGACAGTTGCCAGCCAATCAAGAAATTCCTCGGCCTGCAAACTCCCATAGAATTCTGGTAGCTCAGTCCTCATACCAGACTCCCATCGCCTTTTACCATCCTCAGCAGGGACTCTCTGTCTCCTTCGGTGAATCTGTGGGATGTCCTCGTAGAACTCGTCCCCTCCTTCCCTATCTGTGTCTACTTCCCAGTCACGCTGCCTGTTAGGGTTTTGAGGACCTTACGGCGTCCCCCGATTCTGGTTCCCTAACATCTCGGCCATCCTTTCTGTCAATTGCTCCATCATCAGCACGCTCGTATACCTCCTCCACACGCTACTGTCGAGCATTACGTCTGCCAACCATGATGAATAGGAACGATTCGGCTCTGATACCAACTGATGTAGCGGAAGCCCTAGCAAAGTAACTTATTATCAACGTCGTTGAGATCGCGCACGACTACCGACCGTTGATCTTCCAAATCCACGTTGAGGTTTGCAACCTACCGCAATTCAGGCAATAATTTTCGTTGATTCGACATGAATACCGAAAACTGGGATAAAAGGTTTCAATATTATTAAACAGCAAAAACTGATCAAAATAAACCCTAAACAATGATTAAATAGGTCTCAAACTCTAACAGCAATAAAAGACGAAAATTATAAAAAAAAACCAAAACTAGTCTGAAAAACTTCGGAGGCCCGTAACACCATCTTAAACACGTTTTTTGGGCCAAAAATAGTATGCATCACGGGCTAAAGCCATGTGTCTTGTAGGGCTCGTCGAGAGCTTCGATTTGATATGCGGTGGGCCCCGTAACTCCTCCGGAATCAAAAGTTACGCCCTCCGGAACGCACGCAATCTAAATGGTCCAAAAATGCCAATGCTTTGCTGTCCGCATCACTAATCAAGTAAGAAGATTGTGAAGGCTTCAGCTGACTAATGAGGCAATTGAAGAAACTGAGGAAGATGCTAAGATTATGTCAATTTTGCGCATTGGTCAGCGTTCAACTATAGTTTGTTCAATTGGTCAAACAACTGGGACTGTAAGTCATCATGTTAAAACATGGCAGAGATATCGAGCATGAAGAAGTATTTGAGAGAGAATGATTTTTACGTTGTTGCTCTATCCATATTTACAATATACAGGCCTTTATACAGGCAACTAATACTACAAGGATAATAACAATAACTAGACTAAATACAATTCACTTAGGGAAAATAAAATAAAGGTACAAAGAACATTGTAGATACAATGCTGGACTACTCATATGCATGTATCTACCATGGCCATGGTTCATCACTCCCCCTCAAGTTGGCGAATGAAGATCACGAATGCCCAACTTGCCTAGTAAATAATGAAATTGCCGACGCCCTAACGCCTTCGTGAAAATATCAGCTACTTGATTTTTCGAATTCACGTGTGATGTGACTATATTACCTGCCTGCATGTGATCTCGAACAAAATGGCAATCTATCTCGATGTGTTTTGTTCTCTCGTGAAACACGGGATTCGCAGCAATGTGGAGTGCCGCTTGATTATCACAATAGAGAAACATAGAATTAGTATGCGCAACTCCCAAATCTTTCAAAAATGCTTTCAACCACATTAGTTCACTCGTGGTGGCTGACATAGCTCGATACTCTGCTTCAACTGAAGAACGAGACACTATTCCTTGCTTCTTTGTCTTCCATGAAATACCTGATGATCCAAGCTGAATAAAATATCCAGAAAGAGACTTTCTCGTAATAGGACAACTCGCCCAGTCCGAGTCACAATAAGCTCGCAATTGGAGATCACTATCACATCGCAAGAGAATACCTTGGCCCGGATTCTTTTTCAAGTATCTCAATACACGGTAAGATGCATCTAAGTGTTCTTGCTTGGGGTTTTGTGCAAACTGAGAAAGAATTTGTACTAAGTAACACAACTCTGGTCGTGTGATAGTAAGATAGATGAGACGCCCCACCAATCTTCGATACATTCCTTGATCTTTAACATCACTGCTTGTGGTCAACGCTAGCTTGTGGTTCTGCTCCATGGGAAAATCTACAGGCTTTGATCCAAGCATGCCACACTCTTCAAGGATGTCCAGAGTATACTTTCGCTGGCATAGAAATAGACCTTCATTCCCGCGAGCAACTTCTATGCCCAAGAAATATTTTAGTGAGCCGAGGTCTTTAATACGGAAACATGTGTTTAAGTAAGTCTTGAACTTTTTACATGTCTCTGAATTGTTTCCTGCCAACACAAGATCATCTACATATACCAATAAGCCCATGAAAACTCTATTACTTTGATAAGTAAATAGAGAATAATCCGCATGGGACTGAACAAATCCAAACTGGACAAGTGCCGATGATAGTTTTGCAAACCAATTTCTAGAAGCTTGTCGTAAGCCGTAAATTGATTTTTGGAGCTTACACACTTTGTTAACTCCATCCGTGGTATACCCTGGAGGTAGCTTCATGAATACTTCCTCTTTTAAATCTCCATAAAGGAATGTATTATTAACATCCATTTGGTGTAGTTTCCAGCCTTTAGCAACAGCCACAGCAAGGAAGCATCGCACACTAACTAATTTTGCAACCGGAGCAAAGGTTTCATGAAATTCTAACCCCTCCACTTGAGTATAACCCTTCGCTACAAGTCTCGCCTTGTAACGTTCAACAGTCCCGTCCGCATTGTACTTGATTTTGTATACCCACTTGCAATCAATGGGTTTCTTTGATGTCGGTGCATCTTCTATTGTCCATGTGTTGTTTGTTTCTAGAGCCTCAATCTCTTCAGCCATTGCTGTCCGCCACATCGGATCCTTTACTGCCTCAGAAAAAGACCTGGGTTCTACTTGTGACCTTATAGCAGATAATAAAGCTTTATGACGAACTGAGAATCTATCATACGATACATAATTAGTAATGTGATAAGGAGTACCTGTTGACCTTTCATGGAATGGGATTGTACCAGGGAAATCTATACTCGAGCCATGTGATCTCATTGTGTTATCTTGATTGTTTGATGAAGCCAAGCAATTTTGTGAACTCACACCAGCAAGATGAGCTGAATATAGCACATAGTCATTCAGGTGTGCCGGTCTTTTGACAATTCGTTGAGGTCTCCCGGTGTGACCTTGAATAGTTTCGTGAGTTTCCTCTTCTTGGACAAAACTGGTGCTCCCCCTTTTTTCTTGTGTAATTGTTTCTTCCATCTGGTCAAACTCAATGACTTCACAATCATCATCACCAATCCATAAGCCTGGAATAACATTTTCTTTGTTGGTCCTGTACTCTCCTTGCTTGTGTCTTGCAAAAGGAAATATGATCTTCATGAAACACAACATCACGAGAGACTAGGAATTCATGTCTCTCAATATCATAAAGTCTCCAACCCTTCTTCCCATGTGGGTATCCAACAAAGATACATTTTCTACTTCTAGGACCAAACTTATCTTTTTCCCTTGGGCGATAGTGAGCATAGCACAAGCATCCAATAACACGAATGTTCTCATACGATGGTTTATGCCCAAAAAGCTTTTCATATGGTGACTTTCCCAATAATTTGACTGTGCGAATACGATTAATGAGAAAAGTTGCAGCCAATATGCATTCCCCCCAAAATCTGATTGGGAGGCTAGCTTGGAAGCGTAATGCTCTAGCCACTTCAAGTATATATCTGTGTTTTCTTTCGACACACCCATTTTGTTGTGGTGTATCAACACCCGATGTTTGATGAGTAATTCCTTTCTCCCTATAGAAATTCAACATCGAGTTAGACACAAACTCTTGGCCATTGTCACTTCGAATACATTTTATGTCTTTACTAAACTGAGATTTAACCATTGCCACAAAATCTTTCATAAGCTTCTCCGTCTCACTCTTTTCAGTCATTAAGAAAGTCCAAACGGCTCGACTAAAATCATCCATAATTGTGAGAAAATAATGTGCACCACAAGAAGAAGCTTTTCTATATGGGCCCCAAATGTCACAATGCACAATATCAAAAGAACTTCGAGATTCATTCTTACTAGTTGAAAAACGCGTACGAGTTTGCTTGGCTCTATGACATGCATCGCATACACCAACATTATCAACTTTATTGCTAGATGAACTGGAGAATAAATTCAAATGCTTATTTGATAAATGGCCCAACCGTCGATGCCACAAAAAACTTGATCCCAATTTCTCTGTTTTCAATGCCGCACATGAGATCACTTGCTTGATGTAGTAAACCCCGCCTTGTAGTTCACCCATTCCAATCTTGGTCTTCGAAGTACAGTCCTGTATCAAACATGACTGATTAGTAAAGATGACATTACATTTCATATCTCTAATTAATTGATTAATAGAAATTAAGCTACAAGTAAGTCCAAGAGTATAAAGCACATTATGGAGAACTATCTCTGAAGATAACTCAACAATCCCGGCTTTTGTGGCTATCGTTTTCGTTCCATCTGGAAGCATAATCGGTGTGGGATTAACTTTTACCACGCTTTTTAAGAAGTCAAGTCTGCCTGTCATGTGATTAGAGGCCCCACTGTCTAAAATCCATGATAAAGAAGTTTGAGTATGTAAGGCCTTACCACTCGACTTTTCATCTGCGCACTTAGGAACGTCCAATAATGACAATAATTTTTGAACTTGCTCCGGTGTAAGGGTTGAACTAGAGCCTTGAGTAGTCTCATGTTCTCCTGGTGCTTGGACTTGGACTGCATTTGCAGATTGCATCTTGGCTCCAATGCCTCTTCCTGTCTGCCCTCGTCCTGCTCCTCGACCTTTGTCTGCAGGGAACTTCTTCCATCCGGGGGGTACCCAATTATCTCATAACAACTTGTCACATCATGCCCTGTCTTAAGACAATTTGTGCAAGTTTTTCCCAATTTTTTTTCTCCTGAACATTACCTCTGCCCTTTCCAGATTGAGCAACAAATGCACGTTGCTCAGATCGTTCAGATTGATCTCGAGCAACTGCCTTGTGACGCTCTTCCTTCGTGACCATTGCATATGTCTTGCTGAGTGAAGGCAATGGATCCACGCTTAGAATCTGCGATCGAACTGTCCCGAAGGTAGAATCGTCTAACCCCATTAAAAATTGAAAAACTCTTTCTTCATCTCTTTCCTTGACAAAAGCTTGGGCTGAACCACATGTGCATGGGGAATGTGGGTATAACTCTGAAGCTCATCCCACATTCCTTTCAATTTTGTATAATATGCAACAATTGTCATACCTTGTTGTCTTAAAGAAGCAATTTCATTCTTCAGCTGGTAAGTCCTTGGTGCATTCCCAATACTGAACCTATCCTTTAAGTCATCCCAGACCTCTTTTGCCGTTTCCAGATACGCAATGCTGGGCTGTAGCGATTTCTCTATCAAATTGAATATCCATGAAACAATCATGGAATTAACTAGAATCCACAAAGCTGCCTCCAACGACTTATCATCGATAGGCTCTATGACTGATCCTTCAACAAAACCGAGCTTATTCTTTGCGCGAAGAGCATTCTTCATGACTTTCTCCCATGTGTCATAGTTTGTATCATTCAGCAAACACGATATAAGAATAGCCCCCGACTGATCAGACGGGTGCAAGTAAAATGGAGAAAAGGAATTAATTGAATTGCTACTTCCGGCCATCGCTAGACAAAGAGAAGAAAGAGAAAGAAAAAAAAATTGGTACTGGACCGTTACTACTCTGATACCATGTTAAAACAAGGCAGAGATATCGAGCATGAAGAAGTATTTGAGAGAGAATGATTTTTACGTTGTTGCTCTATCCATATTTACAATATACAGGCCTGTATATAGGCAACTAATACTACAAGGATAAAAACAATAACTAGACTAAATACAATTCACTTAGGGAAAATAAAATAAAGGTACAAAGAACATTGTAGATACAATGCTGGACTGCTCATATGCATGTATCTACCATGGCCATGGTTCATCACATCCATCTCTTAACCCCAATAGTTTTATTCTTTTTATTCCTATTGTTCCTCCTCCACCACTAAAGAATTTCTCTCCCCTTAGGTCTGCCTTTGACAAGCCCCTCAAACTGCTTAAATCCATTACGAGTCCTACCTTTCACCCAAACCATAATTTTCTCACTCTTTATCCAAAACATATCCCAACAAACTAGGTCATTCCCTTTGATCATATTCCCCTCTTCATCCAATGCCTTCTTAGTTTCCATGAGGAAGGAAATGAGAAGATGTCCCCTGTCAACCCTTTCAAGTATATTGATAATAAACTCCGTCAAAAAACCTTTGTCCTTTATCCGACTATTCAAAACTTCACCGAAGTTGAACTCAAACTGCACCACAACAAGTACTTTGAACCAATGCCTATTTGGTGGAATCAGTTTTATCTTGCTTGTGACAGGTTCATTCAAGGTGAATTGGAATTCACGCTATGGACAATCTACGACGAGGTCCATAACATTCCCAAGTCAGATGAAAATCACCCATGTATGACTCATAGACTAGAAAGAGATTATGATGATGATCTTGATTGGACATGGGAACAACCTGATATTGGTGAAAATTATCCGAAGGTGTTAGAATTGGCCTAGAAAGATTGACTGACCAGGGTTCAGGTTGCTAGACGTGAAAATGCAAGGTTGATACAAAAAAGATATGCTCCTATGCAATTGAGTGCTTCAGAAGGTGGTCCTTCCAATCAGCCAAAAATTGATGCCACTTCTTAGGCAATGAATGAAAATCCTCTGCCTATACCAAATGCTGCTTCAATTGACAACCCTACTGATGCTCAACCAGAAGCTCTGACTGAAGCACCGACTGAAGCTCTAACTGATCACCCCACCAACCAATCGACTAAACTTCCATAAACTAATTATGCCATTCCCTCAACTGACTTTCATCCTTAAGTCATTCCCTCAACTAACCCTGAGCCTTCAGTCATTCCCTTAACTGACCCTCATTCTTCAGTTGTCCCTTCAACTAAAGATTAGTCAGCCACCCATACTACTTCAGCAAGAGTGTCAACTAGTTCTGGAACTCAAAGCATTAGAGTTCAGACTGAAATTAAAGAATCTGAAGATATGCCACTTGAAAATATTGTGGCCAATGAAGAATTATTGTTGAAGAGGAAGAAGATGGTGCTGAAGATGATGCAGATGATATTGTTACTGGTGATGTTGTTGATGTTGCTGCTATTATTGTACCTTGCACTGTTACTGACAAGAGGAAGGCAGTACAAGACATAATTTTCTATTCTATCCTCAACCCACCACGCAAAAAGAATAAGTGTTTTCTGAAAGACACAATAAATAAGAATTGAGTAAACAAGAAAACAATTTGAAAAGAAAACAGAGAAATAAACAGACTGAGGAAGAGAGGAAGTTACTGTGAGGAGAAAACCCAACTTAATTAAGTTGGAGTACATTTATACATTATATACCCAACAGACCAAGAGATTCAAAAGGCCAAGGGATCTGTACAAGGAAAAGAAAATGAAGAGTCCTAAACTAGACCACTACTGATGACTCAATTTACAAGAGAATTAAGAAACAATTTATATAGGATAATTAAATAAAAATACATTAAAACAAACTAAACGTTAACACCCCCTCTCAAGCCAAGTGGAACTGAAGAGAGCTGCAGCTTGTTGGAAAGAAGACAGAGGCGAGGGTGAGCAAGACTCTTTGTAAATATGTCGGCAATTTGATCTTTCGTGGACACATATGAAATTCGAAGGAAACCATGTTGTTGAAGCTCGCGAACAAAGTGATAATCTATCTCAATATGGCGCGTGCGAGCGTGAAAAAATGGGTTACGAGACATGTAAATCGCTGACACGTTATCGCAGTGAAGAGTAGGAGGACGAAGAAATAACCCCAGTTCGCGAAATAAAAATGAGAACCACCGAAGCTCAGCTGCTGTCGTAGCCAAGGCACGATACTCAGCCTCACTACTTGACCGGGATACCGTAGATTGCTTTTTAGCAGTCCATGCAATGGGATTCGGTCCGAGAAAAATACATGCACCCGTCATTGAACGGTGATCATCGGGAGATCCAGCCCAATCTGCATCTGAATAAGCTGATAAAGCTGTACTTGGAGAGGAGAGAAAAGTGAGCCCGAGAGAAATGGTGCCTTTGAGATATCGAAAAATGCGCTTTACCGCTTGAAGATGAGTAGAGCGTGGTTGATGCATGAACTGGCAAACTTGATTAACTGAGAAAGCGATATCCGGACGAGTCAAGGTCAGATATTGTAACCCTCCAACCATGCTACGGTAGGTGGTTACGTCGTCAATAGGATCACCGTCGAGCGAGGATAAATGAAAGCCAGGAATCATAGGGGTGTGAGCCGGCTTACACCCCTCCATATTGAATTTGCGAAGGAGATCAGAAGCATAACGAGCTTGACCAAGGCAAAGACGAGTGGCTGAACGAGTAGCCTCAATGCCAAGAAAGAAGCTCAATGGACCCAGCCGCCTACTCTCAAAGGTGCTGCAAATCTGATTAATGACATTAGTGACATCCGAGGAGGAAGAGCCGGTTACGATAATGTCATCAACGTATACTAATATAGCAAGGATAGAACCATTATTGCGGCAAATGAATAATGAACTATCAGATTTGCTATTAGAAAAACCAAGAGATACCAGATAATCATGTAACCTTTGAAACCATGCCCGAGGTGATTGCTTAAGACCGTAAATTGCACGGTGTAACTTGCACACATGAGAAGGAAAGTTGGGATCAAAATACCCTGGTGGTTGGGCCATGTAAACCTCCTCATGTAGAATACCGTTGAGGAATGCATTTCATACATCAAGTTGCTCGATCTTCCATGCGCGAGAGTGGGCGAGAGCTAGAAGAGTCCAAATGGTAGGAGGCTTCACAACAGGACTGAATGTTTCGGTATAATCAATACCTTCTTGTTATGTGTAGCCTTGAGCAACTAGACGTGCCTTGTGTCTTTCTAAAGAACCATCTGCCTGACGCTTTATTTTGTAATCCCACCTACTGCCCACTACGTTCATGGAGCTTGTCGCCATTGTGTAACTGGAAGAGCCTATTTCAGATTTCGTGGTTCAAAATTGACAGAGTAAGAGGAAACTGCAGTCAGTGCATTTGGTAGAGGATGCTTTGACATAATTTCATTGATGCTTCTGAAGTGTAGAGGAGGATTAGAAGAGCTGGAAGCAGTTGAGCTGTCAAGAGAATCACCAAGTTGGCATGGGATTGGGCTGTTTGCAAACTGAGGTCTTTGCTGTTTCGGTTGAGCCTGAGCACAAGGAGTGGAGTGCTGATTCGAGCAAGAACATACTGAAGGAGTAGGCGTCTTTGGGGATATGATTAGCTCTTGGCCAGTGCTGCTGATAGGTGTTGGGGGAGAAAGAGGGCATGATTGGAGGTGCTGTCCAGTAGTGGGAACCCAGCTGGGAGGCACGAGCCTGTGCGGAGTTGACAAAGGATGGTTAGAATCGAAGAGTGCAGAATTGGGCTGGCGATTAGGAGCAGCTTGTTGTCTTTGTTCCGTAGATGAAACTGTTTTAGAAAATGGAAAACAAGATTCGTCAAACAAGACATGTCTAGATATATATCCTCCCAGAAATTGTGTCGAGACAACGGTAACCTTTTCGAGAAGTATCATATCCTAAAAACACACATGGTATGGATTTTGGAAGAAGCTTGTGTTTGCTATAAGGCCCAAGATATGGAAAACACAGACAACCAAAGTTTTTAAGGAACCGATAGTCAGGGATGCGTTTTAGTAACTTTTGGTAAGGAGACATATATTGCAATTGGCGCATGGGAAGACGATTGATAAGGAACACCGCCGTAGAAAATGCTTCCAACCAATATTTTTGTGGCATGGTGGACTGTGCAAGGAGACACATGCCCATCTCAGTTATGTGGCGATGTTTGCGTTCTACCACTCCATTTTGTTGAGGAGTATAAGGACACGTGGTCTGATGGCGAATGCCATGTTGAGAAAGGAAAAACTCAAATTGTTTATTTATAAACTCACCACCCCCATCTGTTTGAACCGTTTTGACAGTATGAATCGCTGAAATTTTCCTTGAAAGTTGATTTTCAACCTGAGTTTTAAATTTGGCAAAAATCAAAGTAACCTCAGACTTACGTGTAAGGGGAAAAAGCCAAACAAATCTAGAAAAGTCATCAACGATGCCTAAATAAAATTGAAATCTAGAGTTTGAAATAATAGGGGAAGGCCCCCATATATCCAAGTGCAACATATCCAGGGGTTGTATAGAATGAAATGTTCGAGAAAAAAAAGGTAAGCTGCAAGACTTGCCCATTGGGCACACATGACACATATTTTTATTCTTGATGGGTCCGCTAATCGGTATCCCAGCTTTGTGAACCAGTGACTCGTAAACCTGAGATGAAGGATTGCCCAAGCGGGCATGCCATGTAGAAGACGTAGCACGTTCCCCAATGAGCGCGACAGGACTAACACGAGAATTTGAATCAAATTTTAGCTGGTACAAGCCTTCAGAATTATTGCCAGAAAGAATGGTCTTCTTCGTTAGGTTGTCCTTCACACGAAAACCACACCCATCAAATTCAAAGTAACAGTTGTTATCTATTGAAAATTTTCGAATGGAAAGAAGGGGACTATGCATGTTAGGAACACACAAAATATTGCGCAAATGAAATCTACGATTTTGATTAATAAAAGAAGATTGACCAATAAAAGAGATAGGCATTCGATCACCATTAGCAACGGTAACTAAGTCCGTACCTGTGTAGGGAGAAACATTAGACATACCATCTAACGTGGATGTCATGTGATTAGTAGCACCAGAGTCCAAGACATACGAAGGAGCCATAGGAGATGAGCTTGTCATATGTTGAAAACCATGAGGAGCCGGGTGAGATTGAGGATTGAACTGACTTGGGCAAGATTGGTAGGAATAAGGATAAGGATAAGAATATGGGGCAGGAGAATTTTGTGCTACATATGCATAATTTCCACGTAAAGGACATTGGCGAGAAAGGTGTCCTGGTTTGAAACAAAATTGGCAGATAGTAGAGGAGTCAACATGCATGAGAGAATTGGGATAAACAGGATTAGGCTAGTGAAAATTACCTTGAGCATGGCCTATGGGATTTGAGTGATTGTTGCTGGACTAGAAAGTAGGATTAGGAAGAATACCAGACTGGTATATGGGATTAGGAAGAATACCGCGGCCTTGACTATCCCCTCAGCTACGATTTTGATTTTTCCACCAGTTTTTACCCCTTCCTCGACTACCACCAGAATTCTCGCGACCGTGGGAGTTAAAGTTATCCCCCATTTGGTTTGATCGAGGCTATTGATTATGAGAGAAAGAAAAATTTGCTGTATGAGCATTTGGTTCCGTAGACACGGCAAGAGCACTGGTTGAGTGAAAAGAGAGATTAGAAAATTTAAGCTGTAAAGCTTCTTCTTGAAGTAATAAATCCTGGAGTTCATCAATGGAAATAGCGGGTTTATTATTTTGGGTAGTGATGAACTCCTTGTAGGTTGAACCCAAACCAAAAAGGATACGACGTTGGAGATCTTCCTCCGACACAATCTGTCCAGCTCTGGCTAGGGAATCAGAAAGAGTGGTGGCTTTGAGGAGATAGTCATATATGGTCATATTGGAATTGCGAGATAAGGTATTGAGGTCATTTTGAAGTTTTTAGATGTTTATACGAGAGGAACCCCCAAAACGTTTGGCTAGTATTTCCCAAGCTTCGAAAGCCGTAGTATAGGGGTTGACACGAGGTTGGATTTTATCAGTGACTGTGGCTTTTATCCAGCCGGCTACAAGACCCGAGGCCTGAATATGTAGTTCCCTTTTCGGGTTACGAGTGATATTGTCATCAAGGTATTTTGGAGGAAATTCTTTGTTGGTAATGGTGTAAGTTAATTTGTGAGTTTGAAGAACAGTTCGAAACAAAGAGCTCCAGTTAAGATAATTTTCGGAGGTGAGGTGACAATAGCCAAGGTAGGACTAGATATTGAGGAAAAGAGGAAGAGAAGTTGGGTTACCTATTTGAGACGAAGAAGAAGATGAGTCTCCTGTGGTTTTCGATGACATAACTGAGTTATCTCCCATGGCTCTGTAGTTGCTTTGATACGATGAAAGACACAATAAATAAGAATTGAGTAAACAAGAAAACAATTTGAAAAGAAAACAGAGAAATAAACAGACTGAGGAAGAGAGGAAGTTACTGTGAGGAGAAAACCCAACTTAATTAAGTTGGAGTACGTTTATATATTATATACCCAACAGACCAAGAGATTCAAAAGGCCAAGGGATCTGTACAAGGAAAAGAAAATGAAGAGTCCTAAACTAGACCACTACTGATGACTCAATTTACAAGAGAATTAAGAAACAATTTATACAGGATAATTAAATAAAAATACATTAAAACAAACTAAACGTTAACATTTTCTTGAAGAGGAAGATGAGGAGTCAAATCATGAGTCCGCCATTATTCCTCCTACTGTCGATACTACTGCTGGTAATTCTGTTTCCCTTGTAGGTATTCTTTAGTTAAGGCAATCTCAGCTAAAGATTGAGGCCACCCTTGCTACTTTGGTCCAAGATTTTAACAGAAGAATTGTCTCAGTTGATGTACTTCATTTCTATCAACTAAAACTGGAGGCCACACTCAACACCATTGTCTAGTCAAATCAGAACCTTCACAATCAGCTTGCAACTGTCATTCCTGATCTGAAGCAGGAGGTATACTTAAAGTATGAAGGGTTATTGCTGCTGGGAATCCAAGAATATTGACTTAGGGGAATGGAATCATTAGAAAGCTACTAAAGAAGCTACTGAAATTTCTGAAGAAAAAACTCTTACAGCCATTCTAGAGGAGAGAAAGCAAAATGCTAGAGCTGATGCACTAGAAAAGGAGAATGTTGAACTAAGGAGGAGACTGGTAACTAACATTTTTACCCATATGTCTTTAAATTTACTTTGACTAGTATATTCATTGTATATTATAGATTAGGTTCATGTATTCATAATGTTTCATTTTTCAAGGTGGAGATGCATGTGGTGAATGCATCCTAATTGTATAAAAATACTCTTGAGATCAATAGAACATTTAGGCAGTGTGGTTCTCTTCTTTTATTCGGTCTTCTCTTTATCTTCTTTTCTTTCTCTCGTCCTCTCTATTCTATTTTCTTTCTTCCTGTTCTTGTTATTGCAGGTTGGTATCAGAGCTTCAATGGTGCCATGGCAAATGAGTCAATAGCCACAAATAAAACCCTCGCTTCCAGCTCCTCTACTCTTAACAGCATGAGCCAAAACAACCCATCACACTCCCTACCTCTATACTTCAACATTCAATCCTTTATGTCTCATTGTCATCTCAATGAACATAACTATCTGAATTAGAGTTCTTTATTCCTCTCTGCTTTAGCCACTCACAAAATCCAATATACTATAACCGAAACCAACCCACCATCAGAATACCTTGAAGACGGAATAACCCCGAATCCTGATCGTGACTTATTTTTACAAGCATCCGAACTTGTCCTAGGATGGATTAAGGCCACCGTAACAGGAGACATCCAGCCATATGTAAACCCATGTCGTATGGCTCCGGAAGCATGGGATCTCTTAACCAAAAGTTTTGGTGCTGCTTCTGAAACTCACATTCAACGACTTCAAGATGACCATCACGATCTCACCCGGACGTCGGGTATGTCAATTAGAAGCTACATTCTTAGGGCAAAAACAATTGCCAATTCTTTAGCAATTGTTGGATAACGAGTCACTGATCGCGTGCTCCAACGTAGAATCCTTAGTAGGCTTGGTCCAATGTATAAGGAATTTATAACAGTTTAGCTAGCTGAAACACTACCACTGCACTGGTTGCAGATAAGCCGCAGTCAAACTCGGCCCCAAGGTCCAACTCTTCTCAACATGTGTTTAATCAAGGTCAAAATTCTTGACCTTTTAATTTCAGCAATCAGTGGCCTTTCATGCCTCAATCTCGTGGAGGTGGCGGTAAAAATCGTGGAAAAGGAAAGAATTTTTGGAGAAACAAAAATCATGGTAGAGGTATATTACCAACACCACACCCAACCAATCATCAATAACCAGATTTCCCTTCTCAATAAACTTTTTCAAAAGTAAATTACACCCCACTCGAATCCCAACCCATATACTCTCCCCCCAATCCCTTCCTTAATAGTGATCCTTCCCAACCTTGTCAAATATGTCACCAGTTAGGACATTTTGCACCTACATGTCCCGACCGAAACAATCAAGCCTACAACACTCAATACAACCCAACCCCCCACACCACTCCCTACCCATTTTCTAATCATTTTCCTTACTCCGTCCATCAATATCAATCACCCCAAACACCTACCTCATCTTCCATGGCTCCGGTTAACTTTGTTCTCGATTCTGGTGCTACCAACCACATGACATCGAGCACGGAAAATATGTCACATTTCTCTCCTTATTTAGGTACCGACTCTGTCACAATTGCTAATGGGTCAAGCATGCCCATTTTTCATATTAGTCAGTCAAAAATTTCCAATGGTTCACGTTCTCTTCATTTGCCTGACATCTTATGTGTCCCGAACATGCATAAATCCTTGTTGTTTATTCAAAAATTTTCTTATGATAATAACTGCTATTTTGAACTTGATGCTTTTGGTTTTCGTGTGAAGGACAATCGCACCAAGGAGATCATTCTTTCTGGCAGTAGTTCGGGCAGCCTTTACACCTTGTCTTTCTTGCCATTGATTAAATCCCTTGCTCTTATTGGTGAAAGAGCCCCTTCGTCCACTTGGCATGCACGATTAGGTCACCCATCTCATCAAGTTTTTGAGTTGTTAGTTTATAGAGTACGTATACCGATCAGCGGTTCCGTGATTGAATATAAAATGTGCCATGTTTGCCCTCTTGGCAAATCATGTAAGCTTTTATTTCTCGCTAGAAATTTTCATTCCTTAAAACCTTTAGAGTTGTTGCACTTGGGTGTATGGGGACCATCCCTAATGGTCTCAAATTCTAGTTTTCGGTATTATCTTTCTATAGTTGATGATTACTCTTGTTTTGTTTGGCTTTTTCCTTTAAAATCTAAAAATGAGGTGTTGTTGTCTTCTCAAATTTTAAAGTTCAAGCCAAAAATCAGTTATCTTGCAAAATTGCTGCCATACACACCATAAAATCCATTCAAACCGATGGTGGACGAGAGTTCATAAATAGACATTTTGCTTCTTTTCTAAATAGTCACGGGATTCTTCATCAAGTAACATGCCCGTACACACCAGAACAAAATGGTGTCGTTGAACGAAAACATAGGCACATTGTCGAAATGGGTCTATGCCTTTTAGCTCAGTCATATGTTCCACAAACTTATTTGTTGGAGGCCTTCTCCACTGCCGTGTTCTTGATAAATCGATTACCCATGCGACAGTTGAAGTACATTTTTCCATATCAAAAGTTATTTAAAAGGATTCCTGATTATCAGTTTTTAAAAACTTTTGGATGCACTTGTTAGACACATTTAGTTCCGTACAATCAACATAAATTACAGCCTAAGTCGACTCATTGTGTATTTTTAGGCTACGATTTAAATCAAAAAGGGTATCGGTGTTTGGATGTTAAAACAAGACGGGTCTATATAACCCGTCATATTTTATTTGATGAAAATTATTTTCAGTTTGCTCCTAGCAGTTCTGTTGCAGATCACAATGGCCCGAGCCAACCTTCTGTCTCGACCGATTCAGGAGAGCACCCACCTCAATCACATCCACCTCTTCTTACACCTATCCAAATAGGTTTGTATCACTCATCTTCATCCTTGCCCCTCAATGCCTCTCCCCACCAACCAGCGGTCACTTCAACCCAAACTCCTATTGGCACCAATTGCCCTACTTAGTCTCCTTACACCCTAGTTAGCCATTCTTTTCCAGCATCTCAACGACCCAACTTTCACAACAGTCCAATCCCATGTGCTCTCAATAACACAGACACAAACATGGATCCATCCAGCTCGCATGACTCCTTACCTCCCTTGCAATACAAAAGCAAAAATGACATCATTTATCATCATCCAATGCCACATGCTCTGGCAGCCGAATCTGTGGACTCTATGTTTTGTGAGCCAAAACTTTTAAGTAGGTTATTTCTTATCCACATTGGATGCAGGAAATGAATGAGGAATTAGAAGCTCTTCATAAAAATGGTACATGGTCTTTAATCCCTTGAACTAATGACATGAACATTGTTGGCAGTAAATGGATATTCAAAGTTAAAAGATGTACAAATGGCACACTTGAAAGACACAAAGCTCGTTTAGTGGCACATGGCTACACCCAACAGGAGGGGGTTTGACTACGATGAGACTTTCAGTCCCGTAATTAAACTCCCAACCATTCGGGCCCTTCTTTCCTTGGCTCACTTTCGGTCATGCCCAATTTACCAATTAGACGTCCGCAATGCTTTTTTGAATAGAGTTTTGCATGAGGATGTATATATGGCTCAACCACTAGGTTTCCTCGATCTTGCTCATCCTAAGCATGTATGCAAATTACATCGATCCTTGTACGGTCTAAAGCAATCCCCAAGGGCATGGTTTCAATGGCTTCACGATTTCCTTCTCTCAATTGGTTTCTTTAACAGTAAATCAGAAAGCTCTTTATTCATCAAGCATTCTCCTTCGTGTACAATTGTCATCCTAGTCTATGTAGATAACATCATCGTCATAGGCATGTCTCCATCGGATGTAAAGAACATAATTGACACCATTTGTGCAACTTTTGATAGTCGCCGCTTGGGACCATTGGGCTATTTTCTGGGAATTGAGGCCACTCGTTCTGAAAATGTTCTTACTCTTAGTCAATCCCGGTATACATCAGATTTTCTCCATAAATTCTAAATGGACACATGCAAGCCTACTCCAACACCCCTAGTCCTAGGTTCACATCTGTCAGCCTCCTCCGGTGATCCATTACCAGATGCTACAACATATCAAAGTATGGTGGGTGGTCTTCAATATCTCACTATCACTCACCTCGATTTAGCATTTGCCGTAAATCAAGTTTGTCAGTTCATGCACCAACCTCGCACATCTCACTTACAAGCTGTGAAATGTATCTTTCGCTACATCAAAGGTTCGCTAACTCTGGGACTGTCTTTCAACAAAACAAAAGATATTCTGCTCTAGGCTTTTTTCGATGTAGATTGGGTAGGAGACCCTGATAGTCGTCGTTCAACGACTGGGGCTTGTGTATTTATGGGGTCTAGTTTAATTGCTTGGACTCCTAAGAAGCAATCAATAGTTTCTCACTCCAATAATGAAGCCGAGTATCGTGCATTAGCAACCATTGCAGCTGAGCTTCGGTGGTTTTCTTTTCTCTACAAGTGAGCTCGATTTACCATTTGCCGCTCTGATGCTATTTTGTGACAATATGTTAGCATTACATATGTCTCTCCACCCAGTCTTTCATGCTAGCACTCGGCATATTGAAATTGACTACCGCTTTGTTCACGAACTCCAACATTGAGGCTTCCTTCGCCTTTCTTTCATCTCAACTAGTGATCAATTAGCTGATGTATTTACAAAGGGTCTCACCAAGCCTTGGTTGGAATATCTAATGTCCAAGCTGCAGCTACACAGAGTTCTGCTTGGCTTGCGAGGGGGTGATAACTAACATTTTTACCCACATGTCTTTAATTTTATTTTGACTAGTATATTCATTGTAAATTATAGATTAGGTTCATGTATACATAATGTTTCATTTTCCAAGGTGGAGATGCATGTGGTGAATACATCCTAATTGTATATAAATACACTTGAGATCAATAGAATATTTGGGCAGTGTGGTTCTCTTCTTTTATTCGGTGTTCTCTCTATCTTCTTCTCTTTCTCTCGTCCTCTCTATTATGTTTTCTTTCTTCATGTTCTTGTTATTTCAGGTTGGTATCCAGTCCTTTAGAGACTAAATATTCCTCATGATGCTGAACATTCCACATCCTCCTCAGGCTAAACTAAAAGTTCAACTGATGCTGAAGATAATGCCTTCGATGAAGAGAATGGATCCTCCTCAGATTGACTGATATTTGGGAGATTGATTTCTTTTTTATGACTGGTATATATACGTTTTCACATAGACTACTAATATTCTTTTATGGTTCTTTTGGACAACTTACCTTTTATGCTTTGGTCACCTTGGTGAAAGGCATATTTTTGCTTACTCTACCTTGCTTAACTCATATTTTCTGCAGGGATAAGTACTGAATTGAGTACTGAACTTATTCTAGTTAAAGTTTTTGCATGCTTATATTATATTTTCTTTGACTAAACAGATTTAAGTAAATAGGAATTTTTTGGTCCTTGTCATTATTTGTCCATGATTTACTTAAACCCATTACATTTAGATACATGCTTAACTATATATAATGCCTTGTAACAAAATCAATCAGTCATATAGTTTTATTTGAAATCAATATTACTTTACATTGATTAATATTTCTTTAAAATATTTGTTCAAGAAATTGTTGACTTATAATAGTTAGAAGTTGCGTTGAAAAGTTTCCTCTGACATTGAAATGTGTTAGTATGCCCTATATTTTGATTTCCTTAACAAAACAAACATACTTTCTTTTTGTATTTTCTTACCATTTCTTTTTTGAGCTTTGCTACCTTTTTCAGTAAGTCAGCTATAACATTTAAGGGTTCTTCACTGTTTGATTGTGACTCCTCTCATCCATTTCTTTTTTGAGCTTGTCTACTCCCTACCTATTTAAATCCATGGAAGTCTCAAGAAGAACTCACTAGAGCATTCAAGCATTCAAACAATCATAAACACTTCAAGAATACTTTGTTCCTCAGCCATCAAAAGCATTTACTTCGAGTCTTTATTGTTTATTTCATTCTCCTAGTACTTAGCTTTTATTTTCAATCATTGTATTGTTATCCCTCCCAACTACATAGTTTTTTAGGGATCTATGATTACAGAACTTTGATTTGTTCTTTGTAGAACATTCATTCTCCTAAACACGGGTATAAATAATATTAGTGCACTTCAAAATCCAAGTTTGACAAACTTGGTAGTGGACGTAGCAGTTTAAACTGTGAACTACTTTAAATCATGTGTCTCTATATTATTCAGTTTCTAAGTTAATCTCTTGGACTGATTGACTGAAGATTAAGCAACTTTAGTTTACTTAAGCATCTGTCAACTCACAGCATACATCAGTTAGTTAACTTTGACTGATCTTTTATATTGTTGGTTCAATTCTTTCCTTTTATACTTTAAGTGATTTAAAAGATTTTTCTTTGTATTGACTGAATTTCTTATGAAATTAGTCAACAAAATATTTTCGCTGCAAACTTTCACTAAGTATTTAAGAAACCAAAAATAATTTTATAAGGCTATTCACCCCCTAGCCTTATCAGTTACCAAGTGGACCTACACATAAGTCTTGAACGATCTTAGGTTATCTTGGTCGTATGCAACATTTCATTGTGTGTATCATGTGGTTGAGTGATAGCACGGACTACGATATATGTTAGAAGTGACCACCCAGGCAGGTGATGGTCGTGTTATGGGATATGCAACTAAGTTATATCCTAGTTAATGTGTTATATTTTGAAGGAATGGCTACTACAATGGATCATTGGGGTAAAGTTATTGTAGATCAAGTATCGAAAATAGATATCCTTTTCTTCACGTGAGTAGTGAATTAGAGGATAATCTTTATGAAATCCTTCAGACTTAATACACAGGAGACCTAACATGATTATAACTAAATGCCAAATTTAATTTTTCAAGATAAACATGATTTTCATATTTATCAAACCATTAAATAAAATAGAGGGGAACCACAATACACGAGCAAAGAAGGCACCCCGAGAGGGAAAGATCCTGCGGGATCGGGGCGCTCACAGCAGCCTCTAAGATAGGCAATCATTTCCTTCCCTCAAGCCTCACATGCAAAGGACCCGGCCATCGATAGAGCACCAATTATGCATTGACCATTAGCCGCCTCGGCCAAATACCCATTTCTGCTCCCACAGCACAATTTGTGTTATTAAAAGCAATTTAGAATTGAGACCCTAGGTTTTCTTTTCTTTTTGCATTTTTCATTAATAATAAATAATGTACAGAATAAATAAAATTTGATTACAAATACATCTCTTTTTAAATAAAAAAACAAAAAAAATAGCAAGAAAGGAAATCATTGTCTTCCTCTCTTCGATCTGCTAGTACTGGCACCTCTGGAGCCTCCGCTCCGCCACCTCGGCAAGTGAAATCACTGGCTCTGGCCTTCAGCTTCCGATATAGATCGGACAACTTGTAAAATCTGCTCCACAGCTTCTGATAGGAGCTGGCCGGCACCTGGTCATACATTTTATTTATCAGTATGCATTCATATGTGTGGATAAAATAGATAGATAGCATGTGTGTAGAGCGGTTAGGAAATATACTAGATCTCTCCCTTGCGAAAGATAGTTGTGTGGTGGAATTTCACCACCGCTCAGGTCCTCCTCACTTAGCTTTCCCCCTCTCCATAACCAATTGTCCGCGGGACTTCCAGATAATGTATCCATCCCGTAAACGACCCAATCTTTCCCACGAAGATGGAAAATGGACCCTCCGCTTCCTGAGCAGGAGGAGGAGGATACAGCATGGTCTGCACGAACACCCCATAATCCATCTCCACATATCCATGTGGATCGATAGCCTCCCTCGCGAGATACCACTCGCGTCTCGGCATCACGTCAGGTGTCATCATCCCGAAGGGTGGTGAAGGAGGTGTCAGAGGCTGGCCTACGTTGGGCCCATGTTGGCGATTGACTCGGTCGCCCAAATACATAGATTCGCACATCATGGAGACCATCAAAATGCAACAATCGTTGGTCGCTTGGGCCGGACCATAGGAAGCAAGTAGCTGACCCCATGGGAAGAAGCTGACAAATTCAGGACAGGAGTTGATAATCGCAATTCGAACCACCTCGTTGTCAAGCCGAGCAGGAACCCTTCGGCCTGGAAGTACGCCACAAATGGTGGGGTCATCACCCTGGTGCGGAGAGTAAAAGGGTGAAAGCTGAAAACAGCATACGCCCAAGCCTGTCACATCAAAAACAATGAGTCGATGTCTATTTTAAAATGACAAAACAAGTTTTTAAAATAAAGATTTTTGTTCTGAATATTACCTCCCAAGCCACATTGTAGCCAGTTACGCTACTGGCGATGTTCCGACTGGTGTGATCCATGAAGAAATAACATTCTGCCAGACCAGCCTGTCCCCAGTCAAAGTCGCCCAGATGGCGCAGTCGCCTCAAACAGCCGAGTAGAGATACTCACAGGGTTGAGGAAGCATTGACAAACAGGGTGATCCCCAGTGCCAAGAACAAGAAAACCCGAACAAATTGGGTCACAGCGGACCGATCGACCGTATCAACAAGGCCCACATTTTGGAGCAACCACTCCCTGACATAGCTGACGGAAATCTCGTCGAAGCTCTTGTACACTAGAGCAAATCCCAACAGTTGAACAACGGCATCAGGACAATGTCGCAGCTGGAAGTCTGTTTCAATAGCCAGGCCCTGACCGATTGGTAGCCCTGTAATCGCTGAAAAATCCGCAAGCGTCATAGTCACTTCACCCCACGGAAAGTGAAAGGTGTGGGTAATGTCCCACCAGAAGCACCGCAACACCTTATGGATGTTGCTGTAACTGATAAAACCGCCCAAATTCTGGATGAATGTACCAAGACAGGTACCATCCACCCTCTCCTGAATCAGTCGAGGGAGTCGATTATAGATCTCCCTCACCATGTCCACATTCGCCCGGATGCGAGTAATCTTCCTCCGTGACTGCGAAACAAACAAACAAAAATTCTAGCGTGTTAGCACAAAGCACACGTGCACATTTTTTATGTCATAAATACACATTATGTCAAATTCATTCATATTTGCCATACAAAAAAAAAAATTCTTTTTTTCCATACATCCTCAAAATCCCATCCCCAGAATCCTGGGTTCAAAATAAAATATTTTCAAGTGTTTAGTGAGGATTTTTCTTCACTTTTCTTCATTGAAGCTTTTTTTCAAACAGCTGGTGTGCGACTTTCGCGCAACTTCGGGCAAGAAAAATTCACACATTTTGAGCCACCCCAACAAAATCAACTTGGGGGTTTCCATCTTTGTTCATCCCTCTACACATACATGCTCTTGAATTCGAGAAAATTTTATCCTAACATGTTCAAATTTGCAATTAAAGCAGGCACTTTAAACATGCAAAATCCACAAACATACATACTTGTTTATGTACATATTGCATAAATTCACATTTTTTGCTTTGATTCAACATGCAACAACGTATATTTGTTACTTGGATACTAACAATTGCAGGATTAACATCAAGAGTCTAGCAAATCATACAAAAATTTCAAATTTAGCATATGTTGTGCACAACGGAAGACTAGCAAACAAATTAATAGAGTATAATAGGATCAATCACAAAGAAGAAGAGAGAGATGGGGCCAACGAACTGTCGAAATTTTATTAGAGGCTCACACTTCAAAACGTTCTAGGTATATAACTATTTATAAGGATACAATAGAAAACCCTAAAACCCGCGGCTATGCGGACGCACAATGCGGCCGCATACGATTTGCAAGGCTTCCATGCGGACGCACTATGAGGCCGCATTCTTTCCAAAATCCCGAATAGTCCGAAAACTCATACTTTGCGGAACTGGCCTCTTGCCTGGGTAATCGAACCATCCCATTCTCAAAAGCATACTTTTGCGGAACAAATGGGTTTTCCGAAAACTCACCGCGAGTGGATCTAAAGAAGAAATGTGACTGCTCCGGTCACGATGGATATCGTTCGGATTACTATCCGAGAACGGATAGCGGACCCGATTCCGCGCCATCACCTCATCGGCTTATTCACCACCGGCACCCAAATCACCGAGAATCTCATTTTCTGAGTCCAAATTGTTGGCCATTATCGCTACAAACAATTTTAGGGCGATAAACCTGAAAAAAATTAATTTTTTTCGGAAAAAATTTGAAGAAATCAGAGAAGAGATGAAGAAAGAAATTTTCTTCAGGTTTCAGCATTTTGCAATTTACAATTTGCTACTATCGTGTTCTTCCTTTAAGGAAGAAAGAAATTTTCTCTTTTCCCTCCAGGTTTCAGCATTTTGCAATTTGCACCTCCATGTCCTTCTAATAGCAACTTAACGACCAACTAACGGTCGTTAACCGGACGCCCTAACGGAAGTCCACCATCAACATATTTTCGAGAGCAATCCCCAGCGGAGTTACTCCCAATGGCCCTCCCGTCCAATCCTTCATCTCCAGTAGAATCCCCATGGGACTCTACACAGCATATCTCAACAGATGCATCACCAATGGACGTGCGCATCTGTAACGCCCCAACCCAGACCCACTACACGGGGCCCCGAATTAGGACATTAAACCTTCAGTTCACATACACGACGCTATTATATAATGAGCTAACTAGCTCTTTAAAATCCCAAGTTACAAAATCCTCAACTAAATCAATAATTATAACCACCTCGACGGCTAAAACACAAGTCGGAGAACCTCAATACAATTACCACACACAACTACATCGTTGAGCTACACTGCTCGGTATCAATCACATAACCAAATTAGTACAAACCTCAACCATTACATACATAATATACAAAACCCAATCTTCACCATTCTAAATACCTCGACAACACGTGTCGAAACTAAATACCACAATTAACTGTATAATGATACAAGTCCAAAAGAGAATTACAACATAATACAACTGTTTATCCAATTACAACTTAATACTACAAGGGTGAACTAAACAGGCCCAAATACATGACTACCAAAATAAACACCTCTTGTCAGCCTCACTGACCTCCAACACCCATGTTCCTGCGAACTAAGGAAAAACAAATGGAAGGAATGAGTCGAAGACCCAGTAAGTTACCACTATGCAACTACATGGCATGCTGACATGCAACATCGCTCATATATCAACAATAACATGTTATAACAGTTCCATGCAATAACAACAAGTAACAGGTAAGCATGCGATAACCAATCAATCCTGTACTACCACGAGAGGCTCAGCTGCCGCCAACCGTCCCATACCGGTTGGAAACCGCGACCAACTCGCTCATACAGGGAGCACATAATGAACTGTAAAGAAAACACTCATGAATGGATACGGGGGTCGAGGTACACCTCCGACCGCTTCCAACCTTATCACCTCTTCAATATATAAGTGCGGAACCGACTCAATCAATTTAAGCGCGCTCTGGACCAATGCGCCCTTGATCCCTTACAACTCACAGGGACACATGGTCCGGTCACCACCTCAGCTAGCTTGAGATGTGCCAAGTTTCAACCATCCGCTAGGGCCAGTAGCGAAAAGTCCCAGATTCATCAATAATTCCAACGACGACGTCCCACTAGCTCTCCGCCCTCATGAAACGTCGGTGGAACTATGACTTACCGGTATCAAATTCCAATTCCAACTGTTCACAAATCAATTGATGGTGTCCCATCGTTTAACCATGTTGTTCAAATTCAATTCAATATGGTACTACACATAATCTCACATATGCTAGCACATTAATAACAACTCCTTAGAGCCCAAAACATCCCATTTTTGCAAGTAGTCTACATAATCCATCATCCACATATTTCAACATGTTTGAGTTACGTAAACTAAATCACACACCAATTAACAACATATTCCAAATTAATCACGGACTCCGTAAAGTCCGACATCACATTTCACTATCTCGTAGTTAAACACGTATTTCACAAGTACGGCTAAACTCACATAGCATCATGGCACATCATACTTTTCACATAATCACCGATTATCATGTATATCAACAAGTTCACCGTATCGACATGAAATACATGTTATATAGGATGAACAATTACTACGAGCAAGAAATAAAAGTAGTAACTTACACAAATACGGCAAATACACCAAGGAACAAGGTTGGGTAGGATGAAAGTACTCTCCCCGGTGAAATCTATGATGCTACGATGTCCCAACGTCGATCCTGCTCTCAATCTTGACCGATTCGACTCTTTCGCACTCCAAAACCCACTTTCTTTCTCTAAAATGTGGGAGAAGAGATGGGGGTCGAGAATCCTCAACAGATCGGACGATCTAATCGGTTGGAAACGTGCTCCTCGTCGTCCTCTACGCTACGGCGAAGACGGCTCGTCGATCCGACAAGCGGAGCTCAATATATCGCGATTTCTTCTCTTCTCTCTCTCCTTCCTCTCTCTAGACTCCTCTCTCTAATTTTCTGGTTTGGAGGATGAATTATGGGGGAAAGAATGGTTGGGTTTTCCTATTTAAGTCATGTGTAAATGTTCGGTACAATCCCGGGCTTGTTTGAGCATTTTAAACCACTTAAAAACACGAAAAACCGAGAAATAACAAAACCGGGCGAAACAGAGGTCGGGCTTGAGCGGCCGCCTAGGCGCTCGCCCTTCCTCCAGAATCCATAATCTGCCACTTGAGCGGCCGCCCAGGCGGCCGCGCTCCTCCCAGATTTTTCGTTTTTTCCTATTTCGCTCCCGTTTGATCCCGAAATGTCCCGGAACGATCCTAAGTTGATCCTAACATCAAATAAGGGTCAAAACACATCCAATGCACACCCGAATCATCCCGTGACGAAGCACGAGTGATAAGGAACACAAGTCTCAATTGCACATTGAGACACACGCACTCAAACTAACTCATCTTACTGGTTAACGACGGAGCGAACGTGCTCATAACTCGTGAATGAATCTAAACCAAGGCCGGGTCGACCAACCAAGGTGAGAACACGATGTATACGAACCCTAAATGATGACAAGAATAACCTCAGACAAACCCAGAATTACTGCACAGTTCCCACGTACGAACACAACTCAAACACGAAGTAACTACGAGCAAAAAGGGGAGGGAATGGAGGCCGATCCTCAACTACGGTACGTCCCGACTTGTTAAACTCACGGCTAGGATTAAGGACAGATTAGAGGCACGTTAAGGGTTCTCAACCCTAAGATAATCATACGAGGGTTAATAAGATGATACTAAGCATGTTGGGTTTTTCGGGGTCTTACATCCTCCACCCCTTAAAAGAATTCGCCCTCGAATTCCTACTGGAGTATTACAGAAGGTTGGACAATCTTAACAACTCTTACACTGATCCTACGACACCAAAAGTTGATTCTAGACCCAATAAGTCTGTTCTAGCGCATTAATCCTAAGGCGATCTTTGATGATCCTTTTAATTCCCAAGATTCACACTTCACTGCTATACGACAATGCTCTACCAAGAAGCAACGTATTACCAAGCCAAGATATGCATTACCCTAAACGATTAGCGGTCCGATCAACAAACTTAATCCACACAAGAACGCAAAGATGGTAACCTTCAATTATACCGAGGCTAGTAAGGGTGAACCTTCAAAAGGCAACAGTCACTAAGTAAACACAAGGCATATCGTTGCCATAAACCCATAACCGACCATCACGATGAGAATCCATTCTTAATTAACACACAATAGTCAACTTATTACCCAATCAGAAGTGACGTATCACTATGGTTAATCTATTTTTCCCAAGCTATTCTACCAAACAATTCACTAATCCCCACAACAATCACTTCTTTGCTTACAACAATCACAATTCCACTAATTCATTAAATCATCATCCATACAAGTAGAGTCCCCCCCTTTTTTTTTTTTTTTTTTTTTTTTTTTTCAAGATGACTCTCTCATGAGTGACCCAACTTACGTCCCACTGGACCTTAATCGTTTCTAAGTACTTATGATCATGATCAACATTTTACATCCTATTAATCACAACATCATCAACCCATAGCTATAAGAACCCATTATTACTCCCAATAGTGATCAACTCCAAATACACTCTCGTGAATCACACGAGGTCAAACCACGGTTACAACACTTCAAGGTACTCTATAGGTTTCAACCTGTCACTCTTTTAATCCCAATTTACATGTTTCCTCTACGTGTTCTAATCATTTCCTTCCTTTTGTGCACACCGCAACTTACACTTACGTGTACATCCTGAATTCACGGTTATATTCCCAATTTACACTTACAAGATTCACGTAGTCTTTACCTCATATCAATACACAACACAACTAGTCTTAAAGCATCCAGTACCTGAGTACTAACAATTATGGTTTATTCTCATCTTGTCTCCAATTCACATTACGACTAGTCAAAGAGATCAAACTATCATATCCGGACTTAACTTACGGTGATATCATTAACACACATTCCTCCCGTTAACCCGAGGTCTAACCATTCATAAAATTATCACATAATTCCATGCCAAGATAATAACGTATGTATCACTAAGTTGTTCTTACCAGTATCTGATTCGGAATCGATTTCTCCCAAGTTGGCGTTGGGAACACTAGTTCCATGCTCATCCCCATGAGTCTCGTTAAGAACCAAGGTCAATTGGTCTCCAAGTTCTGTCAGCTGACGAAGCAATAGTCTAAGTTGAAACACTACAGGGTGCATAACGGACATCCTAGCAGTTTTCCTCACACGAGCCATGCTGTAACAATAGATAAGACATCAGTCTCAAACAGGTTAGAACTCATCGTAACCTACGAAGGAAGGTCCACTTAAAGGAAACAACTATTATGGTCATACAACTCTATCATGCATAACAACATTACCGGATATAGCGTGAATCGACAAACTAAAAGATTAGGAAATCCATGAGCTAGCATGCTCGGTTACACACACCCACGTCACAAGGTCACAAGGTCTTAGTGGGTCATAATAAGAGTATAAACTCTAATCACGCGTGAGGGTTAGGTCGGCACCATGGGGTGCTAATGTCCACCACTATATACCGTTACCCGAACTTAAGAGTGTACCACACTCTTGATAATTGCCCCTCACTTTATCCTCGCACACTAGCATATTAATGAACAAGTTCCCAGTCAGAGTGTACAACATAACTTAATAGCATGGAAACAAATAAACAATGGAACAAGTCACAGAGCAAAGTGGCGGCTCCGCCTCTACGGGCAGCCCTTTCCTCCTTCGCTATGACAACAAAAGGTACTGATCAGGACACTCCTTGGGTGGCTCCACCTCTACGGGTAGCCCTTTCCTCATGAAGTCTTATATTACCCAATCTTATTATACATGGTGATAGGCTTCGGCCTAACTCACCCGGTCAACAACAGCCCAAGATTCACATACATAACTTACGTACAACGCTTTCACCACCGAGGTGACTATTCGACCTTAGGTTCATAAAATTACTCACAAAACATGTACACACATCACAATTTTGGGTAATAAAAATTAGTCACAGGTTACGAATATGTCTATCCATGTGCACATGATGAAGTTCATGAATGCGATGATGTACTCATGCGTTCTAAGTTATATGTAACATTGGAAAAATAAGCTTTAGTCTGAAAATTGCAATTCCATTTTACTGTTCCGTTCCACTTGGTAATAGGGTCGGTCAATTTCTAACTATATACTAGTCAACTTAGTTCTCAAACGAATACCTCTTGACAATCAATTCAGGGCGCCTACTGAAGTGACTTCAAAAGCTTCCGTCGTAAGGGCACTAGGGACATGTGGTAAAAATGTGCCCTTAGTATCGGTCCCACAGCCGTACAAATTCATGAATGAAAATTTCAACATGAATGCAACGAATGCAACTCAACCCTATCATGGACGATATGCTGACACAATGATGTAACATATAACCATGATGAACTAAGATGAAAGTGAACACATGGACTCGGGTAAGGTAATAAGGTACCTCCTATTGATGTCGCGGATTCAAACTTATTGCACTTATCACCCTCTAAACCTTGCGTTTACCTCGATTATCCCTCTTAACTCCAATGGTTTGTGAGTTCGAACCTTCAGCTTGCTTTCCTTTAAACCTAGGGCAATTCTTCCTGAAATGTCCACCGTCACCGCAATTCAAACACTTTCCTTGTTTCTTCCAACACCTATCCTCAGTATGACCTATCCTCAAGCAATAGTTACACTTATCCCTGGGTTTCTGTGACCTTTGAGAAACAATTTCAGCCCTTTTTGGAATCCTTATCTGTGATTGGGGCCGCTTATCTTTACGAGTGTCAGGGTTGTCACTAGTACCCAAATTCTGCTCAGTTTCTCCCTGACGCTTCATTTCGACTACTATCATCCGAGCGAGTTCCCGAAACATGTTCATCGCACCCTCGGTCAGATTACTTGGTACCTCCACATGAGAGACATTAGTCTGCGCATCGCTCTTCTCCTCCGATTCGGGTTGTTCATTCCTACCAGTCTCGTCCTTATCCATAACAGCTCCAAAACCTACAAATAATAACTCGATGTCAATACCCCAATAGACAAACGGAATGCTATACCATATAATCACTGATCACCTAATCACAAACAGTGTAATGAAGAGGCTACCACCCAATCCAACTTACACTTCACGACTCAACTCGAACGTCATTCACACCTATACCGCAATGTGGTAGTCTACCCACTACCACTATTCTTAATTCCTCAATAATCAAACAGATTACTACTATACCATCACATGCTTAATCCCAAACTCTAATTCCCATCCGAGGAACTTATGCTCTGATACCAACTGTAACGGCCCAACCCGGACCCACTACACGGGGCCCCGAATTAGGACATTAAACCTTCAGTTCACATACACGACGCTATTATATAATGAGCTAACTAGCTCTTTAAAATCCCAAGTTACAAAATCCTCAACTAAATCAATAATTATAACCACCTCGACGGCTAAAACACAAGTCGGAGAACCTCAATACAATTACCACACACAACTACATCGTTGAGCTACACTGCTCGGTATCAATCACATAACCAAATTAGTACAAACCTCAACCATTACATACATAATATACAAAACCCAATCTTCACCATTCTAAATACCTCGACAACACGTGTCGAAACTAAATACCACAATTAACTGTATAATGATACAAGTCCAAAAGAAAATTACAACATAATACAACTGGTATCCATTTACAACTTAATACTACAAGGGTGAACTAAACAGGTCCAAATACATGACTACCAAAATAAACACCTCTTGTCAGCCTCACTGACCTCCAACACCCATGTTCCTGCGAACTAAGGAAAAACAAATGGAAGGAATGAGTCGAAGACCCAGTAAGTTACCACTATGCAACTACATGGCATGCTGACATGCAACATCGCTCATATACCAACAATAACATGTTATAACAGTTCCATGCAATAACAACAAGTAACAAGTAAGCATGCGATAACCAATCAATCCTGTACTACCACGAGAGGCTCAGCTGCCGCCAACCGTCCCATACCGGTTGGAGACCGCGACCAACTCGCTCATACAAGGAGCATATAATGAACTGTAAAAAAAACACTCATGAATGGATACGGGGGTCGAGGTACACCTCCGACCGCTTCCAACCTTATCACCTCTTCAGTATATAAGTGCGGAACCGACTCAATCAATTTAAGCGCGCTCTGGACCAATGCGCCCTTGATCCCTTACAACTCACAGGGACACACGGTCCGGTCACCACCTCAGCTAGCTTGAGATGTGCCAAGTTTCAACCATCCGCTAGGGCCAGTAGCGAAAAGTCCCAGATTCATCAATAATTCCAACGACGACGTCCCACTAGCTCTCCGCCCTCATGAAACGTCGGTGGAACTATGACTTACCGGTATCAAATTCCAATTCCAACTGTTCACAAATCAATTGATGGCGTCCCATCGTTTCACCATGTTGTTCAAATTCAATTCAATATGGTACTACACATAATCTCACCCATGCTAGCACATTAATAACAACTCCTTAGAGCCCAAAACATCCCATTTTTGCAAGTAGTCTACATAATCCATCATCCACATATTTCAACATGTTTGAGTTACGTAAACTAAATCACACACCAATTAACAACATATTCCAAATTAATCACGGACTCCGTAAAGTCCGACATCACATTTCACTATCTCGTAGTTAAACACGTATCTCACAAGTACGGTTAAACTCACATAGCATCATGACACATCATACTTTTAACATAATCACCAATTATCATGTATATATATATATATATATATATATATATTTTTAGGAAACAGGGACGGCACCCTGCAGGATTTTATTAATAATAAAAAAATAATACAAGAGGGGGACAACCAGCCTTGCCCTTATAGAACCGGGAGGACAAAGGAGCCTAACCTCAGAAAACATACAAAAGAGCCAACTATTTCCTAAAACTATATAATCCAATGAAATCATGATCAAGCATCTGACGCACATCACGGTGAAGAAGCTCCCGTTTCTCATAGAAAACTTTCTGTTGATGCGCATAAGCTTCTAAAGCTAGTCTGTCAGCCACCTTATTTAATTCTCTGAAAACATGAACCAAGACAAAAGAACCCAAATTCTTCTTGCAATCCCGAAGCTCATATTCATAACGCCATGGAGCTCTATGAAAGCCTTTTAGAACCGATACAGCAACAGAAGAATCAGATTCTACAATCACATGCGATAAACCTAACTCCCGGCAAAGAGCCAAACCATCACGAAGAGCATAAATCTCCGCAGCCATGTTAGTACCTTGACCATAGAAACTTAAAAATGCACGAACCAAGGATCCATCAGAATCTCTAATAATACCACCCCCAGTGCAAAGCCCATTCCTGGCCGAACCATCTGTGTTCAATTTAAATTGGCCAACATCCGGAGGAGTCCATCTCAACCATTGACCCCTCCTCCACGAAACCGAGATACAAGGCAAACGAAGCATTTGTAACCGCCTTTTCCCCATAAGATCAAGAGAAGACTTTGGAACGAACATAGACAACATGTCAGTAATATTCTTACGAATGCTGATAATAATCTTACTAACTTGCATAGAATAACCTTCGTAAGTGGCTTTACACCTAGCCTTCCAAATTTCCCAAATTGTGAAAATAAAAATACCAAGACAAACCGCCCCAACTTGATTTCGAAGGGAATGCCCATCTGTCCAAATGTTCCACGCATGCAAAACAGACCCATACCTTGAGATTTTGTTGAAAGGGCGAGCAAAGTACTCCCAAACAGCTCGTGCAACCTCGGATTGGACAAAAAGATGATTCAATGATTCCTGTTGAGAGGCAGTACAGCAGCAAACACACTTGGAAACAACAGGAACCCGGCGTTTGTGCAACTGCAAGTCCACCGGAACAGCCTGAAGGAATAGCTTCCAAGCGAAACCACTCACCTTTAAAGGAAGCCATCTCTGCCATATTTTCGAAGCCCAGTGAGGAGATGGAGCAGAGGACGCATAATATGCCAGAAATCTTTAGTGCAGAAATCGCCAGACCGAGACAGCTTACATACCAGCCTATCGGGAATAAGAACATCAATGCAGATTGCTCGGAGAGTATTATGAAACTGGGCAGGAATCAATTGCAACAACTGCTCCAGATTAGCTAAACCTTCAGCAACCGTAAGCTTTAAGTCCATAGGCAAAGGACCAATTAAACGAACACCGCACCAGTTATCATTCCAAAAAGATCGAGAACCCGCACCAATCACCCATTGACTGTGTTGGATCACCTTGGGCAATTGCACAGCAATAGCCTTCCAAATATGCGTGGAAGAGACTGGATTTGATAAACCATCGATAGTCCCATACTTAGTATTGACAAACCGAGACCATAGGCTTTGACGTTGAAGAGCATTCCAAGCTAGTTTGGCATGAAGAGATTCCATAATATAAGTCAAAGACCTAAGACCTAAACCGGCTTCCAAAAAGGGGTGACAAACTTTGTCCCAGGCCACCCAATGAACGCGTCTTTCCCCAGCAGAGCTCCAAAGAAAATTAGCCATACTGCTTTCAATTGCTTTAATGATCGAACTAGGGATCTTGACCACCGCAAGAGAGTGAATGGGAATACTACTCAAAATTGACTTAAGAAGAACAATTTTACCCCCAAAAGAAAGAAGTCTAGATTTCCACCCCTCAATACGCTGAGTGATACGACGCAGCAGATCTTCAAAATAGATACGTTTTGGCCTACCTTTAAACAGTGGGACACCCAAATATTTCATGGGCAAGCGACGATAAGAGCAACCAGACCAATTTCCAAGTAACAAAATTTTCCGATGAGAAGAAGTCGATGGAGCATAAAATCCACTTTTCTGTAAGTTAATGAGCTGACCCGAGCTTCGCTCATATTTAACCATCAAACGTTTAAGAGCCATCACTGAGGTCTTGCTAGCATTACTGAAAATCAACATGTCATCAGCATAAAGCAAATGTGAAATAATTAAACCACCTCGACCATGCTCAAAAGGACGAAACTGCCCAGCAGAAATAGCACCATTAATGTTAACTGACAAAATTTCCTGGGCTAAAATGAATAGAAGCGGAGAGAGAGGATCCCCTTGACGAACACCACGAGTAGAATGAAAGAAGCCAAAACTTTCCCCATTAATCCGGAAAGAATACCAAATAGAATTAATAATTCGGAAAATCAAATCACGGCTTGTCTCAGAGAAACCAAAAGCCTCCAAAGCACGCAAAAGAAAATCCCATTCAATCCGATCATACGCTTTAGACATATCAAACTTAAAGATAATATTACCTCCACGCACCTTGTGGTCCAGACGGTGAACCATTTCCTGAGCCAGCACAATGCTTTCCTGGATATCACGCCCTTTAACAAACCCTGATTGTTCAGGAGAAATCAGATTTGGGAGAAGAGAGGCGATCCTAGTAGCCAGAATTCTAGAGATAACTTTACCCACAAAGTTGCACAGACTAATAGGACGCAAATCACCCAAAGCTGAAGGATTGTCTACCTTCGGAATCAGAACAACTGTTGTAGCCGTGATCCCTTTAGGCAAAGAACTACCACGAAAAAACTCCTGAATCGCAGCCACCACATCTTCTTTAACAATATCCCAACAACCCAGAAAAAACCACCCTGTAAAACCATCCGGGCCAGGAGCGCTAGAAGGGTCTAAATCCTTGACAGACTGCCAAACGTCATCCTCATCCGGAATACGCTGAAGAAGAATATTATCTTGATTATCAATCCTTCGATTAACCCCTTCAAATATCATGTATATCAACAAGTTCACCGTATCGACATGAAATACATGTTATATAGCATGAACAATTACTACGAGCAAGAAATAAAAGTAGTAACTTACACAAATACGGCAAATATACCAAGGAACAAGGTTGGGTAGGATGAAAGTACTCTCCCCGGTGAAATCTACGATGCTACGATGTCCCAACGTCGATCCCGCTCTCGATCTTGACCGATTCGACTCTTTCGCACTCCAAAACCCACTTTCTCTCTCTAAAACGTGGGAGAAGAGATGGGGGTCGAGAATCCTCAACAGATCGGACGATCTAATTGGTTGGAAACGTGCTCCTCGTCGCCCTCTACGCTACGGCGAAGACGGCTCGTCGATCCGACAAGCGGAGCTCAAGATATCGCAATTTCTTCTCTTCTCTCTCTCCTTCCTCTCTCTAGACTCCTCTCTCTAATTTTCTGGTTTGGAGGATGAATTATGGGGGAAATAATGGTTAGGTTTTCCTATTTAAGTCATGGGTAAATGTTTGGTACAATCTTGGGCTTGTTTGAGCATTTTAAACCACTTAAAAATACGAAAAACCGAGAAATAACGAAACCGGGCGAAACAGAGGTCGGGCTTGAGCGGCCGCCTAGGCGCTCGTCCTTCCTCCAGAACTCACAATCTGCCACTTGAGCGGCCGCCTAGGCGGCCGCGCTCCTCCCAGATTTTCCGTTTTTTCCTATTTCGCTCCCGTTTGATCCCGAAATGTCCCGGAATGATCCTAAGTTGATCCTAACATCAAATAAGGGTCAAAACACATCCAATAGACACCTGAATCATCCCGTGACGAGGCATGAGTGATAAGGAACACAAGTCTCAATTGCACATCGAGACACACGCACTCAAACCAACTTATCTTACGGGTTAACGACGGAGCGAACGTGCTCATAACTCGTGAATGAATCTAAACCAAGGCCGGGTCGACCAACCAAGGTGAGAACACGATGTATACGAACCCTAAATGATGAAAAGAATAACCTCAGATGAACCCAGAACTATTGCACAATTCCCATGTATGAACACAACTCAAACACGAAGTAACTACGAACAAAAAGGGGAGGGAATGGAGGCCGATCCTCAACTACGGTACATCCCGACTTGTTAAACTCACGGCTAGGATTAAGGACAGATTAGAGGCACGTTAAGGGTTCTCAACCCTAAGATAATCATACGAGGGTTACTAAGATGATACTAAGCATGTTGGGTTTTTCGGGGTCTTACAGCGTCATCCCCAACAAAATGTCCCCTGGACACCACTTTGAGTGTATTCAAACACGTTTGCACACCCAGTTACCCGGTCGTTTTCCCCACAGGTTCGAGCCTGAAGCACATGGAAATCAACCGCTCAACGGCCCTGCCGTCCAATACAGTTCAGAATCCGTCCCCTGGACGCCACACAAAAATAGTATCTTTACTTTATGTCAATTTACAGCTTATCCTAAACTGCAATTTGCCTCATTTTGCATTGGTACAACTTTCTTTTGGTCGTTTCCCAATGGGTATAGATCGGGGGTCCAGAAATGAACCACTCCCACACACAGCAATACATTTCAAATTTCTTCCCTGAAGAGATTTGAACTACGTTTTGACCTGATTCTCTTTATAGAGATACATAGGCAGTCTCCCCTGGAGATCCGGTCACCAGAGGGTAGACCTTGTCGTCCATCCCTAGCAGAACAATTTAAATTTCTTTCCTGAAGAGATTTGAACTACGTTTTGACCTGATTCTCTTTATAGAGATACGTAGGCAGTCTCCCCTGGAGATCTGGTCACCACAGGGCAGACCTTTTCGCCCATCCCCAACAGAACATTTCAAATTTCTTCCCTAAAGAGATTTGGACTACGTTTTGACCTGATTCTCTTTATAGAGATACGTAGACAGTCTCCCCTAGAGATCCGATCGCTCTTTGGCACATATTGTCACCCACACACATATACACATGGTCGCATAAACTCTGATGCAGAGTTTGACCATCCAATTGCTAGTACGAAGCTGGATGTCTATCTTTTTCGACAACGCTCGCTTACTTCTAAGAAAACGTAGTCGAGGGGCTCTGTAGACACCCAGAATTCGTACACCTATATTATATGAATTGTCCAATAAACAACTGTTTATTTACAAATGGACTAATACATGTTTCTATGATTATTTCAAGAAACAACATACACAACGGACCAACAACGTCCAACAAATACAACAAACTTCGGTTAGAACAACATCAAGGGTCAAACTCGAAGATACAACAGGACTAACGATGTCCAACACACAAACAACTTTCCGTTAGATCAACATCAAGGGTCTAAACTGAAGATACACAGCTTAGAAGGGCCAAAGTGCAAAATACAAAGCCTGGAAAAGCCAAAAACAGGGTTTGGTGTGCTGAAGACATTTTTGGTGCACTGATACACCTAAACAAGGTTTGGTGCGCGGGCCCATGCCAGGTGCGACGCGCACCAAACCAGCATTGCCTCAATAGTTAAGCCGCTTGGCTGCTGAAGACTTTGAAGGTCAAAGGAACCTTCCTCCTTTCTTGGCCCCGAGAGTTCATCTCTCAGGCCTCCTATATAAAGAGATGATCAGCTCTCTCTTTGGACACTGAAGAACAACAACAATCATCATCACTCTTCACCCTGAGACACACACATACACACACAACTCTCTCTCTATCAAGGCTCTTTTTGAGGAAGAAAAGAGAGAAAGAAAAGAGAAAAGAGTATTGATTCTATCTCAACACACATAAAACGTAAGTCTTCCTTTCCTCGATTGGTAGCAGTGGAAGCACAACGGTCAGGCTGCAAGCTAGCTTGATCCGGTATAATACAACGGCCTAGAACGTGGCCCGATTTCTGTAAAACGACAGAAGGTAACCCCTTCCGTTCGTTAGTTTAGATATGCAAATAGATGTAATAAATGCATTGTAAAGTACATTGTAAATACATGTGTTAGGAATATGCCTGTAAATCAGCTGATATAAATGTATGCATATTCCAACACAGTGATTTGCTTGTTCCCATTACAACGCATGTTTCACAAGTGGCTAAAAGGGCTGCGTACCGGTTAGTGTGGCAGCTTGTTGAAACAATGCATAGGTCACTAGACTAGGAAGTCTTTGTACATATCCGAGTCTTTGTCCGACCAGAATGATGACAAACTTTCATATGAATAAGCTCTTCAAATTGCCAGCTGACATGACCATCGGCAAATGTCTCACTAGCAGACATTTCCCTTTAGCTATGACTGCCTAATAGCCATCTCTACATCAGCAGTTCTACATCGGCATCCCAGATTCGCCAAAGCACTTCATCGAACAAGCAGAGAAGCTATTTATTCAAGAGGAACATCGTGACCATCACCGTTTCTACATCGCGGTTCTATAATGGCGATCTCGAATCGGCCAAATCCTCATCGTAACAAGCGAGAAACCGTAAGATCACAAGAAACATCGGTCGTCTCAACACGCTACAAGTCAAAATAGATCCGTTACAAGATCTGTCCGACAAATCCAAGATACTCATCGATGTCCGCCTTCACGCTTATCCAATAGACATTTCCTCTTCGAATGTTGTTCGCGGTCTTCAAAGCTTCATTTCGAAAAAGCCAAGCACGTGACGCCGCACTCCGGCCAAAGCAATGATTCGTCCAAATCGCCGATCGCATCCAGCTAAGCTCGACACGTCCAACTCTTTCCAGCCTGTGTCACGGACCATCTTCAAGACTCAAACCTAACTGAAGGTATTTGCCCAACAAATCCAAAGATGTACTCTGCTGCATTATGAGATTCAGATCACCAACGGGCATAAACCTATTCAATACACCAACGGTCATCTCTTCTTCTCCAGCTATATAAGAAGATTCTCATCCTCATTTCCAAGTAGCATAAGGGAATACGAGCAAGCATTCTATGCTTATGCTTGAGAAAGGTTGTGGTATTGATCTTCATTTCTTCAATCCAGAACCACTCCTTCAGAGTGAGAAATCACAAGTGTAAGAACAAACACTTTGTGAGAGAGAGAAAAGAAAATCCAAAGGCCGAGAAGCTCGCTGATCAACGACCTTGTTGTTGATTTGAGTCCTTCTTCCTTCGAAGAACTCGCTCTTCTGGCCTCAACTCCATTATCCAAGAAAGAGACCAAGTATCTTTTAGATCGTTGAAGCCAGATCAAGCTTGAAGATGTCCGATGAAGAGCCAGAACTTACATGTCCAGATTGCATTCATATCGGCAGACTTATACTACATTATAAGCTGTGCCGATTGTGCAATAAGTTGTCATCATTGTTGGTCGAGTGCTTACACTCGCTTGTTCAAATGCTTGCTATTTGAACAACACCTAATATTCTCTTCTCACATCACTCTAACACTAGCACTTTCCTTCCCGACCTCCAAGGTTGTTAGGAACTGCTAGGATTAGAGTTCTAATATGAGTCTTCCGGGTATCCCATCTCACTTTCCTTCTTGCCCCGGGGAGATTGCTAGGTTAGAGAGTCTAGGTTGATGTACTAATTAAGCATGTTTGTCTTTGAGCAAACCTCTGCTGAATTTTAATATAATATATATGTTTGTTACATTCAGCCTTGATTTCTCTTTCTTGTATAATTTGTCTTATCATGTGCAATCTGCTAAGGAAAGTAAATGATGCATCTAATACAGATTTTAGTCAACCCAAGCTCTCTTTCATATCAAATCTTTACGCTACTTTAATCTAAATTGTTAAACTTATGCTGTTTATTCTTCCGCCGCTCAAATTCATTTTCATCGCCTAAGTTTAACAAGAGTCTTCCGTCTCGCACATTCTACGCCGCCGATCAAGAACGTCCGATGTCTCTATCTTCTCTAAGCAATGAAATGAGGAAGATGACCTATCTGTATTAATCATTTCATCTACTCTTCAATTTAAATGTTAAAATTGGATGAAATTTTTATTACATCAAGTATAGGCTATTCACCCCCCCCCCTCTAGCCTATACACTGAGCAACCCTTGGACCCAACAATTGGTGTCGAGCGGTACTCGAACTTTATTCCGTGCTTAACAACCCGAGAGTTTAGATCCCGCCGCTTAGATGCATAGTCAAAAGCAGTCTTTTCCAAAATCTTTTATTCACAAAAACCTTTTTGACTGAGAAACCTGGAAGCCTTTTGAAAACCTTCTCCAAATCAAAATAAATTTTGTTTTCAAAAACGTGTGAGAAAGAGTATTGTGATGACTATGTGATCACTATAAGAAAATCTATCATATATCAGAATTACATTGATATCATGAAGAGAAGTACTATAGTGGAGATTGACTTGCTAAGGATTATGCATGACCCATAAATTTTAGTATATCCTATAGCAGATGTGTTGAACTCATATATGATGGATGAATTACTTAGATTCACTTCTAAAAATTTGCTCTCTTGACACAAGGCTAACGATTGCTTCAATCCAACACCTTCTCGAGAAAACTTTTTATAAAAGCTTAGAGCAATTAGAATATGAAGAGTTTCAAAGGAAATTCAAAGGAAATCAAAGTTATGTCATCTCCAAAATCACTGAAATAATAAGTTCGTGGCCTAAGGACATCAATGATAAATTTGTCTTCCTTCAATGAAAAGCCTCAGCCGGGCAAGAATACACTCAAAGAACCTATGCTCAAAATTAGAACTGGTGCCTCAACAACTATGAGCAGACGCGTTCAAAGAGTTTAATGAGGAAGTAATCCCAGCTCCTAATCTCTTAACACTTTGGGTTACACTTATAAGCTGTATTTTGAATAATTATTCATTTGCCATGCTTATTAAGTCTCATTTGTATTATTGGATTTCTAGAGCTATTTTTAGCTCATAAATGTTGCTAATTTTCTCTATGAGTACTTTGGGCAGGAACTCATATGACAGAAAAGGTCAAACATGCAACATCACTCTCCATCGGCAGATAGTAACATGGCTGCTGATTCATGAAGAACTGCTGATCACTCATGAGAATTCACTCATGTCGTTCACTCACTCAAGGTCAAAATCCTCACCTGCTGGACTTTATAACTATGAAGTGAAAAATCTGCTGATAAGTCCAAAGGAGTTGATAAAGACCTTCTCTCATGCATACACAAAACAGGTTAGCTATTTGCTTTCTAATGACCTGTGCTCATGTCTGCTGAATTAATACGCTCATACATATTATCAGACATAATGCATAATAACCTGTTATACTGCACTTTTATCAATATATATGTATTGATTGTATGACTTGTTTTATGCAAATGGTTTTTCAAAAACTTATCAGCACTTTTCATATCAGCTGATCTCAAACGTTTTTAAAACCCTGCAGTTGGCTGAATTTCCATATCTGCCAACCAACACTTCATAAGCTCAGTTGTATGTGCTGACTTATAGGAGTGAAAATCCTTTAATGACCTACTCTCTCAAGTCTATTAAAGGTGGAGGCACACTTTTCGAAGTTTGACTGCTTCGACTAAAGTTAAGACTATTTTCAAAATCTTGGAAAACGACAAGACAGTCAACATCAATCCTTACCAAGAATCTTGAGAATATCTAGACTTCACAGCCTATCCCTGCCAAGGCGTGATCAGAAGGACAACTCAACAGTAATGCTCCATTATTGAGTATCCTTCAGTCTAACCTCCGTGAGTATAAGTAGAGCTCCTTCTTCATCCAATCTCTACTATGACAAAACTCACAAACTGCCTATAGATTACACTAGACACAAATCGATGATTCAAAATCTCACAAATGTTACTAAATCCAAGTCCTAAGATTGGATCAAGTCAATTCCTCAACAACGGGGTATGATTTCTTCATATTCATTCAATGTTGTTTCGATTTTATTTCTGTTACTTCGCAAGAGCTGATCTAAATTTCTCTCAATAATGTATTTCCAAAAACCATTCATAAACTGTGAAAATCATTTCCAAAATCCTTTTCAATACACAGTTTCCAAACATGAGAGAAATTGCATCAAGTCTTGTGTACCAGAAATCATTAATTATGGTTCCACAATCTTGTTGAGAAAACAATTGATAAAGAAATCTTCTTTTGTCTCGTCCGATAATCATAGAAGTTTGCTGTCAAGCATGATTTATATGCTGCAAACCATGGTTGTCAGAACACTTAAGAACATTCTTAGTCAATTAGTTTAAAAGGTAAGATAGAAAGCCATCAATTAATGCCAACAAGAGTGATTTCATTCTCTCTTCTAACTTTTAGTTATCAATCTCATTGATACTCTAAAATGCCTACAGATAAATCACTGGGAAAATCAATTAGCACATACTCATTCCACTTTTGGAAGTCTGCTTGCATACGTGAACTTCACAGAAAAGATCCCAGAAAAGAAGTATCAAATGTATGGAAAACATTTGATATATTTCCATGTGCAACAAGTCTTCTGGTTATATGGAAGTATGCCGACCATCACCTCAAAGATGGCCGATGCAGATAATTCAGTTCTGCTGAATTAAGTAGCTAATATGGAATTGATGAGGATGACGAACTGCTAACCATGACCATAAGTCCCTGTGAATATCAAAGGGGATTCATGGGCCAAGCAGTACATCTTTGACGGCCATCACCCTTCGGTGCTCTCATAATGACCCGAAGAAGTGGATTTGTTCTGCCTCCCCCGAGAGTTGGAGGAGATCAAAAACAACACGGCCTTCTTATCATCCAACTCCTTCTAAATCCTTGACTGATGACTCCTCATCTAATGTCTAGGATTAGGACTTCTAGGACACAAACTTGTAACATGTATTTCTTTCTGTAAATTGAATCATTATGTATCTTTCTCATGTAATCTGCAGTTCAGTCAAAATTCCAGTTGTATTGTTCTTGTAATCAGCTGATCCTTGCAACATACTGTGTAAAACTACTTGGATTATTGAATACAAGTTCTGTAACTTTTCCTCATGCTTATCTACTTGTCTGCATTCCTTTGATAGCATGAACTAATGCGTCTTAAAATGTGTTGATCAAACTTATTCTTTATGGTCTCCATTCTCTTCTGGTGATTAAAAGAATTGTTCTTAATGAAAATGGTCACACTGCCTAGACACAAACTCTGCTGACATCCCATCAGCAAACCATTCTTGAACAAATTGCTACATCGAGTTATGGTTTCTTACTACTGCTTAACTCTCATCCTTAGACTCCCTGATAATTGCCTTTCTGAATTAGATCATTTCACAATGATTAAATTCAAATTCTGCCAACACCTCAAGCCTCTCAACAAAAGGCAGACTGCAGTTTCATGACCTTCATGTCAACCTATCAAGGAATCTGCTATTACTCAATCTCTATCCTTCATGCTTAAAAGATCAAGATTACTAGTAAATCTGCTTTGAACGAAGGTGTCTGCTGAATCAAATCTTTCAAGACAGTTCAACAGCACTTTGTGTTCTTAGTTATGACAACTACTAAATCTTGTGTACCCTATGAGATTGTAGTTATAAAGGCTTGATTAGTTGTTCCCATTATAATGGCTCAACAACTAATTGATATACAGATTAAATTCAAAACACTCTGTTAGATCTTATCATGTGGTTCTTAGTCTAAAAGGATGTTGTTAAATATCTCTAGTAACTCGACCTATCCTCAAGATAGCTAGAAACTCAAGAATTCTTAGGAAGACTAATATTTTCAAATATTAAGTCCTTCCTCAGGAGTGAACAACCGATATGACCCCTGCTGTATATAGGCTACGTCTCACTCTCTTCAGAACAAGTCTGGTCTGCAGATCTCTTTCCTTGGTGAAGAATGCCTAGATCTGTTGAAACAAAAAGAAGAACAGACATCACTTCAGGTACACATTCAAAATCTCAGTTACTTGATCTATTTAATATTCTAACTAAGCCTTGTTAATCTTAAATAGATTGATGTCCATTATAAATAGAGTCTATCAACTTGTATCAGCTGTTCTTACCTTAGCTGATATTTAAACACACTGCCAATAATGAATACAACAATTGGTATCAGCAGTTCCTACTTTAGCAATTACCAAATACACCCTGCTGATAGTATCCACATTCATTAAAAGACTCATTAAATCCCACAAAATTGGTATCAGACAATCTTAAGACACACTTCTCTAAAAACTCCCATATGTGTCATGTACAACTATATCATATGGCTTGGACAAGTTATTTTGTCCCCAACTCGTCCTTAAACAAACCAAAGCTGTTCTATTTTAGATTAATTTGCTCAAACAATTCGTTTGAAGCAAAATAACAGCTCATATTATCTCTAAAAGAGCCTATGTCATTGTCCTAAAACACTCAGCTGTTGTACCCATTAATACCACAATAAAGGCAATCAAATTAATCTGATTATATATTAATTTTAAACTTCTTGTTTGAAAATAATATGTGTATACATATCTTCTAGACTGCCTATGTATTAGCCATAATTACACTAAGCATGATGACATAATCCCAAATCAGAACATCATTACTTTGTCATTAAATGCACTCACTTCTTTAAGCCCCCAAAACGTCCTTTCCCATTCCTCTAATCAAGAAACCTCTTCATCTTCTCAAAAATTCAAAAAGGTGTATAAAATTGGTATCAGCCTCAAACCACGGCACCTGACTTCTGAGTACCTCAAAATTTCTCCACCATTACAGTCATCTGCATCATGTGTTCACCAAATCTGCCTAGTCCTCCTCATCGACCCATTTCCCACACTGAATGGCGTCAACGGATGATGATCCTTCTCGCCACTCCTCCACCAGTGATTCAACGACCTCGTCGAATCACTCGTCGTGTAAGGAATCGTCTTCGAGACCCCAGAAACGATGTATCCAATTTCATCCCTTGGATTCCCACAAGAGACATTACCGCTACTACTGCACCTGCTCCCATCGCCTCAAATGCTCACCTCGAGCAACCCTCATCTCAGGAGGAGCTTCAGCCAGCAAACGCCCATTCTGCAACAAATCCAGCGGTCAATGTTCCCTCCGACTAAAATCAGCAGACCTTCATCCTCTAACTCTACTTCATTAGGATGACTAGTTAGGTCTCTGTTTTATCAAACTAATTTTCTTTTGCTATATTAATGATAAATGTGTAATGTGTTTAGTTTTGTGTACTTCTGTTTATCTACTTTTGCCACTTTCTTTTGAGTTAAGTCTTCATAATTTGTCCTGGTGCATACTCGTTCATGCCTACAGTTCACTTTCTTGATGAAATTCCGCACACCTCTTAGGCAGATCTTATTTGTCATCTTTAGATGTATATCTCATGCATCCAATAAAAGTCAGCATAAGGCTCAACTATACTTTCCTGTTTTAACCAGATATACATTAAGGAGGAAACTATTTTGAATCTGTACGACTTAACAGCTTATCCTATTTGCCCCTCCTATTACAAAACAAAACTTGTCTCACCACATTCTTGTAAAACTTCTTTACAAGAAAGGGCACAAAATTCCTCACAGTGCTATCTTACTCTCTCCATTTGATATGTATTCCTCATACATGAAAATTGTACATTCTAAACTATTTGTATACTGCGACAGAAAACCTTTATCCTCAACGCACACTCAGTCTGCCTATTTCTTAAATTGCCGATATGGCAAATAGCAGTATTTACTCAATACTGTCTATATTCTCGGCAGACTTGCAATTTGCTGATCACATAAGCACTTTATACATAAAAATCTATTCAACGAAGATGAATCTTGGCTTGTGACCATTAAGGAGGAGGAAAGATAGACAAATTGACTTTATACATACAGATTAAAGATAGACAAATTGAATTTATACATACAGATTACATCATTAAGGAGGAGAGATTGCAATAAGATTGATATTATACATACAAATCATCATTATACATAAAGAAGGGAAAATTACAAATAAACAATGAACTATTAAGGAGGAGAGATTATATTAAGGAGGAGAGATTATAGTAAGGAGGAGAGACTGTGTAACTACCCATACAGCAACATACTATATGACTATCCTTCACAAACTTAATGTCATACAAACTCTACCTATCCTTCACAAACTTTTAAAATCATCAGATGAAGATGCTTAATCAATTCGATTAAGAACAATATGAACAGTATACTTACACTCTCCACTTCTTGCTTAAGCAACATTCTTCAGAACATCCAATGCAAGAATCACTCTCTTAAGGCAATATTATCATTTGCCTAACAAACATTTCAGTTATTGCTTCGTATTTGTTCTTTCATTTATTGAGTCTGTAAATACTTAGCAATAGATGACTATACATACGCTATCGCTTGTAAGTTCAGCCTAGGGCATGCCTTGATATAAAATGAATACTCATTAGTGGCATGTTATTACTAAGGATTGAACAAATGCTTTAAAGAGCTATATGTATAAGTCAATTGTAGTAATGGTCTCAAGCAAATAGGAAGAGATTGTTAGGAATATGCCTGTAAATCAGCTGATATAAATGTATGCATATTCCAACACAGTGATTTGCTTGTTCCCATTACAACGCATGTTTCACAAGTGGCTAAAAGGGCTGCGTACCGGTTAGTGTGGCAGCTTGTTGAAACAATGCATAGGTCACTAGACTAGGAAGTCTTTGTACATATCCGAGTCTTTGTCCTACCAGAATGATGACAAACTTTCATATGAATAAGCTCTTCAAATTGCCAGCTGACATGACCATCAGCAAATGTCTCACTAGCAGACATTTCCCTTTAGCTATGACTGCCTAATAGCCATCTCTACATCAGCAGTTCTACATCGGCAGATCCCAGTATTCGCCAAAGCACTTCATCAGAACAACTGCAGAGAAGCTATTTATTCAAGAGGAACATCGTGACCATCAGTTGTTTCTACATCAGCAGTTCTATAATGGCAGATCTCAGAATCGGCCAAATCCCTCATCAGAACAACTGCCGAGAAACTGTAAGATCACAAGAAACATCGGTCGTCGTTCAACACGCTACAAGTCAAAATAGATCCGTTACAAGATCTGTCTGACAAATCCAAGATACTCATCGATGTCTGCACCTTCACGCTTATCCAATAGACATTTCCTCTTCAGAACAGTGTTCGCGGTCTTCAAAGCTTCATTTCCAGAAAAAGCCAAGCACAGGACGCTGCACTCCAGTCAAAGCAATGATACGTCCAAATCAGTCAGACTGCATCCAGGCTAAGCTCGACACGTCCAACTCTTTCCAGCCTGTGTCACGGACCATCTTCAAGACTCAAACCTAACTGAAGGTATTTGCCCAACAAATCCAAAGATGTACTCTGCTGCATTATGAGATTCAGATCACCAACGGGCATAAACCTATTCAATACACCAACGGTCATCTCTTCTTCTCCAGCTATATAAGAAGATTCTCATCCTCATTTCCAAGTAGCATAAGGGAATACGAGCAAGCATTCTATGCTTATGCTTGAGAAAGGTTGTGGTATTGATCTTCATTTCTTCAATCCAGAACCACTCCTTCAGAGTGAGAAATCACAAGTGTAAGAACAAACACTTTGTGAGAGAGAGAAAAGAAAATCCAAAGGCTGAGAAGCTCTGCTTGATCAACGACCTTGTTGTTGATTTGAGTCCTTCTTCCTTCGAAGAACTCAGTCTCTTCAGTGGCCTCAACTCCATTATCCAGTAAAGAGACCAAGTATCTTTTAGATCGTTGAAGCCAGATCAAGCTTGAAGATGTCCGATGAAGAGCCAGAACTTACATGTCCAGATTGCATTCATATCGGCAGACTTATACTACATTATAAGCTGTGCCGATTGTGCAATAAGTTGTCATCATTGTTGGTCGAGTGCTTACCACTCAGTTGTTCAAATGCTTGCTATTTGAACAACACCTAATATTCTCTTCTCACATCACTCTAACACTAGCACTTTCCTTCCCTGACCTCCAAGGTTGTTAGGAACTGCTAGGATTAGAGTTCTAATATGAGTCTTCCGGGTATCCCATCTCACTTTCCTTCTTGCCCCGGGGAGATTGCTAGGTTAGAGAGTCTAGGTTGATGTACTAATTAAGCATGTTTGTCTTTGAGCAAACCTCTGCTGAATTTTAATATAATATATATGTTTGTTACATTCAGCCTTGATTTCTCTTTCTTGTATAATTTGTCTTATCATGTGCAATCTGCTTAAGGAAAGTAAATGATGCATCTAATACAGATTTTAGTCAACTGTCAAGCTCTCTTTCATATCAAATCTTTACAGTTACTTTAATCTAAATTGTTAAACTCATGCTGTTTATTCTTCCGCTGCTCAAATTCATTTTCATCAGCTAAGTTTAACAAGAGTCTTCCGTCTGCACATTCTACGTCTGCTGATCAAGAACGTCCGATGTCTCTATCTTCGGCTAAGCAGTCAGAATGAGGAAGATGACCTATCTGTATTAATCATTTCATCTACTCTTCAATTTAAATGTTAAAATTGGATGAAATTTTTATTACATCAAGTATAGACTATTCACCCCCTCTAGCCTATACACTGAGCAACCCTTGGACCCAACAACATGCAATATATATATTCTGTAAATAAACAAACTAGCGATAATTAAATATGAGTATGCTAACGTGTAGAGACCGAAAGGGCGAGTTGGGTGCGTAAAACCTTCCCAATTCGTAACTTGGCCCCCGAACCCATAATCTAAAGTTTTTCTCCCGTTTACATTATAAACGAGAGTGGCGACTCTGTTTTCAAAGATAAATGTGTTTTTCATGTTTATCAAACAATAAAATCAAATAGAGGAAAACCACACGACGAGAGTGAAAAGGCCTGAGAAAATGATCTGCGGATCGGGGCGCTCACAGGTATACAAATGAAATCGATGTCGATAACAGTCTTGAATTAGTATAGAAACAAAGTACAACTCACCATGAGTTTAATCACGTGTCAAACACGGTTTGCAACATGATACGTCACGCTCAACAGGCATGACATCTACTATTCTGAGGGCTTCAAGGCCGATATGAAGTGACTACGAGTATACTAGGAAGGAAGTAGGGTCGGGGCTTACATCCTCTCCCCCTTAAAAGAATTCGACCGCGAATTCATGGATTAGAAATTTACAGAAAATACACACATTACAACAAGGTTATAGCATAGCCTACGCACTAAAACCGCTATCGATAGCGAGTAGAAATCTAACAACAAAGGGAGTTGGTCCAAGTTAGAGGCCATCAACCTCAAGTAGTGCTCACGCACAAGGTTTCTAACGGATAGGTAAAATTTCGAGACGTGAGAAATCTCGGCGTTTCATTACGAGACTAACTACCATCTCTAGTCAAGTCCAGATTTAGAGTTCATCTCATAGAGTCATGCGAGCTCATCTCAAACACATCCACTTCCCAAGGTACAACCCTCAACAAATAGTCACGAAAAATCACGTGATCAATAAGGTCTAGGTTTACTCAACCCTTAGGTTCACAAGGTTACTCGACAACGTACCCATCATCAAAGAGATGAGTTTGAACAAACGGACCTATACCAAAGATCATGCGAGTCATACGGACTCTATTGCGAATAATAACATTGCCGACTATCAAACAAGTCGACTAAGTAAAACGTCAACGAAACAACAAGCTAACCTGCTCGTGTTAGAAATATTAACTTCAGTGCATCACATGGTCAACATAGACAGTAATAAGAATTCAAAACTTTAAACACGTTCGGCGGTATAGATCGGTATTACCGAATATCAAGGTCGAATACGCTACTGAAATATAGAGTGCATCACACTCTCATTGATTATCTCTCAGGTTAACTACACGATATAATATTCTAACGAGTGAGTTCGCACTCAAAATACTCAAGGTAGCCCAATAACAAGAAAACGAACAAATAATAGAATAAGTCACGACGGACATGACTCTTATGAAGTTCAATCACAAGGTCTCACCTTTTAACCTTAACTCGCTCTATTGGAGTCTTGGGTCGGTACAGAAGGGTTCGGTGGGGTAACTTGCTCCACTCAAGGTGTCTCACCTAGGGCCACATTCAGTTGGTCCTCAAGTTCTCTCAGTTCTCGTAATGCATGTCTGAGTTGAAATACGGTCGGATGCATGTCTGACATCCTTGTGGTCTTCCTAATTCGTGCCATCCTGCTACAGGCATACAATAGAGACATTAAATCTCTTAGGGAAAGTGAAATACGTTAAGTGATTCAACTAAAGGCACATTTACTAACGAAACGTTCTCGATTCTCAACCCAACACAATCAACATGTACATAGGGTTCTAAAGACAACCACCTCACTATGCTAATGGGCATACGCACAAGGTGACACGATCTTTTCGTATCGCAAAAATCTATAAGGCAAGACTGAATTAATACAATATATCTAGTCTACATCACATCACATATAATACAGTAAGCACACGCTCACCACCTGGGTGGCTAATTATTAATTTGATATCTCTAAGGTTAAACAAACATATAACACACGTGACAATATACAAGTCATAAATGGCTAATCGCATGCCCAAAAATACTCATGTTCAACTAAGCACGACAGCTCACACAACATCAAGTCGAATCAAACCAATTTACAGAGCACATTACACAATCCGCACGAGATGCACAAACTTGTTCAAGTGCACTATTCCACTTACTTGTCCATTCTGGTTGGTAATAGGGTTAGGCAATTTCTATCTGTCATGCTATCAACTTAGTCTTGAAGAATATCTCTTGAGAACCAAATCAAGGGCCCTTTTGAAGTGGCTTCAAAAGCTACCGTCACAGGGCATTAGGGACAGGTGATTACAAATATGCCCTTTAGAATCGGTCTCATGCACATAAATATCAAATACAAGCAAATGTACCTAAGTGTAACACAATCTCTAGTATGTACAAGTTTCACGTTCCATGATGTGATTGTATGCAAAATAAAGTGTCTAAGTTAATACGGACTCCTATTCTCGCACTATTGTAGCTCGACGCTCAACATTAATCGCTAGTGGACTCGTGACCCAAAATCTTAGGTCTTCCACATCTATATCCATAAATGATTCCTAATCACAAGCCTAAGACGTTCATTAAAGCGTCCTGGCCATACATCTCTACAATTAACAAGGTAACCAATAGTGGTCAAATCACAACACCAACCTTCTACACGGCACACACTAGCCAACATCATTCTAGCGAGGACTCAAGGCGCACTCACTAATCTCCACAAGGGGAATAATGGACTACAAATCCTTAGTTTCCACTCCCGTGAGCAAAAGAACTCAACTACTCCAGTCCTATATGGACTAACTCCAAAACTCACCTATAACAATCAAACACTTATACTCAAGCACTCAACGTTAATCACTCACCCAATGACCAAACCACCTAAGCCGAGGATCCTATCTTGGCGGTCAGCTAACTTAAGCTCTAATTGTCACGCCCCGACCCGAGATCCTACGTGGAATCTCGTCCGGTTCGTGAGACGGAACACAAAATGCATAATTAAGAACCACTTTTCGTGAAAAAACCCTGTAATGCAAGTGTATGATTATTTTAAAAACAAAGCATCACTTCAAGGCCAAGCAAAAGCCGGAGAAAAACACATGAGCTAACCAACAAACCCACGAGCTATGGAGCTCGGAATAAACATATAATATTAATAGAGTGCGCGGAATAAAAGAGTTAACAACATTTACAAGGCCTGACAACCATGTCGGCATCTACAAAAGAATATGAATAAAATGTCAAGTGCGGGACATCTACCCAACTTTACATTGTTTAAGTAACATGTATGCCCTCGAGCTCACCAAAAGAAAATACAAAGGCTCAAGGAGCACTACCCAAAAGAATGACTGTCGAAAACTCCAAATGACGTAAAATCATTGGGGGTTCCATGCCAGTTCAGGATCTAAGGAAAACAAATAAACAATGGACGGGGTGAGTTATAAAACTCAATAAGCTACTAATGCAACAATATGGCATGCGAGATGTGAACAGTGATAAGGATCATGTATATAACAAATCGTAACAACGAAATCATTCCCAAAGCATCATAGAAGGCAAGTATCTCATAATCACGCATCACATAGCATGCATTTCATGTAGGAGCAATATGTAACACATATAAAAGGATACCGTCGAGGTACACCTCCGACATACACACTTCCAACCAACCAACCAATAATACCAATGTAGGAACTGTTGATGTCGTACTCGATCATCAAACGAATAACCAAGAATCATAGTGAACCGTTTCTCGTATTCACGTCGACGTGAAGACTCGGTCCCCACGACCCGAGAAACAATCACGGTATAGCTTACCAAGGTCGCGTTTATTCCATACAACACTTAGCGCTATAACCCATACCGTGGCCAACGGTAGGGCGATTCCCAGTGTACTGGCCTTCGGTTATTACGTAGCCCCGGCTCACGCAATAACCGAGCGTCAATACACCTCCATCAAATATGCCATGGACTTAACAAATGCTCAAGTAGATGTTTACTCGACACATTAAACCAATCAACCAAATGTTCAAGTAGATGTTTACTTAACATTTAAATAAAACGTGTCATACTCCAAAGTAGGGAGTATAACGACCACAACAACGACATGTAATGTATACCAAATGGTTCTACTACACATAGCCATACACACCAATATCAAGTTTATCACAATACCATTAAACGTGTATCGCGTAACCAATCACCCGACAAGTCTCTCGAATATCCTAAGAGCTCACAAAACACACGTGGTCACATTCTTTATCAAACCCTAACCGACTCCGTTAGAGTCATTTTAGGTTACTAGTGATATCGAGTTACGAAAGTGGTCTTACACTTTAATCCTAGCACATTAACACCCAAATTTCGAATTCCCAACATCATATTACAAGTTATAACATTTTTTCACAAGGCCTTCGCAATGGTGTGTTCGGATCGTCGAGATTCCTCCAAAATCTCAAGATATCTCAACTTCTCTCTCTAAACCCTTACTATTCACGCTCTACTCTTCTCTTGTGTTTCTTGGTTGAAAGGGGGGAAGAAATGAGAGTAACAAAGTCTCTCATGGTGTTTTAAGTGGCTAAAAAGGGAGGGGAATCGGCCTTGTGACGTGGCAAGCTATGGGCCAATCAAAATTTTAAGTTTTGAAAAATTGAAATTTTCTCGGATAAGCTGGGTCGAGGCAGAGCGATCGCTTTGTCCCTTCACAGGGCGATCGCTCTGGGTTCTGGGTTAAGGGCGATCGCTTTGTTCATTGACAGGGCGATCGCTTTGTACTCTGGTTGAAGGGCAATCACTCTGTCCATTCACAGGGCGATCGCTCTGAGTCCAGTGCCTACGAACTCTCCGAAGAGTCCCGAAACACTTCCGAAATTACCCTAAGTCTATGGAAAGGCCTAAAACACTGGAGTAGGTTTCCCGAAAAGTCCAAAAACGGCGCTAGGAGTACAACGCATCTCAAGTACAATCATTTACAAGAATTACGCAATGATTTAAAGCATACGAAACACATGGGATGCAACATGAAGGTGCTATAGTTCATATGTAATATGCTCAAGAAATGTTCATAGTGTTAATCAGGGTGACACGTGTAAAATTCATGAATAATATGAATGACGTGTGAGATGCAAATGAAGCGGGTGTTACATTCTCACCCCCTTAGAATAAATTCGTCCGCGAATTTACTTACCGACTCCATCGAACAACGCGGGGTATTTCTCACGCATCTCCTGCTCGGTCTCCCAAGTGGCCTCCTCGACATTGTGATTCCTCCATAACACTTTCACGAGGGGTATTGTCTTCGTCCTTAACACTTGTTCCTTTGTATCTAAAATCTTTTCAGGTTGCTCGACATATGAAAGATCAGGCGTCAAATCCACCGGTTCATATTCCAACACATGTGAAGCATCCGTCAGATACTTCCTCAACATCGACACGTGAAATACTTCGTGAATACCTGACATCGATGGCGGCAAGGCAAGTCTATAAGCCAACTTTCCGACTCTTTCCAATATCTCAAACGGTCCAATATACCTCGGAGCCAATTTTCCTTTCTTACCAAATCTCTTAACCCCAATTCGAGGTAAAACTTTCAAAAATACGTGATCACCGACCTCAAACTCAAGATCTCGACGTCTATTGTCGGCATAACTCTTTTGTCTACTCTGAGCCGTCTTTAATCTCTCCCGAATGAGTTTCACACTTTCTGCTAATTCATGAACCATTTCTGGACCCCACAACTTCGCTTCACCGACTTCATCCCAACAAATCGGAGAACGACACTTCCTACCATAAAGTGCCTCATACGGAGCCATCTCAATACTCGATAACTGTTGTTGTAGGCGAACTCAATCAATGGTACATGCGAATCCCAAGTTCCCTTAAAGTCCATCGAGCAGGCTCTCAACATGTCCTCAAGTATCTGAATTGTTCTCTCGGACTGTCCATCAGTTTACGGGTGAAACGCTGTATTCAGATTCAACTTCGTTCCCAAAGCATTCTGAAGTGACTGCCAAAACCGAGAAGTAAACCGCGGATCCCTGTCCGATACAATACTCACTGGCACCCCATGTAGTCTCACAATCTCCTGAATATATAACGAAGCAAGTTTCTCCAACGAATCCGTCATCGCAATAGGAAGGAAATGGGCCGACTTAGTCAATCTATTAACAACAACCCAAACTGCAACATGACCTCGTCGAGTCCGCGGTAACCCTGTCACAAAGTCCATTGCGATGTTCTCCCATTTCCATTCTGGAATTTCCAAAGGTTGCAACAAACCAGCTGGCCTCTGATGTTCTGCTTTAATCCGTTAGCAAGTTAAACACTTTGACACAAACTCGGCGATTTCCCTTTTCCTTCCACTCCACCAAAAATTCTTTTTCAAATCCTTATACATCTTGGTGCTCCCCGGGTGAATTGTATATTTAGACTTATGGGCTTCATCTAACACTTGTCGTTTCACTTCCTCAATCACCGGTACACAAACCCTACCTCGAAATGTCAGAATACCATCACTGTTCATGGCAAAATTCGGGCTCTTACCCTCACCTAACTCATCAATTAATTTAACTCCAGATCACTCTCTTAGGTTTCCTTAATCCGTTGGAACAACACCGGAGTAGCCCGAATATTAGCAAAAATTACCCCATGGCTAGATTCACTAGGACCCCAGTCGCGTACATCCTCAAGCATCTTCCACTCCCTAGTCATCAAACAAGAGATATACGCTTTCCTACTCAACGCATCTGCTACAACATTTGCCTTCCCCGGGTGATAAAGTATAGTACAATCATGGTCCTTCAACCGTTCCATCCACCTACGCTGTCGGTTATTCAACTCCTTTTGCGAGAATAAGTACTTAAGGCTTTTGTGATCCGTGAACACCTCAAACTTAGCCCCATACAGATAATGTTTCCATTTATGAAGAGCAAATATAATCGCGGCCAACTCAAGATCGTGTGTCGGGTAGTTCTGTTCATACTGAGTCAACTTCCGTGAAGCATATGCGATGACCCTTCCGTTCTGCATCAAGACACAACCCAAACCCTCTTTCAAAGCATCACTATAAATCACAAACCCATCATGTCCATTCGGCAATGCTAAAATAGGAGTCGTAGTCAACTTCTTCTTCAACTCCTGAAAACTCGCCTCACACTTATCATTCCACACAAACGGTTTGTTTTTCTGAGTCAAGTTCGTCAATGGGGTTGCAATCTTAGAAAACCCCTCTATAAACCTCCGATAGTAACCCGCCAAACCCAAGAAACTACGAATCTCCGTCACAGTCTCGGGTCTCTTCCAACTTACCACAGCCTCGATTTTAGCCGGATCAACCGAAATCCCCTTGCCCGAAACCACATGACCCAAAAATGTTACTTCCTCCAACCAAAAGGCACACTTACTAAACTTAGCAAACAATTTCTTTTCCCTCAAAACTGTCAATACAATCCTCAAATGTTTCTCGTGCTCTTCTCGAGACTTAGAGTATACCAAAATATCGTCGATGAAAACAACCACAAAACAATCAAGATACGGCAAGAACACCCTATTCATCAAGTCCATAAATACCGCGGGTGCATTAGTCAACCCAAAAGGCATAACCACAAACTCAAAATGCCCGTATCTAGTCCTAAATGCTGTCTTAGGAATATCTTCCTTCCGAACCTTCAATTGGTGGTAACCACTCCTAAGATCAAGCTTAGAGTACACTACAGAACCTCGAAGCTGATCAAACAAGTCATCAATATGTGGGAGAGGGTATTTATTCTTAATTGTAACTTGATTCAACTCCCGGTAATCGATACATAACCTCAATGAACCATCCTTCTTCCTTACAAACAATACCGGTGCACCCCAAGGCGATACACTCGGTTTAATGAAACCCCGATCAAGCAATTCTTGCAACTGAATCTTTAATTCTTTCAACTCGGCCGGCGCCTTGCGATTTCGATATCGGCGCGGTACCCGGTAATAACTCAATACAAAACTCCAATTCCCTATCCGGGGGCAATTTATAGTCATTCGAAAACACATCCGAAAATTCACGTACAACCGAAACATCCTCCAACATAACCACCCTTTTTCGATTTATCCACCACACAAGCTAAATACCCCGAACAACTATGTGACAACAACTTACGAGCCTTTAAAGCCGAAATAAGACAAACACCACCCATACACTTATCACCAACAAATACAAAAGATGACATATTCGGTAAATCAAAGGTAACAAACTTTTTACGGCAATCAACAATGGTATGGTGTGCATGCAACCAATCCATCCCCAAAATCACATTAAAATCTCGTATAGGTGAAACAACCAAATCCGCAGGAAAATGATGACCATCAACAATCACATCACAATCATGATAAATATCAGAAGCTACTTGGCACTCTTCCATCGGAGTAGACACCTCCAACACATATGGCAATGATTCAGGCATGGTATGTAAATGACAGGAAAAATGTGATGCAATGTATGAATGCGATGACCCTAGATCTATGAGCACTCCGGCTTTAACACTAGAGACAAATAAGGTACCTCCTATAACGTTATTGGCTTCGAGAACTCTATTTTGGTCTAGGGCAAAGACCCGACCCTGGACTCTAGGACGTCCCTCGTTGTCCCTCTTGACGCCCACAATCTGTTGCGCTCCTCCCAGTTGGACCCCCTTATTCTTTGGGCAATCCCTCTAGTAGTGCGTGTCATCACCACAGATCACACACTTCCCCTGTTTCCTCCAACATCTATCCTCAGTATGGCCAGTCTTTGAACAGAAATTACATGGCATTCCCTGTCCTCGCTGTCCCTGTGCGGTGTTTCCCTGATTTTTCGTTCTTTGCTGACTATGTCCCCTCCGACGGGTATTGTTGCCTCCCTTGTTGCCAGTCCCACTGCTATTTTGATTCTTCCACCTTGACTGTCCTACTTGCTGAGTCCCACTAGTGTTCCCGGGTCTACTACGGTACTCCTCAATATCGTGCTCAATCCTGTAAGCTTTATCCACTGCCTTCTGATAGCTCGTCAACTCAAGTGGTATGAGTTGTTTACGGTACTCAGTCCTCAAACCTTTTACAAAACGGTAAACCTTCTTCTCCTCCGTCGGAAGTAGATGAGTGCAATATCGGGATAACTCAGTAAATTTGGTGGAATACTGAGCTATCGACAAACTTCCCTGCTCAAGACTAAGGAACTCCACTTTCTTCTTTGCTTGAACTACATCCGAAACAAACTGATTCCTGAAACGCTGTAAGAAAAGCTCCCACGTTCTCACTACCTGATCTTGTACCCAAAACTAGCCTCCAATACCTTCCACCAATGTTCAGCCACATCTTCTAGTTTGAATGTAGCGAACTTGATCTTATCTTCATCTGTACATCCCATTGCTGCGAAAATCTTCTCCGTCGACTCAATCCATCTCTCTGCTTTCTCCGAATCTGGTTCACCATTAAAGCTACGAGGTTTCATTTTCAAGAACCTCTCTAGTCTGCGGTCATTGTCCCCATTTCCCCCAACCGCTTACACTACTCTATGCCCTCCTATTTGACCCTGTCCATCCATGGCTTGTCTGTTCATGTCCATGGTCTGTCGATTCATCTTCATCATTATTTGCATGAACCCTTGCATAGTATGCATGAAGGCCTCATTCTGATTCATATATCCCTCTGACGACTGCCCGGCAGGTTGGGCTCCGAGTTGGTTAGGAGGTGGGTTAGATGGCCCGGTACGACGGGTTTCTCTCTCGGTTTCACCAGCCCTACTAGTGCCAGCTCCATTCCAAGTTTCAACCATGATTGATCACCTGCAACAAACACTCGTCGTTAACGACTCAGATACTCAACCAACCACCTCCTTAGCCAAGGATCCAATCCGAGCGAGCTAACTTATGCTCTCATACCAACTGTCACGACCCGACCCGAGATCCTATGTGGAATCTCGTCCGGTTCGTGAGACGGGACACAAAATGCATAATTAGGAATCACTTTTCGTGCAAAAACCCTGTAATACAAGTGTATGATTATTTTAAAAAAAAGCATCATTTCATGGCCACGCAAAAGCCGGAGAAAAACACATGAGCTAACTAACAAACCCACGAGCTATGGAGCTCGGAATAAACATATAATATTAACAGAGTGCGCGGAATAAAAGAGTTAACAACATTTACAAGGCCTGACAACCATGTCAGCATCTACAAAAGAATATGAATAAAATGTCAAGTGTGGGAAATCTACCCAACTTTACATTGTTTAAGTAACATGTATGCCCTCGAGCTCACCAAAAGAAAATACAAAGGCTCAAGGAGCACTACCCAAAAGAATGACTGTCGAAAACTCAAAATGACGCAAAACCACTGGGCGTTCCTTGCCAGTTCAGGATCTAAGGAAAACAAATAAACAATGGACGGGGTGAGTTATAAAACTCAATAAGCTACTAATGCAACAATATGGCATGCGAGATGTGAACAGTGATAAGGATCATGTATATAACAAATCGTAACAACGAAATCATTCCCAAAGCATCATAGAAGGCAAGTACCTCATAATCACGCATCACATAGCATGCATCTCACGTAGGAGCAATATGTAACACATATAAAAGGATACCGTCGAGGTACACCTCCGACATACACACTTCCAACCAACCAACCAATAATACCAATGTAGGAACCGTTGATGTCGTACTCGATCATCGAACCAATAACCAAGAATCATAGTGAACCGTTTTCCGTATTCACGTCGACGTGAAGACTCGGTCCCCACGACCCGAGAAACAATCACGGTATAGCTTACCAAGGTCGCGTTTATTCCATACAACACTTAGCGCTATAACCCCTACCATGGCCAACGGTAGGGCGAGGCTCAGTGTATTGGCCTTCGGTTATTACGTAGCCCCGGCTCACGCAATAACCGAGCGTCAATACACCTCCATCAAATATGCCATGGACTTAACAAATGCTCAAGTAGATGTTTACTCGACACATTAAACCAATCAACCAAATGTTCAAGTAGATGTTTACTTAACATTTAAATAAAACGTGTCATACTCCAAAGTAGGGAGTATAACGACCACAACAACGACATGTAATGTATGCCAAATGGTTCTACTACACATAGCCATATACACCAATATCAAGTTTATCACAATACCATTAAATGTGTATCGCGTAACCAATCACCCGACAAGTCTCTCGAGTATCCTAAGAGCTCACAAAACACACGTGGTCACATTCTTTATCAAACCCTAACCGACTCCGTTAGAGTCATTTTAGGTTACTAGTGATGTCGAGTTACGAAAGTGGTCTTGCACTTTAATCCTAGCACATTAACACCCAAATTTCGAATTCCCAACATCATATTACAAGTTATAACATTTTTCACAAGTCCACAACTACATTTCATGGTAAAAGTCATATGTTCACAATTCTAACATGGTAACTTCACTCATTTGAAGTCTAGGATGTCATATGAGACATAAAACAAGAAGAAGAGGGGATAGTAGCTTACCTCTTGTCGAAAAAGTGGAGAGAAAACAAAATCTATTCGGTAGGAAAGCTTCTCCTAGCCAAGGCCTTCGCAATGGTGTGTTCGGATCTTCGAGATTCCTCCAAAATCTCAAAATATCTCAACTTCTCTCTCTAAACCCTCACTATTCACCCTCTACTCTTCTCTTGTGTTTCTTGGTTGAAAGGGGGGAAGAAATAAGAGTAACAAAGTCTCTCATGGTGTTTTAAGTGGCTGAAAAGGGAGGGGAATCGGCCTTGTGACGTGGCAAACTATGGGCCAAGCAAAATTTTAAGTTTTGAAAAATTGAAATTTTCTCGGATAAGCTGGGTCGAGGCAGAGCGATCGCTTTGTCCCTTCACAGGGCGATCGCTTTGTTCATTGACAAGGCGATCGCTTTGTACTCTGGTTGAAGGGCGATCGCTCTGTCCATTCCCAGGGCGATCGCTCTGAGTCCAGTGCCTACGAACTCTTCGAAGAGTCCCGAAACACTTCCGAAATGACCCTAAGTCTATAGAAAGGCCTAAAACACTGGAGAAGGGTTCCCGAAAAGTCCGGAAACGGCGCTAGGAGTACAACGCATCTCAAGTACAATCATTCACAAGAATTACGCAATGATTTAAAGCATACGAAACATATGGGATGCAACATGAAGGTGCTATAGTTCATATGTAATATGCTCAAGAAATGTTCATAGTGTTAATCAGGGTGACACGTGTAATATTCATGAATAATATGAATGACGTGTGAGATGCAAATGAAGCGGGTGTTACACTAATACTAACTGTGACGACCCGAGCCCGAGATTCAATGTTAAACCCCAACTTGGAGCGCCAAACTAACAGGAACAGCTAAAAAAAATATTAAAAGCGTTCCACGAAAGCTCGAAACCAATATTAAGCAGCGAAAGGACTAAATGATCATGAGCTTCAAATCTCGAATAATAATGAGTCCACAACCAATGAAACCTCCACAGCTAAACAGGCGCCAGAGAACAACAACATATAGAACACCACGAGTCAACAAGCTCGGGAAAAGCCAATAATAAAACACCAATGGGCACAAGGCCACACTAACCAAGAAGCTGAAGTTATAAAGTAGTACAACTGGCACGACTCTACAAGTCAGCATTAAAATACAAGTCTATAAATATATAAATATTTCTGCCCGAATTACTAAGTTTGCATAACTCAGCTTAACCCACAATCTCACAAATACGGGTGATAGATATGAAGTAATAATCTAAGTGCAACTTCGAACCAAAGTCTCACTGCGCTGGAATGTATCCTACAAACTAAGGAAAAACAAAGGCGTGGGATGAGCTAAAGCTCAGTAAGTTACTAATGCAGCAATATGGCAAGGCATTATGCACATCAATATAACATGATAATAAACAGGTATGAGCATATAAGATCAACCAACCCTTTTCTAACGAGAGCCTCAGTAGTCGCCAACCGTTCGTCCCGGTTAAAAACCACGACCAACATTCGCACATATAGGAAGCACATAAAGAATGCAAGATAAACACGTAAAGGTGGATACAATGGATTCGAGGTACACCTCCTAATCCCTTTTAACACTTCCGACCTTGTCGCTCCAATAATAACTCGGTAGACGACTGTGCTACTGCTTCAAAGGATCATAAGAGATGGCTTTACTGCTACTCCATAAGATAATAATAGATGATGGAAATTCTGCTCCTGAGAACCATAATAGATGTCTGTGCTTCTGCTACAAAGAACCATAATAGACCACTGTCCTGCTATTGCTGTACACAAATCATAAGGGACCGATGTTCGTATCCCAACCAAAATAAATGTACCCAATCGCGTCAAGAACGATCTACAAGTACCCGTTGTGGACCATTTTCTGTATCCACGTCGACGTATTGCTCGGTCCCCTACGACCCGAGACAAATACGGCTCTAGTCATTTACAAGTATCACAAGGGACTGATGTTTCATATCCCAATGCATACAAAAGATGTCAACAATACACAGCTGCCGTTTATTCCATTCAACTATGGGGCTAGAGAAATCCCTACCGTGGCCAATGGTAGGGCGAGACCCAGTGTATTTGCCTTCGGCTATTACGAAGCCCCAGCTCCCGTAATAACCAAGCGTCAATACACCTCCAAATACACATATGCCAACTGGACTCGATGCAATACACAAGTAGATGCTTACTCATCATGCTAAACAAATCAAAGTGTGTTCTATTAAATCATAACTTAACAAAATCAAACCATGATGTGTTCTATTGAATCACATACCAAATCAGCATAATGTGCTTGTAAATACTAAAAACACAATCAATCATCAAAGTAGGATGATTATCCTATTGCTTACTAAAACAATCACAAGTACCACACATCATCCAAGTCGGCAAATGCTAGACTTCACAATCGCAACATACGTAAGTCTACTCGTACTTACAATCATAAATCAATGCGTCACTAACACGCTTAACTTAGGATCTCTACCATATCTTATGATCACAATACACTCCATCTCATATATATCATAACTTATCATTTATCGTTCTTGTCGTGCACTAAGTATATCACGGCTCATTACAAGTCACATCGTCTGCGTTGGAACGATAACAAAGATAGGTCACCAACACATACGATACAATCAACTCATCACCCAACAATTGAGACCATACGTCTCACAACTGACATCACGCACTAGGGGACGTGACTAGTCAATAACTTCTTAAGAAAGGGCGAGCATGTGAATATATATATATATATATATATATATATATATATATACCTTTGTTAAAGTGTAAGGTTTAAGTCGGCAATTCAACGTACTTTATAATCAACTAATGTTTGACTAAGTCAACCCAAGTCAAGTTTTATTGGATCAAGATCTCATCAATTCGTCATCCCACATTATACGAGACTAAAATACAACTTATATGTATTTATACCACTCATTACTGCATTACACGACGTATATTCTTTACGTCTTATTCAACTCCGCTAGAGTCAGTCGTCTACATATTAAACCTCGGGATGAACCGTAATATCGTCCCTGAATAACCAAGTCAATCTCAATACCCAATGCTCGGGGTATGTACCACCCATGTACATCTCACATGTTTATCGTGAGTATACTAACAACTATGATCTTAATGAGTTACAAATGCTCGATAGAACTAAAACAAGTCATCGGCGACTTTACGGCCGGAACCCAACTATAAAACAAGCCCGCGAGTCTACAACTCGGGAAATAACAACAATACTAACGTCTACAATAATCACAACACAACCTCAAGGAGTCCATAATACTCGGAGACAACGACTACCACAACAACAACGACGACGTATACACCAACGATCTCCACAAGTCTATTATTCGGAGACCACAAAATCAACAACAAATCATCAATACCCAACATTTAGCATGCTAATAAATCATCTTGAACAAGTATAGCATGTAGAGATTTCATATACAACATGTACAACACGTAAACATCGTGATATTACTCCACGATGCCTAAAAGCCTATGAGAAAGAATAGTAACTTACTATACAACGCAAATCATCCACGAATTCAAAGGGGCTTCGGGTGGAAATGTACTCCTCCACGACCTCTACGCCGCTACGAAGTCCAAACGTCGATTCCAAGCTCGATCCAAGTCTGAGTCAAGCTTTCTCTCTCTCAAACCCATTTTTTCTTTCTAAAAACTTGGAAGAAAAGGGATTCGTGATATACAAACAGATCATGGAATCTCTTTGGCTAGAAATTTTCTCCTCATTTCCCTCTACGCTACGGTAAAGACGGATCGTCGATCTGACTCCGGATGCTCAAGATATCGTGATTTCTTTCTCTACTCTCTCTCTAGACTCTCCCTACACACACACACTCTCTCTCTCTCTAACTTCTGATTTGAGAACGAATTATGAGGGAAAATAAGGTTGGGTTCTCTTATTTAATCCATGGTTAAGTGTTTGGTCCAATCTCGGACTTGTTTAAACCACTTAAAAATGTTAAAAACTGAGAAAGATCGAAACCGACGAAGCAGAACTCGTGGCTATGCGGACGCATAATGCGGCCGCATAGATTCCAGAAAGTCAAGTGTTTTGATGTGAGCTCGTATAGTGCGGCCGTATAGAGCTAAAGCACTGGGTAGTTTTTCTGAAAATGCCCTCGTTGGATCCCGAAATGCCCCGAAGTGATCCTAGGTTGATTCTAACATCAAACAAAAGTCAAAACACAATCAAAACTCAACCAAATCACTCCCCAATGAGGCTTGAAGGATGACCAATACAAGTCTCAGTCATACAAGAAGATAAATACGCGAAACGACACACGAATTAACTCAACTCACGGTCTAATTACAAGAATAACATGTTTGTCATTCGAGGGTGAATCTAAACTAAGGCTAGGTCACTTAAACGTGGGGAATATACAAGGTATACAAATGAAATTGATATCGATAACAGTCTCGAAGGAGTATAGAAACAAAGTACAACTCACCATGAGTTTAATCACGTGTTGAACACGGTTTACAACATGATACGTCACGCTTAACAGGCATGACATCTACTATTCTGAGGGTTTCAAGGCCGATATAAAGTGACTACCAGTATACTAGGAAGGAAGTAGGGTCAGGGCCTTACAAGTTTCACCATTTTAATCGTATGCATACCAAAGATTTTCCAACTTGAGTCTTAAAACTAGGAAAAAAAAAACATATATCACATCCGATTTTTGCATGATTAGGATTAGCTAAACAAGTCGTCCACAATGGAAAACTAATAATGAAAACTAGAAACAAATTGAACGGTGGAAGGTCCCCATACATCCAAATAAATGATATGACGTTGCTTTACGGACTTAAGTCACGAGTATTAAAAGGCAGTTTAGATTTTCCCGTTGGACAAATGAGACATTTCTTTTTCACGGGTCTCATAAGCAGAACGAGACTTAATTAACTAAAGACTAACACCTGAGAAAAAGGGTAGTCTTTGTGACCATGCCAAGTGGAGGTGGATGCACGTTTGTTGACAAGAGCAAGCAGATTGATTTTAAGCGTGGGCGCAAAGGGCAGATGGTAGAGGCCTCTACCACCCGAACTACTACAAGAAAGAATTGTCGGCTTCATAAAGATTTCCTTCACACAGAATCCAAAGCCGTCAAATTCGAAAAAGCAGTTACTATACAAAGAAATATTCTAATTGACATTAATGACTTATGTATTGTTGAAACACAAAGAACATTTTTCAAAAAGAAATTACGAGAACCACTAGCAAGATAAGATGTGAATTACCAATTAAAGATATGGGTAATTTTAAACCAATAGCTATAGAAACCGAGTGATTTACTGGAACGAATGAGACAAGACTTCATGAAAGGAAGCCATATGATTGGTAGCACCTGAATAAATCCAGGATGAACGACACCGGAGCTATTGAGATGAACCTTGATGTGTGGGAGAGAATTGGGTTTGGACCGAATAAGGGTATGGATTTTAGTATGATGGTTGCGGTGAATAAGGTTGGTGAGATTGATACAGGCCAGGGACAAACTGGGCATTGTATTCCGTATTGGTACGGTTGGCCTAAGTTGGAGCTACGTATCCAGACCCTTTACACAAAAGACAGGCAACATTTGGATTGGTAACTTGGAAGTGATTCGGGGCAGAATAAGGAGAAATTTGTGGTGTAGTGTGAGATCGAGCAATGACCAAGAGTGGGAATACTTGGAAGTGATTCGGAACAGAATAAGGAGAAATGTTGTGGCGTGGTGTGAGATCGAGCAAACCGAGAGTGGGATTGAGAAATTGTGCCTCTTCTACGATTTTTCCACCATTGTTTCCCATGACCATGACCTAGGTTACCACACACACCCCCCCCCCCCCGCCAACCAAGTTTGAGAAGGAAAATACTTACTTTGATTGAAGCCAATTCCTCCATGAGCAAGAGTAAAGGTAGGAGGATTAGGATGGGTTTCGACTTTTGTGGAAGAAGTAGTTGGAGTTTTATTGGCAGTAAAAGCAATAGTGGTATTAAGTGAAAGGTTCGAGAATTTTTAATGGAGGGCCTCCTCCTCCTGAACTAGGAGGCTTCAAGATTATTGATGGAGGTAGTTTCACGAGAGTTTTGAGTGGTAATGAATTCCTTGTACAAGGCATCAAACCCTTCAAAAATACATTTATTTAGAGAACAATAGGAGACAATTTTGCTAGCCATAGCAACTGTGTTGACAAGGGTTTTGTCACTAAGAAGGTAATCACGAACTACCATATCGGGAATTTTGTTTAAGTTGTGAAGTTCATCTTAAAATTTTTGAATATAAACAGTTTTGTTTAAGTTGTGAAGTTCATCTAGAAAGTTTTGAATGTGTATATCCGAGGACACTCCAAACTGTTTGGCTAGCAACTCCCAAGCATCCTGCGTTGTTTAGTAGCGACTAACATGAGACTAGATATCGGGTGTCACCGTGGATTTTATCCAACCCAATGCTTATCCAAATGCTCGGATAAACGAGTGAACAAGATTGGGGGTGATCTTATATTCTAAATACTCAGTTAGAGGAGTTAGGAGTTAGAGGACTGGTATCTATAATGCTATTTGTGAGTTTAAGGGTTGCAACGTTTGAGTTGCAAAGACAGAGGTAAAGATGGAACTCCAATTTAAGTAATTCTTAGTATTTAGATGATAATGGTCCATATAGGATTGGATGTTAGAGAAAGTGTAAGAGGTGACCGGAAGATGAAATGGGGTTCTGACTAGAGCTGGTGACACTAGAGGTTTTGGTTGAGTTCATGGATTCATCTCCCATGGCTACTTGGTAGCTATGATATCATCAAAGGCGAGACATAAACCTTAAGAATGATTTTAACTCTCTCTACAAAAGACGAAGGCAACAAAAAACATAAAATAAAAGAAAAAAGTAGAACATGCACACATGTAGAGTCAAAATAGTTGAGAGCCCAATATGACTTGGGTTTTTGATCTTTACAATCAATCAATGTCTAATCTTTTATACAGTTAGACAACATGGGAAATAAATTACAAAATACTCCTAAACTAATGTACCGAGAAAATAAACTATGCAAAAAGTAGTGCTAGGCCCTGGGAACTATTAACCCAAAAATGACCACCTACACAGTGGACAGGATGGGTTTCTAAGGAGCCAATCGTCAACGCACTGCAAGAAGCAGATATATAGAATTAGTTAATAAGCGTAAACTTTTTTAAAAAATAAAAATGAAATTGGGTTAGAATTTGTACCACTTGATGGAATTTATGTCCACACGGAAGACTCCTCATACTTTCTCCAACACTGTGAGTCTCTAAACAGATCACGCAGTCTTCGACGTTTTGAGACTGTTCATGGGGAAAAAAAAAGGGAGTTAAAATAAATCCTTTAGCTATATTTAATTTATTTATTTTATCTCAGCAATAAAAAATATATATATGAAAGTAGTACCTGTACTATGGATGTGAATCCATCAATCCAAGTGATATCTAAAAGGCGCCATCGGATACTGTTTGCTCTCACATGTAGCAGCATAGTGAACAGTACAACAAAACATAAACACATACACATATGTGAATATCTTTAGGACCCTTCCATGCCATAAATAGATCATAGCTATGATCAAACAGGCCTGCCCTCCAGCAAAAGAAATCCTGGAAAAAAATTTAATTGAATATTTAATCTGGTTTTGTTTATTTTCACAACTAAAAATCAAAAAAATACAAAGCCTTGTAAAATCCCAACTTTGAAACCGTAATACTAATAAAAAGAGCACTCTGGCGACAAAAACAACTATTTGCTCTGCGGCAACGAGATCTCTCTAGGTTTGATTTGTCAAGTACGTATGTTGACCTAGCTTCAATAGGGTCATCCTCTGGTCATCCATTCAGCACACGCCATACGGGGGGTTTCCCGGCCGAGGCGACTCCAAAGCACCTTTCCTTTAGCCAAAAATTTATTTTGGTTGACAACGCGTCCGTGAAGTTTTGCCGAATTTTTACTAGTCGTGCTTGCTGCCTATCCTGATTCCAGCCTAATCACAAGATGTATGAAGAGAGAATTATTTTTAAACTCTTGATGTCATTAGAAGGCACGACAAGGATCGCTTTAGTCTTTGGAAAGGTACAAATGTCGACTCACGTAATTGTTCTTTCTGCTCGTGAATTACGTTGGCCTTGCAAATGGATGGCAAAAGGCTTCTAGGAGACTAGGATCAATGGATTTTTTTGGAAGAAAAGGCACAAACGTTGGCGAGAAGTGTTTTTAGCCAAGGAGAGAAATAGATCTCGTAAGTTTTTCAGTGTGGAGGTTAAAAGTAAGGGCCGGTCTTGGGGGATTTGTATACCGGAGAATATACTAGAAGCTAGATGGGATTAGGTGGTGGCCAAGCTTAGAAGATTCTCTCAGACTAGTTGCGAGATGACTAGTTGTGAGAAAAGGAGTTTTGGCAAGTCTTTCAAAGAGGTGGTTGAGATCCTGCCATGGCCGAACTTAAATCTTCATACTTTTCCCAGCAAAGATCATCCAGTTGTGGATTTCATGGTGGAGGAATCATGTGATGGAAATTTGAAATTTCTAGAGAGATGTGTGGTAGGTAGGGTGGGCAGTTTGGACTGTCCCATTCCTCCCAGAGTCGAGCTGCAAAAGTGGGTGGATCAAAGGTGGAGGACGGCTGAAGGGGTTAGGGTGGTTGATATGAATGGTAAATTCTTTTTGTCTAAGTTTCTGTCTAAGGAGGAAGCCCCACGTATTTTAGAGGAGAAGAATTGGGTAATTAATCTAATGCCCCTGTTTTTGGATAGCTAGGATCCCATTGGATGTTGTCACCGTGAAAATCAAAAGCCCGGTGTCATGTGGATAAGGGCATTGGGGTTACCATTGCATTTGTGGGGAAAAGATGTTTTCCAAAAAAAAAAAAAGGGTCAAATGTGTGGAGGCTTTGTCACGGTGGATGAAGCTACAAAGCAGAGGAAAGATTTGAGATGGGATTTGATTCTCGTTTGATTCAAAGCGAAGATATCGTCTTGCGTTCGAATTGGAGTTGGTAGATGTATCTTTGTTGTTCCGATATAGGCTGAGACTACGGCTTTGTGTTATCCTTGGAGTGTTTACGGCAACAATGGTGGTTTTGGAAGACAGAAGGTGGAGAGAAGGGAGAAGAGGATGAGTAGTCCTCACGTGCGCGTTGGAAATGCCAACGGGTGCGACACAGACGACGACAAATCCACCACAGGTATCAATCGCGGCACGTGGACCAGTAGGAGTTTAAATTTTGAAATTGCTAGATCTCTCGTCTCTTTGGGTTCTCAAAAAAAAAGTCTATAGCTTGGGCTCTCAATTTAGAAATAATGCTAAAACAGATTTTGGGCCCAATCATGGCCCAGCAGAGTTTAGGAATGGGAAGGCAGTAGGAGAGGCCCGTCTATCTCAGCTTAAAAAAATTGGGATGGTCCAGAAGTCCAAGAGGTTGTAGGGGGAAAATTAAGTGGGCCTTTCCCTTCTGCATTTACGATCAACCGAAATCATATCAACATAGGGGCTTATGGGCCGATGGAAAGGATGAACCTTACGCCGAATCGAAACAAGACCTGCGTGATATCACTTTCAAGCCCAGTGGGTGATTTTGGAGACTGGGGAGTGCGATCAAAACAAAGGTGGTTCAGCAAGGGGTACGCCTGATTTGACAGGAAAAGAGAATTAGATAGGATAGGCAACAGAGCAGGAAAGCAGGAAAGCTTGTCATTTCATTGATGGCGAATCGAAATCACATGAAGGAAATTCTGAGTGGAACCATTATGCCTAGATATGAGCTCAAAAGCAATGGCGTTAGAACAGGTTTTGGGTAAAACTGGGTTTATGGAGTCAGATTGGGTTTTGTGATGGGGTCAAGGAAGAATGCTTTTCTCAGGGGCTCAAAACTTAGCAGTCGTGGAGCCATGAAAGAATTTTGGAGAATTTTCAGAAGAGCCAATAATTTTTTCCCCGTTAGCTATGGTGCAGCCAAACGAACCTTAAGGATTTGATATGTAAGTGTGCAATGGGATGGAGGAGGACATTTCGGTAGGGATGAAAGGGCCAAAACTTTTGGTATGTTTCTTGGAATGTCTTGCACAGGGTTCAAGGACAAAATTATGGACTTGGTGTTGGAAATAAAAAGAAGCTAGAGATCATCGAGGAAAGAGAATAGTAACAAACGTAGTAAGACTCATGCAATGTGCAATTAGGAGTTGAAACAATTAAGTTGCAATTTAAATTTCTAACAATTGGAAATCAGGGAGGGGGTAGGAAGGAGAAAAAGGAATATGAGGTGATTATGCAGCTTCAATTTATATCTTGGAATGTGTGGGGTTGAACGATTTGGCCCAAAAGACATGTGGTTAAGGCAGCTCTAAGGAGATGGAATATCATGTTGTTTGTCTTCAGGAAACTAAAATGGAGGTGGATAGAATGGTGATTAACAGTATAGGTGGAAGTAGATGGGTTGATTGGGAGCATTTAGGGCAGCACAAGGGGTTTTAGTTATGTGGGATGGCAGTCTTTACTAGATTGGGAACGAAGACACGAACTTACTCAGTTTCTTGTCTCTTAAAGTTGGTGGAAAATGATAAAATTTGTGTTTGCTCAGGAGTTTATGGTCCCTCCTTCGATGCTTCCTGGAAGGTTTTGTTGGAGGAGTTAAAGATAATCAAACATAGGTTGAACTTTCCATGGTGCATAGGGAGTGACTAATGTTTTTTGATTTCCGCATGAATGTTCCGGTTCCCATGGCTTTTCTCATGCAATGCTGGAATTTAGCAATTTTGTTAACGAGATGGAACTGGTGGACTTGCTGTTAGCAGGATGGTGCTTTACTTGGTTTAGAAATAGTGATAGATCCCACTGCTCTAGAATAGACAAATTTCTTTTGTCCGTGGATTGGGACGAGTGCTTTAGTGGAACTTTTCAAGCCTGCTTGCCGAGGATGAGTTCTAATAATGTTTCATTGCTTCTTGAATGTGGGAGGATAGTCAAACGGAAATCTCTGTTTCGGTTGGAGAATATGTGGCTTAAAGGAACCTGGGTTCTTGGAATGAGTTAAATCGAACTGAGCTTCGTAAGATACTGTAGGATATTCTTGTTTTAGGATGGCAAAGAAGCTGAAATTTCTAAAGGACGATCTGAAAGTATAGAAGAGGGAGATTTTCAGTAAGATAGATTTGAAGCTAGAGAGAGCTACAGAAGAAATCTGAAATCTAGACGCTAAAGAAGGCACAGAAGTGTATAATAGGGAGGATAATGTTTGTCGAGCAGATTTAACAAAGGAGATGAGGAGATTGTTGATTAGCGAAGAGAGTTGTTGGAAGCCAAATTCCGGGGTGCAATGGCTTAAGGAAGGAGACAAAAACACAACGTTCTTTCATCCGACGACTAGTGCTCTCAAGTTGGCAAACCAGATCCCTAATTTGTTATATGTGGTGCTTTGTTGGAAGATAAATCTTCTATAAAGAATGGAATTGTGGGTTTTTATTGGCAACTTTATTCTGATTATGGTGACCAACGTCAAAATCTTGATTGGGTGTCCTTTAAAGCGTTAGAGCACGAGGAAAAGATTTTTCTAGAGCAACGTTTTTAGAGGAGGAGATTGCTCAGCTTTACGGATGAGTGGAGACAAAGCCCTAGGACCTGATGGTTTTTCCATGGTTTTTTTGTCAACATTGTTAGCAGGTGATTAAGGTCGACATTAAGGAGTTTTTTTCAATTTTTCCATGCAAATGTGTTTTGAAAAAATTAAGCTTGAATATCTTTTTTATCGCCTTAATACCAAAGAAGAAAGGAGCAACTGAAATTAAAGATTTCAAATCTGTGTCTGATTGGTGGTTTGTACAAGCTTATTACTGAGGTGTTATTCCTTCAATTGAGAAAGGTGATAGGTAAGGATATTTCAGAGACACAACATGCCTTCATGGGGGAGAAACAAACTATTTATGCATTTTTTAAAGTCAATGAAACTGTTGACGCTAGAATTAGGAGTGGAGTTCCTGACTTACTATGCAAATTGGATACTGAGAAAGCTTATAATCATGTCACTTGGGATTTCTTGATTTATTTGCTGAATAGAATGGGCTTTGGAAACATATGGAGTAAATGGATTTCATTCTATATTTCTTTGGTGCGTTAATCAATATTAATAAGTGGAGAGCCTGCAGGTTTCTTCTCTAGTTCGAGGGCTTTGCGCCACGAAGAACATCTTTCTCCTTTTCTTTTTATTCTCATCATGGAAGCCTTGAGTAAGTTTCTGGATAACAGAGTGGTTGGCGGTTTCATCGGTGGTTTCAAAGTGGGAAGGGATAGAGATTCAGAAGTGATGATGTCACAACTTCACTTTGCAGATGATATTCTCATCTTCTGCGAAGCTCTCAGTTCGGCTATTTACGCCTTGCTATATTGTTATTTCACGCAGTTTCGGGGCTTAGGATTAACATTTCTAAGAGTGAGATTATGCTAGTTGGGAATGTGGAGAACATTGAGTCTTTGGCTCTTTTTTCTGTTGCAAGGTCGCTTATCTTCCATCCTCTTATCTTGGTCTTCCTTTAGGAGCGTCTTTCAAAAGCAAAATTATTTGGAACCTAGTAATTGAAAGATTTGAACATCGTTTGGAAGGGCAGAAGAAACAGTTTTTGTCTAAGGTGGGTAGGCTTACTCTTATTGAGAGCACTCTTTCCGGTATGCCCAACTACTTCATATCTTTATTTGTTGTTCCCGCCTCAGTGTGTAAGTGACTAGAAAAGGAAAAGGATTTTTTGTGTGAAGGATCGATGGTGGAGCAAAAGTATCATATGGTCAAATGGGATCAGGCGTGCTCCAGTGTGAGAGATGAAGGGTTAGGGATAAAGAATCTCGGATCGTCAAACGAGGCTTTGATGGGTAAATGGTTATGGATATACATGGTAGAAAAAAACAATCTTTGAAGGAAAGTGGTGGTGAGCAAATTTGAGGAAGGGGATCAATTGTAGTTTCTCAATGGGATTTCTATGTCTTAGAGGGCGGGTGCCTGGAAAGGGATAAGAAAAGGTTAGGAATTGTTTGAGTGCAACATTTCTTTTGAGATAGGAAATGGCTCTTTAGTTAAATTTTGGAAAGATAAGTGGTGCGGCGATATGGAATTATGGAGAGCTTTTCCCTAATGGTTAATTCTTTTTTACACTTGAAGAAGGAATAGCCACTTGGACTTCAGCTTTTAGGATAAATATCCAAGATTGGGAGATGGAATCTTTTGCCCAGTTTATAGAGAAAATTTACTCTCGGCATATTGTTGGAAATGGAGAAGACAGGGTGCATTGGGAGCCAAAAATTCACTGTTAGATCATACTTTCACTTTTTGGACCAACGAATCGATTCTCATAGGGGACAACTTGCGGAGTCGTAAAAAAGTTTATGTGAGGGGTTCTATGAGTAAAGGGAATAGGGTAAGTGTTAACCATCTCTTGATTCACATTCCGGTGGCAAGTGAGTTGTGGAACTATGTGATCAGTCTTTTTTAATCTCTCATGGGTTTTGCCATGATCAGTCAAGGAATTATTTCCCCTGATCATCTTTTTCTTTTTATAAACGCATGAGGAGAAATTTCATTTAGGAAGCTATCCCTTTGGGACTTTGTTGGGCTATATGTTCGAGAATGAGGAAAGTCCATTCCGATTTTGAAAATTCTATTCTTCACACATTGTCTTTTTGGTGCACAGAGTAAGTCGTGCCTACCGCCAATTCTTTTGTAGAGTTTATGGATAGATTTTTCGTAGTCTAGTTTCTTTTGAGTATACACCGAGCGTCACCTGGTTTGACGCCTTTAGTGTGTGTGTGTGTGTGTGTGTGTGTGTGTGTATATATATATATATATAGGGGAGTATTCAATGATTACTCCATCTCTCTAACCATCAATGGTTACTATTATATCAATCATTAGATCAAAAATCAAAGGTTAAGATTAATTGCATTAAATGACTCACCTACTTGCATTAATTGCATTTTCCAACAAACCATTAAATCTTAGCCTTAGATTTTTGATCTAATGGATAATAACAATAGTAACCATCAATGGTTAGTGAGATGTAGTAACCATTGAAAACTCCCTCGTGTATATATATATATATATATATATATATATATATATATATATTTATTGTAATACCCCGATCCAACTTCTTTCCTAGTTCACTCATATATCGGGTCAATTCGAGTATTGTTTCGCGTGTTTAACTTCGGGTACGTTTGGGTCTTGAGTTCTTTGTCATTCATGCATCAATACGGGATGATTAGGTTGACTTTTGAGTGTATTTTGACCTTAAGATAGAAAAAGATACACACATAAGTATGGATACATGCTTAAACCCGAAATTCTACCCATCCGAACTGCCTGTAGTAATTTGGCCACAGATTTGTATAGAAAACTCAGATTTATAAACCATTTGATTCTGTGTAAACTAGACTCAAAGGGCTTTCCAACCATACCTTATTTGTAATTTTTAGACTTGTAGATCATCTCAGGCATGTCTTTAAAGCTGAATAAAATTTAGAATTGTGACAACTTTGACTAAGTTTTAAGTGACTTGACCATTTGACCCATTTTGTTTGACCAAAGTTAAGCAACAACACTTTGACTCTTCGACCAGGCCTTGACTCTCCATTAAACACAATTAGAGAGACTTGAAGACTCCCATTTTCATCTACCAAAACCAGACATGAACAAGAGAAAAGAAGAGAGAGTAGTGAGAGAAAATGATGATATCTTGAGCTTCACTTGTCCAATCGATGATCCATCTTCACCGTTGCGAAGCTCTTGACAAGAGGAACACTTTTCATGGATTGCATGCTGATTTTAATGATGTAATTTTGGTTGAGGTAAGTAACTATAATATTTTGTTTTATTATGAGATGAATTGGAAGAGTAGAGCATGTAGGTGGTGTTAGTTGATCATTATTGTGTTAAATCCTTGGAAGAAACATGTGATTAGTTGCTCTAACTTATTTTATGATATATTATGTTGTTTTTTGAGGTTGCAAATATAATTGGGAGAAGACATGATGATTTTTGAAAACCAAATGCTTAGTTCTTGAAATAAGATTTGTCTCAGTTTTAAGGCATGATGTTGAATTTTCTGGGAAGAATCCGTCCATGGGAATTATCTAAATTTTGGATATGTTTTACATTAATATGTTTTGCAAAATCCTGAAAATTTTCATAAATTTTAGAGGTCGGGAAGTACCTCGTTTAGGTTGCGTATTATCGATACGCAGAATGAAATGTTGCTGGAAATTCTGGGTTGTAATTTCAACTTTATGTGGTTGCATGTGGATGAATACAAGTCCAAATTGACTAATTCAAAATGGTAAATTATAGTTCAAGATGTCTAATTTAGAAATATGAAAGAATGATAATATTTGAATTTTCATAAAATATTTGGTGAATTTAATGGCACGGCTACGCAGTGCTGAATAAGTAACGTTATTATTAGTCTTCAAGAATTAGAGACTCGTTGAGTTGCAATTGTTGTTATTGTTAAACATCGAGTATTAGTAACTCGCTGGGATTTCGTAGAAGTTACTCGCGATGAACTTGCGAGATTTATATAGGTGTTAAACACACCAAACATGGGTATTGCGATTAATGTTGTTAATTAGGGACGATCTTGCGATTCGTCCCGATGTTTAAAAATGGGTTATGACTCTAGCGGAGTCGACATGAGATAATATATTTATATTAAATACTATACGAGCGATACGAGCTATATACTAGTCGTGACTGACTCTAGCAAAGTCGAATAGGACATTATGAACAAACGTCGAATAATGTGATAAATTATTAATGAGTATAATTGACTCTACAGAGTTGAGTAATGGGTAATATAATTCTCTATATAACGTATAATAGTTTTCTGCGATGTGGGTTATGAATTAATGGGTTTATAACTCAGTAGAGTTTTGACCTTGGTTGATTTAGTCAAACATTGGTTGACTACGAGTTAAGTTGAATAAGTTGAAGTATACAACGATAACAATATGTGATATTTTATGATGGGCATGAGATGGACGATATTGTGTGATGATATTATACTTAGAGATCCTGAGTTTAGCGTAATTATTACGCCTTAATTAATGGTTGTAAGTACGAGTAAACTTACCTATGTGGGGTTATGAGTTTGTGTACATGTGAGAAACATGGTACTTTATTTTGGGATTTGGAATGAATAGCCTATCCTTGTATTATATAGGTTCCACATTGTGGACATTATCTAACAGTTGATTATACGGTGAAAATACCTTACGTTGGGGTTATGTGTGTGTCGAGCTATCACAGACATTGTTTGATGGTTGAGTTGTATAATAACCCTACTTTACCTATTGTCCTGTTTTGTTTATATGATCAGTGATTACGGACATGATGTAATTGTTCTAGTATGTGGTAGGACAATCATCCTACTTTGATGATTGATTATGTGTTTAGTATTTACAAGCACATTGAGTTGATTTGATATGTGATTTAAGAGAACACACTTTGATTTGTTGAGAATGACGAGTACATATCTACTTGTGCATTGCATTGAGTCCAGCTGGCATTCTTGGTAAAGTTATGGTGAGACGATGTATAGTCTTTACGAATGAGATTCGTGATCGCTATGGATCGCCGTACCGGTTCTCACACACCCTCACCTGTTGGCCACAGGTGGGATGTAGCCTCTTGTTGTAGCACTACGCATGACTTTGGTTTGCTAGTAGAACCCGATGGGATCGGGGACGTCGATACTACTTACACGAGTATCGAGGCACGTTTGTTTTCGTGTATTGCGGGAGCAATGGAAAGTTGGAGTAAGAGAAGTGATATCCTTTATTATATGTGGTTTATTTACAAGCACTTATGTGAACATCAAGGTGCTATGTGACTTACGTGAATTGTATATCAATGATGATATTACATGTTCAATTGTGGTATATTTTTTTTTTAAATACTTCTTTTTTTTTATTGATGTCCTAAGGGGCGTGGGAAGGGATCGAACACGAGACCTCACACTCGTGAAGCCCCTACGGTATATAAATGCTATTGCCATGTTACTATTATCGTTGGAGCATTATGCCATGTTATGTAGTTGCGTTAGGGTCTTGGTTTCTTGTTGCATTCATACTCATAGCACACAATACATTATCTTGTCTTACGGGGTCTTTTAGACTCACCCAACAAATTCCTCGGTTGCGGGTTGTAAGTTCCAGTAGCAGGTGAGGTGGAGACTTGGAGTTTAGCAAGTTGTATTTATGTTCATATTTATGTTTCATAGTACAGTGAGGACGATGGTTGATGTAAAGTTATATAGACTTTACTTTGGGGTAGAATTATACTTAGTTATTTGTATTATTCTTTTGGTAGCCGACATGTATGTCGTGCTTATGTTCTGATTGGTTATTACTCCGTTATTGTTCCGGCATGTTGTGGCCGATGATGTTAATGTTGTTGTTGTTTCTTTTCGAGTTGTAGACTCGTGGTTCTTTGTTAGTTGGGTTCCGGCGATAGTATCGCCGATGAATTGTTTTTTTATTTAAACAGGTTTTTATTTAGTATTCCGCTGCATTATTTTATTTTTATTTTTGTATGAGCTTTTATCGAGTTGATTCAATTAGTTATGTTATTTTGGCCACCGAGTTGGGATTCAACATCGGATCTCGGACCGGTCGTCACACACACACACACACACACACACACACACACACACACACACACATATATATATATATATATATATATATATATATATACTCTTACTTATCAAAAAAAAAAAATTCTCATAAAAAGTGAATATTTACGTTTCATGCACCGATATTACCTTCATCCAATTAAAAGAACATAAAAATAAAAATGAAAATCAATCTTACGGTAGGAAGTTAGTATAAGGTAGAAGGTAAGCCTTCCCTTATACTTGGTGGAATGTGTCGACTAAGAATGGTTCGGGGCCAACGATGATGAGTATATATATGTTCTCTATCACCATAGCAACACAAAGTGCAATCGATGAATAGCACAAAAACTCAAATATGACCTTGCGATCACGATGCTCTATCTTTGTGATCATATATATGTTACCCTGCAAAGAATATGGAACTCACTGAGATATTCTGAGAAATGTAGTTTTAAAGCAAAATGGCAGAAATTATGTCTATTGAGGCTCGTAAAAGTGCCTCGATAGGATACTTTTTGAGGCCTTTTTACCCTTGAGGCACTTAGACTAAGTGTCCTTTGTTTTGAAGCCCCAATAATCTATTGAGGCTCTTTTAAGTGATTTAAGAGTTGATAACTCAGTAGAGTTTTGACCTTGGTTGATTTAGTCAAACATTGGTTGACTACGAGTTAAGTTGAATAAGTTGAAGTATACAACGATAACAATATGTGATATTTTATGATGGGCATGAGATGGACGATATTGTGTGATGATATTATACTTAGAGATCCTGAGTTTAGCGTAATTATTACGCCTTAATTAATGGTTGTAAGTACGAATAAACTTACCTATGTGGGGTTATGAGTTTGTGTACATGTGAGAAACATGGTACTTTATTTTGGGATTTGGAATGAATAGCCTATCCTTGTATTATATAGGTTCCACATTGTAGACATTATCTAACAGTTGATTATACGGTGAAAATACCTTACGTTGGGGTTATGTGTGTGTCGAGCTATCACAGACATTGTTTGATGGTTGAGTTGTATAATAAGCCTACTTTACCTATTGTCCTGTTTTGTTTATATGATCAGTGATTACAGACATGATGTAATTGTTCTAGTATGTGGTAGGACAATCATCCTACTTTGATGATTGATTATGTGTTTAGTATTTACAAGCACATTGAGTTGATTTGGTATGTGATTTAAGAGAACACACTTTGATTTGTTGAGAATGACGAGTACATATCTACTTGTGCATTGCATTGAGTCCAGCTGGCATTCTTGGTAAAGTTATGGTGAGACGATGTATAGTCTTTACGAATGAGATTCGTGATCGCTATGGATCGCCGTACCGGTTCTCACACACCCTCACCTGTTGGCCACAGGTGGGATGTAGCCTCACTGTTGTAGCACTACGCATGACTTTGGTTTGCTAGTAGAACCCGATGGGATCGGGGACGTCGATACTACTTACACGAGTATCGAGGCACATTTGTTTTCTCGTGTATTGCAGGAGCAATGGAAAGTTGGAGTAAGAGAAATGATATCCTTTATTATATGTGGTTTATTTACAAGCACTTATGTGAACATCAAGGTGCTATGTGACTTACGTGAATTGTATATCAATGATGATATTACATGTTCAATTGTGGTATATATATATTTTTTAAATACTTTTTTTTTTTATTGATGTCCTAAGGGGGCGTGGGAAGGGATCGAACCTGAGACCTCACACTCTGTGAAGCCCCAGCTCTGGTATATAAATGCTATTGCCATGTTACTATTATCGTTGGAGCATTATGTCATGTTATGTAGTTGCGTTAGGGTCTTGGTTTACTGTTGCATTCATACTCATAGCACACAATACATTATAGTGTCTTACGGGGTCTTTTAGACTCACCCAACAAATTCCTCAGTTTGCAGGTTGTAAGTTCCAGTAGCGGTGAGTGGAGACTTGGAGTTTAGCAAGTTGTATTTATGTTCATATTTATGTTTCATAGTACAGTGAGGACGATGGTTGATGTAAAGTTATATAGACTTTACTTTGGAGTAGAATTATACTTGGTTATTTGTATTATTCTTTTGGTAGCCGACATGTATGTCGTGCTTATGTTTACAGTTGGTTATTACTCCAGTTATTGTTCCGGCATGTTGTGGCCGATGATGTTAATGTTGTTGTTGTTTCTTTTCCAGAGTTGTAGACTCGTGGTTGCTGTTAGTTGGGTTCCGACAGTAGTATCGCTGATGAATTGTTTTTTTTATTTAAACAGGTTTTTATTTAGTATTCCGCTGCATTATTTTTATTTTTTTTTTGTATGAGCTTTTATCAGTTGATTCAATTAGTTATGTTATTTTGACGCACCGAGTTGGGATTCAACATCAGATCTCAGACCCGGGTCGTCACACACACACACACACACACACACACACACACATATATATATATATATATATATATATATATATATACTCTTACTTATCAAAAGAAAAAAAATTCTCATAAAAAGAGAATATTTACGTTTCATGCACCGATATTACCTTCATCCAATTAAAAGAACATAAAAAATAAAAATGAAAATCAATCTTACCAGTAGGAAGTTAGTATAAGGTAGAAGGTAAGCCTTCCCCTTATACTTGGTGGAATGTGTCGACTAAGAATGGTTCTGGGGCCAACGATGATGAGTATATATATATGCTCTATCACCATAGCAACACAAAGTGCAATCGATGAATAGCACAAAAACTCAAATATGACCTTGCGATCACGATGCTCTATCTTTGTGATCATATATATGTTACCCTGCAAAGAATATGGAACTCACTGAGATATTCTGAGAAATGTAGTTTTAAAGCAAAATGGCAGAAATTATGTCTATTGAGGCTCGTAAAAGTGCCTCGATAGGATACTTTTTGAGGCCTTTTTACCCTTGAGGCACTTAGACTAAGTGTCCTTTGTTTTGAAGCCCCAATAATCTATTGAGGCTCTTTTAAGTGATTTAAGAGTTGACAACTTTATGAGACACTTATACGAGCCTCAATATATTTTATGTAGTGTCACCTACAAGTGTCCCATAAAGCAATTTGAAATATGAAAAGGTGACTAATATGTCTATTGCAAGTGCCTCTAAAAAAAATTTAAACTGTTTTAACTTCCATCAAATGCCTCAAAAAAACTATTGAAACAACACTTGCAAGTGTCACAACAACTAATCTCTAAAGACTATTTTATGGCTTGCTATTAAGGCACTTTAAAAAGCCCTATTCGGAAATAATAAGGCACTTGGAATTAGCCTTTTCATGCTATTGTAGTTTTATCCATGTACAAGATATGAAAAAATTATAAAAGGTACAACAACAAACATACGTAGTCACAAAAAACTATCATAAATTAGTCACCAAAATTACATTGTCTCAATCATGTCTTTTGATAATCAACTCATATATATCAATATGAAACCAACTATAAATGTGTATTTGTATCAAAATGCTAGCCTAAAATGATCTATCAAAATGCTAGCCTAAAATGATCTATCAAAATGCTAGCCTAAAATGATATAACACAGTAATAGAACACCTTCCATCCATTCTAAATAATCTATGAAATCCTTCATATTCAATATCATGGGGTTGCTACTAGCTTTGGTCAAAATCCAATAGTGTTACCTACAAAATATATAAATTAAAATTAGTAAAAGTACAAAAATGACACATTATAACAACTTATTGACTTAAGTAATGCAAACATACCAAAAATAAAGGCCAAGCTATAGGTGCTCCAATCGCATCTCCAACTGTAGTGAAAATTCCATAAGGCCTGATTAACTCCTCATCCCAATCCACAGGAACTTGAACTTGTACTTCACACCAATTACGACCTAGTTCTAAACCTCCCACTTGTGTTGTTGGATCAATACTTGAGATGATTCCCTTTGCAACGACATGGTCTTGATTCACTAAACTCTTGAGAGATACTATCGCACCAACCTAAAACATTAATAAATGATTCCCAATTAAAAGAATATAAACAAATAACACTATAGCTAAAATTGGAAAAGACTAATCTGTCCACCTGATACAGAAAAAAATTTAAGATTATCAGAAGAAAGTGTAGCCACAAGATAATCTGTCCACAACAAAACACACACACACTAGGTGCACACCTTTTTCAAAAAATAAACTAAAAAATTTAAAGAATTCAAGCTTATGAAAATTCTGTCCACCTGATACAGACACTAACAATCTGAAAAGAACCCTAATTTCATATTTTCAAGATTATCAGAAGAAAGTGTAGCCACAAGATGAAGAGATAAAAAGAGACATAAGTACAAATACAAGCCTCAAACAACAAACAACAACAATTTGTTGAAGGGAACTGTCTTGACTGCCAATATCAGTCCAAACTAAAATCTAAACAGACAACATGAACATGAACTGCCTAAATGTACCCTTTTTTTTCCCCAAAATTTTCCATTTTTTCTCGATTTAGGATATAACTAAAACATAAGTCCCAATACAATGCTCAATAGAACTAACGAGGAAAAACAAAATAGAGTGCAAAGAAAGCAAGGCATGCCTGTGTGAGTATCTCAAACAGCAATAGCTGCTAAATCATGAGTCAAATATAAACAACACCTTTGCCAAGTATGTAAGTGTGAACAAATAACACCTTGGATGGTAAAAAAACTTGGTAGCCCATGGAAAATGACATATCGAAAGAGTATTCTTTGATGAACAAAAACTGAACAGGTATACTTGATACGAGCCAGTAAATATGGGTAAATATGTCTGCAACTGTCTGTTCACACAGGCATGATTTAGCAGCTATTGCTGATTTATCCAGCATCCCTTGCTTTCTTTCCACTCCATTTTCTTACCAGGTCTTGTTCTGAATTCTATAGACAGAAAATCTCAAACGCATCTAGTAGGAGAACTAAACACAGTTGATGTATGTGTGTGTGCCAACTATGCAAGTTTAGTGAGCTGATCTTTTATTGGTAAGGCAAGCTGTATTGAAGAATGAAAAGAGAGAAGTGTGCACAAGAAATGCACTGCTAAACCAGAATAACCTATCGCATTCCAAATAAAAACAATCCGAGGTGTCTCAGAGTTGAGAGAAAAAAGGATAAACCATTTTTTCAACTTCAAATCCCTCAAAGAAATCCAAGAAGGGATAACTGAACCAGGGGAGGCTTCCTGAACCCAGAAAAGAGCAGGCTTGGCAAAATTTTGTGGATTGATTATTCCCAACCTTTATTGTCGTTATTTCGCTCAATCATATCTTTGAATTAGCAATGACAGCAGTTGACTCTACCTGATTGCCTCTCTTAGCTACTCGAAAGCCATACCTCCAGATGAGGCATAGCCCACCCTAAACAAAGATAATAAGGATGGCCATGACAGTGAAAGTAATAGTCCTGTGGATTTTAGTATCAGTGCTCAATATGATGTTGTTATTCATTATTAGGGTTAAACATACTATTAGATAAAGTGGCTTTAATTGAGGAAGACTAACCCAACAGACACTAAACAAAGAGCATGGGGACAATGCAACTGTTAAGCTCGTAGTTCTGTGGATTTAAGTATTGGTCTCTGTATAATGTTTGCTATTTCATGTTTCTGCTGCTTTGACAACAGATACAAAATTACATCTTGAAGTAAAATAAACTTAATATGTTAGATTGTTAGACAAAATTCACTTTGAAATCATTAGGCTTTTATATTATGGATTACATTGTAAAATGTTTGTCCTTTATATTTCTGGCAGTTTGAGACAAAAGAATTGTAAAACAACTAAACAAGTAATAAATAGCAATAAATCACCATATATACCATGTATAGATGGAGAAAGAGTTATTAGTTTCTTGGACCATAAATAGCAATCAAGACCACAAGAATGTGATTAAGAGACCGATATAACAGGTTAAAAAAATGGCAATGTCACAATGGAATTAGGATTCAACAGAAATGACTTAAATTTCTAGATAATGAAGCCACTAGAGTAGAAAAATAAAGAAGCATTGATAACTAACATTGACTCGTGAAGAATCATGGGACCATTGCTTTGAAGCCAAATAAATGAAAAAAGAATTACCCGAATTCTTGGGCATCCAACGGTGGATGATGAGTGATTCATTTGACGTTGAGAAGACATATCAGGTTCACTAGAGCAGTGATTTAGTTGGGAAGATCCGTTAGGTTCACTTGAAGGATTTGAAGGAGTGCCTTCATGCCTACCACCATTCATAAACATAGCCTCCATGCGCTCATACCTACTATTCAAATCATCATACTGTCCAACTACTTTATCTAACGAAGTCTTGAATTCCATGGCCATTCTGTAAGCTGTGGCACGACTTGGCATTGTGCCCCACAAATCGGTTGGGCAAACACCTAATCCACGCATGCGTACATTACCTGGTTTTTCTTTTCCAAGTACTTGTGCGAATATATCGTTATCACAATCAGCATTTTGTCTTGACCCTTCCGGTGCATTTTTAGCAAGTTCACGCATTTTTTCCTACAAAACATAATAATATTTGTTTGACTTGGTTTTATATGATATAAGTATATTATAAAACTAGAAATAAAATAGCAAAATAATAAACAGACCATTGCCTGTCGAGACGATTCATCCCCTGCACTCCCATCCTTCTTTGAATAACACTTGATAAATAAGTCCATACGTGGAGGGGTGTAACCCAATTGTTTTTTCTGTATGAAATATATTAGAAAACATGATATTAATTGACTTTGAAAAAAAAAACAGTCATCTTACATGTTCAAAATTAATTACCTCTTCCTCTGAAACCTTTGCAAAACTCTTTTTACCAGTTCTATGGATCATTGTTTGTTTTCCACGACTTATTTTATTCTTCTTGGCAACATCCTACACATTCATACATATACGAGAGTAAATATTCATTATAAATTTAATAATAACCTACTTGATTAAACAAAAACATCCATATGTCATACCCGATGTTCTGGAGAGTGCCATGTTTTAAGAAGTTCTTCCCATTGCTCGGCATGTACTCTTCCACACGGTGGTATGTTAGAAATTTGCTCCTGAATTGACTTTGTAGGGTCGTAATAGTTACTTTTGATAGTAGATTTCCAATTCTTCCATTTCTTACCAAGTGATTTCAATATCCAATGCTCGTGACCAAGTGGAAAGTCAAACTTATCCTGCAAATTTACCAAAAAGGAAAAACAAAATAGAGATATCATATTCATGTATCTATCCATAAGAGGAAGATATAAATAAGAATGGCACAACTTTGCAAGGCTGCAATTGAGGTTGATAACTATTCAATACATAAATGGGTCTTTCTTATTAGCTCTAATCAGTCAATAAACTAACTTTTATATAAATATCAAACCACAAAGAGAAAACATTTGAGCTCACAAAAAATATGAGAAAAATACCTGTATCATCTTCAATGCATCAGTTTTTAAGTCTTGTGGCATCTTATTCCAGCTTTTGCAAGTAAGAGGCATAAATTGTCCATTTCGTGCAATAGAACCAATGAAATGGACAAACTTACTTCTTTTCTTTCCAATTGGTTGTCCCAATTTGTTAAACTCAACAGTTGTACGCTTACCGGTACTATTGCCCCAAACCTTTTTCATAAATGTGGGCCCTCGCACCTTCTTTTTACCACCGGAATTATCTGACGTAGTTTCTTGCAGAAAAAAAAATTAAAATATTAGTTTATCATCTATGTATGTGAACAATCACTACAAGATTAAAAGAAATTACAAAAGAAATATCATTTGAACATAATATATGGTTTATTACAAACCTGGGCTAGCAGAAGCAAGATTGACTGTAGCATGAACCAAATTTTCCCTTGGTGGCTCATTGAAGTCTTGCTCATACAAGCAACGGCGAACATTAGAGGATCTTGGAGCCATCAACACTATTAAATAACTATAAAGATTATAGGTCTAGAAATTTGAAACAGACAGAATAAGTAATAAAAGGTTTCTTACAGAATACAAATTATTTGGTCCAATATACCTTACAAAAATTACATAAGACATTAACATAATACTAAAAGAAGTAGGCCCAAACAGTAATATCCAGTTAAATTTTTTAATTAAAATCCATATAAAAACCATATCAATATAACATCTCAAAAAATTATCTAAATTAACATACTACTAAAAGTAAAACAGAACCAATAACATCAAATGATAGAACTAATTAAAATCCATATAAAAGCATATCATTTCAAACAAATTAGAAGCCTCTTTTAGTGTGGCAAAGTAGCGCTCAAAGACAACCTTATTCTTCCGATCTTTACTTTGAGCGTGCACCCTCTTAACTATTTTAAGCTAGTTCAACTATCATCCCATCCATATCATGCCTTCTCCAATTAACTTCTTCATTCACATCATGAGATTGGACATTGCAAGCTTCACTTTGTAAGTATGTTTCAACATTATCGAGACTCGACACTTCAGCCATATCATAATTATCTCTAGGTTTTGTTGTAACAACAACCTTCCATCCCTTCTCGATAGGATCATTCACATAGAAAACTTGTTCAACTTGAGAAGCTAATACAAACGGATCTTTATTCGTAGCTAACTGTGTGAAGTTTACTGATATGAACCCATGGTCATCCTGCCTTTTTCTTTTTCCTCCAGACACCCAATCACACTTGAACAACACAACCTTCTTACCATCCAAATAATCTAATTCTATCATGTCATTTATAATTCCATAATATGTAACTTCCCCAACAACAGGATTGTTATCTCTTACACTTGCAAAGCTGGTGGTTTTTGCTGTAAGAATAACCCCACTATTTTGAGTTTTTCGCCTCTTTTCAAGTTCTTTAACATGAAACCTAAAACCATTGACGATAAACCCTTTGAATCTCTTCCCTATAAAATGAGGACCACGGGCCAAAGCTTTGATCTCTTCTGAAATTCGATCATCCCTCGCCAGGAACAATCTTCGAACCTAATTGGATAAAATGTATATCATAACAATGAAAATATAGATAAATAAGCCAAATAGTAACAAGTAATACCATTTTTCTACTACTTACTTCTCCAGCAAGCCATGAGGGGAAATTTTCATTGTGTAGACGTTCAATTTCATGTGGACGAGAACGCCGATTTTGAGTTTTCGTAAGGTCCAAATGTTGTCTGTACAGTTAAACTTGATAGTGTTTTATAACTTAAAATCAAAATGTTTAAATTTGAGAAAGATAAAGTTAATTGATATAATTAACTTACGTAATGAAGTCATTAATTGCATCACAGTTGAATAATACACAACGATGAGCATTGTCTAGTGTTTCTGTATCAAACACTTCTATATTTTCCTTCCCAAATGAATGACCTGTCATAGCAAAAATAGGTAATTCTGCCATAGCAGAATCCCCCTTGTCTTCATTTCTACTTGCTCGATCAAGCTTAGTCTCTACATCCTTCAAGTACCTAGAGCAGAATGTCAAGCATTCCTCCGCTAGATAGCCTTCTGTAATAGACCCTTCAGGACGACTTCTATTACGAACATACGACTTAAGTGTACACAAGTACCTATTACAATACGAGTTTTAGGCATATTAAAATATATATAAAGCTTCAATCAGAATGAAAGATTATTAGCTATAAGTGAAGTGTACCTTTCAATAGGGTACATCCAGCGGTAATGAACAGGTCCAGCAAGTTTGGCTTCAGTTGCCAAATGAATAGGTAAATGCATCATGACATCAAAAAAGGAAGGAGGAAAAATTCTCTCTAGTTGGCAAAGTGTTTTTGCAATTTGTCCTTCCAATCTAATCAAGTCACGGCCTCGGAGAACCTTTGAACATATTCCTCTAAAATAATTGGACAGTTCTATCAATGGTGAGCGTACTTGCTTAGATAAGACTCTCCGCAAAGCAATAGGCAGAAGCTGTTGCATCAAGATGTGATTGTCATGACTCTTAAGCCCTATGATTTTTGGTGGTTTGAACTGTACACATCATGAAATATTAGATGCATATCCATCTGGAACTTTAACTTTTTTTAACACGGAACAAAAAATCTCCTTCTCTTTTTTAGATAATGAAAAGCAAGCAGGAGGCAAGTATACCCGACCAGACTCATTTTGGACTGGATGAAGTTCCTTCCTAATTCCCATGTCCCTTAAGTCAAGGCAACCTTTTAAATGATCTTTTGTTTTCCCATCAAGATTCAACAATGTACCAATCACAGAGTCGCATACATTTTTCTCAATATGCATCACATCAAGATTGTGACGTACCAAATTGTCTTTCCAATATGGTAGGTCAAAAAATATGCTACACTTTTTCCAAGAATACGGCAACTCTGGATTATCTTTAACTTCTTTACCAAATCTATGTGTAAATCCACCCAATTCATCTAGCACCATTGATTCAGTTAAACGAGTTGGTGCTTTTCCCCTCTCCTCTTTTCCATTGAATGATCGCTTTTCTTTGCGGAAAGTATGGTTCTCATCCAAGAATCGACGATGGCCCATATAACAATACTTCCCGCTATGAGGTAACCATTGAGAATCTGTATGCTTGTAGCATGAGGGGCATGCGAGTTCTCCTTTAGTGCTCCAACCGGACAAGTTAGCATAAGCAGGAAAATCGCTAATGGTCCATAATAGTGCCGCACGCATTTGAAAATTCTCTCCCAACGATGCATCATAAGTTTCAACTCCATCTACCCATAAGTCAATTAATTCATCAATCAACGGCTGTAAGTAGACATCAATGTTATTGCCAGGAGCTGTAGGGCCAGGTATAAGTAAAGATAACATAAAATGGGGTTGTTTCATACACAACCAAGGTGGCAAGTTATATGGCATCAAGACAACAGGCCATGTACTATAAGCAACACTCATAGTCCGATTAGGACTAAAACCATCGCATGCTAAACCCAATCTAACATTACGTGGATCCTTAGCGAAATCGGATTTTTAAAATCAAAAGTTTGCCAAGCTGGAGAGTCTGCTGGATGCCTCATTAAACCATCTTTCGTGCGATCTTCATGATGCCACCGCATTGATGAAGTTGTCTTTGTTGACATGAACAAGCGTTGCAACCTAGGTTTTAAAGGAAAATGACGTAAAACCTTGGCTGGAACCTTTTTACTTCCATTAGACAATGCTCCTTGCTCTTCGTCATTAGCTTCACTTTTTTCCATCGCGACATCCCACATACATGACATTCCTGGTCATTAGCATGGGTTTTCCAATACAACATGCAATCATTTGGACACGCGTCAATCTTTGTATAACTAAGACCCAGTGATCCCATAAACTTCTTCACATCATAGTACGACTTTGGCAATTTCTTAACCATAGGGAACACATCATTAAGAGTTTCAAGCAACAAGGTAAATCCATCATTCGTCATTTTTCCAAGACACTTGATATGAAATAACCGGATTACAAAAGAGAGAATTGAGTAATTTTTACAATCCTCATATAATGGTTCCTCGGCATCTTTCAACAATTTGTAAAATTTAGTAGCATCCTCATTAGGTTCCTCCCTGAGATTAGGAATATCTTCTTCAACCTCATTATTATTTGTTATTCCAAATGCATCATGCAACATGCCAAGCATATCATCGTGCATTTCTGCATCATTATGCATAGGATTTACCGGAGAAGAAACTGGTGTGGCTTCACCATGAGCTACCCATTTTGTGTAACCCTTGATAAAACCATCACAAATCAGGTGTTCTCTTGCTTCATGTTCCTCTACCCACTTGCCATTTCCACACTTAACACATGGACAAATTATCTTTCCATTAATACTTGCCTTAGTGAATGCCAGCTTAAGAAATTCCTCTACTCCATCCCTATAGCTTCTGCTCACCCTAGACTGATACATCCAAATCCTATCCATTACAAAATTGTCCCTAAAAATAACACTTCTCATTAGTATACAAGAAAGAATAAATATTAACACTCAGCAAAAAGTTACATAAAAGGATGATTATATATTTTGCCATTTAAAAAAGATTAGACGGAAAATCAAACGGTAACGTCATGAGGGATGACATTGACGAGAAAATACGACATGTAGGACCAAACGACTTTGGTGTTTTATCTGTGGATTTCAAACAACTTTGGGCACAAATTGGGAACACAAATCTTGTGGTAAAACAGTAAAAAAATTTGGTGTTGCTGATGAGTGCCCAAGGCCTTGTTGGCATTTGGATTATTTATACATAACAAGAAAGCCCTTCAAAACACATTACCATTGAACAATAAAATGCCCAGGCAGCAAGGTAAAAATGTGTCTGGAAAACAGATTCAATTTCAGTAGCAGGTAATTGAAGAAATTGTAAAATATTATGAATAAAGGCTTGATTTCATTAATCAGTAGAATTCCAATATATACATGGTGTATCTTGCTTAACAAGAATCATGGAAAATATTCTAGAGATTGACTATCAACTATAAGCAAATCAAATCAAATCAAATTTATTCTAATCTAATCTAATCAAATCTAATCATATCTATACAAAATTACATATCGAATCTGTTTTATTCTCTAATACGCCCCCTCAAGCACAAAGTAACAAAGTGAAGCTTATGCTGGAATCTCGTAGAACGCCCCCATAATCCCAATAACAGAGAGATTATGAAGCTTCTTATAATGCTAAAAATGGATAGTAACCAATTAACGTTGAACAAAAACATAAGGAGCAAATTGTAATTCTCCCAAAACTTATTGTTGACAGTACTTGTCAACTCCAAAAAGTTGAATCTGCGAGACAAAATCAATTCTGAAAACTTGTCTTGATTAAAGAACAAAATATCCCCAAGAAAGTCATGAAAGTGAGAAGATAATGGAGCCACATTTAAGGCAACAAAACTCTTGATCATATGATTTGGAATTCCTGTTGTAAGTTTTTCATTACCCGATTTCAGGTATATTGGTCAAGAAATTTATGAATTAAAGTAACCAATGGACTTGATGAATCCCTAGTGACCAAGAATGAACTTCTAAAGAGATGTGACAAGGAGGGCGTAGACCATGCTCTAGAAGAAAAGAAGTGACTAATAAGTTGAGCCTTTGTGAAACATAAGGGTAGTTTCACATTGGTGGGAATCCCAAGAAAAGGATCTTCAAAAGAAGATGCACAAGTGTTGACCATAGTGGGTGGAACATGGCTTGATGGCGTTATAGATGAACCATTTGAACTAACTGATGAGGCTTCAATTGTAGCCAAATCGGGAGAATTGGTGCCTATAATTTCTTTCCCAAAAAGAAATGGCTTAGTGATAAATGGGGTGCGCTCATTTAACGGAGTCGTTGTGAAAGCATCTTCAACACTATTATGCATTTGAGGGGAAGAAGAGTGAAAAATGGTGAAAGGCGATGAGGTCAACAATGAACTTGGGGCAGAAGATAACTTTATTTGTCGTTGTTCCTCGTCGAGAAGGTGACTGAGGAGGAAATCGACCGTAACTTTAGGTTGCCGAAAATGATAAAACTTAACAAAACTATTATAGAGTGGATCAAGCCCATCAAAAATACAATTTATAAGCTCAGATTCAGAGATAGGATCTCCAGCCATAGCTAGTGCAAATGAGAGGGATTTCGCTTCAGAAAAGTAATGATATAATGATTGACAAGGGAGTTTTCGAAGAGATTGGATTTGATCGACAAGATCGTCTACATACCAATAAGAAGTAGGTGAGAGAGACGAAGTAGAATGAGTCAATGCTGAACAATTATCCATTGTAAAAAAACAAAAACAAAAAAACTTAGCAAATGATTAAATAACAATAAAGTAGATTAACAAAAGAAAATGTCCACTTTTGAGAAAGAGAAAAAGAAAGATTAATGTTTGGTCTTGTTGAGAAACCTAAAGAGCCAGACTTACTAGCCTGTGTGTTGGGCTGAAAAACAAACGGTGATAGAGAACTTTAATAAAATAAAATTATAAACAAAACAAAGGCAGCATTAGACATGAAATTAAAATTTAAATAGTTATAAAGAAGGTAGAGAGAAGAGGTTTGGAAAACTGAAAGAAAGGTAAAGTGGGGCTGCAAGGTTTAGCAGATTGTGAAGATGCCTAGTATTTTAACAAGAAAAATCTTGCTGTCTTTGATTCAAGCTGAGAAATCGAAGAAAAGTCAGTTAAGCTAAAGAAGAGAGCAAGAGAGGTAGTGGAAGCAGTTTCAGTAAAGTCCCTATCAACCGGCTCTAATACCATGAAGAAATTGTAAAATATTATGAATACAGGCTTGATTTCATTAATCAGTAGAATTCCAATATATACATGGTGTATCTTGCTTAACAAGAATCATGGAAAATATTCTAGAGATTGACTATCAACTATAAGCAAATCAAATCAAATCAAATTTATTCTAATCTAATCTAATCAAATCTAATCATATCTATACAAAATTACATATCGAATCTGTTTTATTCTCTAATAGTAATTTCAAATGCTTCCGTGTGGAGGGGTTCCACAGAACAATATCATCTTCCAAATCATACAAACAGAGCAACCCATGGCAAGAACCCAAAATCTCTGTCCCTCTAAGTTCACTACTTACTGGGTGATCAAGTTTAACGGCAGTGTCAAGAGAATCAAAATCAACGGAATAGAGATAACAGTCTCTGAGAATTATATTACGATTTGTGTTGTTTTCAAGAGACTGATTACGATCATGCTTATTTCTACAAGCTCACTTGTATCAATATTAACAAAGAAACTTTATTCACCATAAAGAATAAATAATGTCATGGGTCGAGAAATACAAAAAAAAAAAAAAATTATGTAACAAGAACATACCTCGTTCAATCTGTCAAAGAGTTTGATTTGGACTGAATCTGTAAAATCACAAAAATATCATCAAAAAATTGTACTTTTTCTCTCACGTAAAAAATCAAACAATATAGTTATAGCCCTAAATTTATTTCTAATTGCAAGTTTAATTAACGAACCCTAAGAGAAATTAAGACTCTAATCACCCAAATTAAGGCAATCAAGTCCTTTAGAATGTATGTAATCTGACAACTACGATACTGCGATGGTAAAAATCCATCAACCACTTAAACATAGAGCAGTATTGAAGATTCAATTCAAGGCCTACAATAGATTATAGTATTACGTACTGCGAGAATGGAAGAACGAAGAACGAACGAGGAGTTATACTGAAGCTTCAACTCAAGGCAATGAGAGCAATTGGGTATAGAGAAACGGATGGGCAAGAGAAATTTGGGAGAAGAAGACCGTAAGTCCTTGATTTTTGCGGGAAGAAATTTCTGGGAGAAAAAAAACCCGCCAAGGAGTTTTCTTGAAATTGTTTGGGCGGCAACAAGAAAAAAGATCGGTTTTATGCGCTGCACATTTCCTAATTGGTTGATCGTGAAATGCCTCAATACAATAATTAATTAAATAACACTTATAAAAGCCCTAATAGACTATATTATGATAAAATAATTTAATATTATGTAAGATGACTCTTATAAAAGCCCTTATACATAACTTAATGAGGCCTTTCAAGAAAACGTCCTATTTTTTAAAGCGACACTTATAAAATCCCTAATAGATGATTTTATGAGGCTTTTCATAAAAAAGCCCCTTAATAAGGGTCACAATATCTTATTTTTCTTGTAGTGTTAAAAAAATGGGTTATGACTCTAGCGGAGTCGACATGAGATAATATATTTATATTAAATACTATACGAGCGATACGAGCTATATACTAGTCGTGACTGACTCTAGCAAAGTCGAATAGGACATTATGAACAAACGTCGAATAATGTGATAAATTATTAATGAGTATAATTGACTCTACAGAGTTGAGTAATGGGTAATATAATTCTCTATATAACGTATAATAGTTTTTTGCGATGTGGGTTATGAATTAATGGGTTTATAACTCAGTAGAGTTTTGACCTTGGTTGATTTAGTCAAACATTGGTTGACTACGAGTTAAGTTGAATAAGTTGAAGTATACAACGATAACAATATGTGATATTTTATGATGGGCATGAGATGGACGATATTGTGTGATGATATTATACTTAGAGATCCTGAGTTTAGCGTAATTATTACGCCTTAATTAATGGTTGTAAGTACGAGTAAACTTACCTATGTGGGGTTATGAGTTTGTGTACATGTGAGAAACATGGTACTTTATTTTGGGATTTGGAATGAATAGCCTATCCTTGTATTATATAGGTTCCACATTGTGGACATTATCTAACAGTTGATTATACGGTGAAAATACCTTACGTTGGGGTTATGTGTGTGTCGAGCTATCACAGACATTGTTTGATGGTTGAGTTGTATAATAAGCCTACTTTACCTATTGTCCTGTTTTGTTTATATGACAGTGATTACGGACATGATGTAATTGTTCTAGTATGTGGTAGGACAATCATCCTACTTTGATGATTGATTATGTGTTTAGTATTTACAAGCACATTGAGTTGATTTGGTATGTGATTTAAGAGAACACACTTTGATTTGTTGAGAATGACGAGTGCATATCTACTTGTGCATTGCATTGAGTCCAGCTGGCATTCTTGGTAAAGTTATGGTGAGACGATGTATAGTCTTTACGAATGAGATTCGTGATCGCTATGGATCGCCGTACCGGTTCTCACACACCCTCACCTGTTGGCCACAGGTGGGATGTAGCCTCACTGTTGTAGCACTACGCATGACTTTGGTTTACTAGTAGAACCCGATGGGATCGGGGACGTCGATACTACTTACACGAGTATCGAGGCACGTTTGTTTTCTCGTGTATTGCAGGAGCAATGGAAAGTTGGAGTAAGAGAAGTGATATCCTTTATTATATGTGGTTTATTTACAAGCACTTATGTGAACATCAAGGTGCTATGTGACTTACGTGAATTGTATATCAATGATGATATTACATGTTCAATTGTGGTATATTTTTTTTTTTAAATACTTCTTTTGTTTTTTTATTGATGTCCTAAGGGGGCGTGGGAAGGGATCGAACCTGAGACCTCACACTCTGTGAAGCCCCAGCTCTGGTATATAAATGCCATTGCCATGTTACTATTATCGTTGGAGCATTATGCCATGTTATGTAGTTGCGTTAGGGTCTTGGTTTACTGTTGCATTCATACTCATAGCACACAATACATTATAGTGTCTTACGGGGTCTTTTAGACTCACCCAACAAATTCCTCAGTTTGCAGGTTGTAAGTTCCAGCGCAGTGAGGCTGGAGACTTGGAGTTTAGCAAGTTGTATTTATGTTCATATTTATGTTTCATAGTACAGTGAGGACGATGGTTGATGTAAAGTTATATAGACTTTACTTTGGGGTAGAATTATACTTGGTTATTTGTATTATTCTTTTGGTAGCCGACATGTATGTCGTGCTTATGTTTACAGTTGGTTATTACTCCAGTTATTGTTCCGGCATGTTGTGGCCAATGATGTTAATGTTGTTGTTGTTTCTTTTCCAGAGTTGTAGACTCGTGGTTACTGTTAGTTGGGTTCCGGCAGTAGTATCGCCGATGAATTGTTTTTTTTTATTTAAACAGGTTTTTATTTAGTATTCAGCTGCATTTTTTTTTTTTTTTGTATGAGCTTTTATCAGTTGATTCAATTAGTTATGTTATTTTGACGCACCGAGTTGGGATTCAACATCAGATCTCAGACCCGGGTCGTCACACACACACACACACACACACACACACACACATATATATATATATATATATATACTCTTACTTATCAAAAAAAGAAAAAAAATTCTCATAAAAAGAGAATATTTACGTTTCATGCACCGATATTACCTTCATCCAATTAAAAGAACATAAAAAATAAAAATGAAAATCAATCTTACCAGTAGGAAGTTAGTATAAGGTAGAAGGTAAGCCTTCCCCTTATACTTGGTGGAATGTGTCGACTAAGAATGGTTCTGGGGCCAACGATGATGAGTATATATATGTGCTCTATCACCATAGCAACACAAAGTGCAATCGATGAATAGCACAAAAACTCAAATATGACCTTGCGATCACGATGCTCTATCTTTGTGATCATATATATGTTACCCTGCAAAGAATATGGAACTCACTGAGATATTCTGAGAAATGTAGTTTTAAAGCAAAATGGCAGAAATGCAAATAAATTAGTTACTATAATTTCTCTTTGACCCCATTTAAACCTCACTCCTTCACCCCACAATCAAACACACACATACATACATACATACATGCAAACAAACTACTCCCTTTGTCCCTAAATGATGCCATTTTTCATATTTCTTTGTCTATAAGTCGAGCACATCTACAAATGCCCTATTTCATTTATATATATATATATATTAGGAAAGAAAAAAAATTGCTATAAATTTGATGACAATTTTGATTTTAAATTTGTAATAGAATTATTTTATCTTAGAAATAGTTGATATATATTTTAAATTTGTGATATTATTTTTCTTTTGGCTAACTTACTGTGGCGTGGAATAGTCAGTAATATAAAAAAATAAGCTAGCTACATGTAAGAAAATTAAGGAAAAATTATATAATTAACCATCGTACTAATTGGGGCTTACTGATTTCACCAATGTACTTCAATATCCCAAATGTGACCGACCTATTCTCAATTTAGGTGCGACAAAGCTCCATCCAAAAATTTAACGGGCATGTTGATGTGGACTCTATTGACTGAGCTAATGTTTGCTTCCTTAGTGTAGAATTGTAGTGTAATGATGGACCTTGATGTCGAAGAGATCCAGTTGTGAAATTCCTCTGTTTTATGTTTGCTTCCTTAGTGTAGAATTGTAGTGTAATGATGGTCCTTGACGTCGAAGAGATCCAGTTGTGAAATTCCTCTGTATTTGAACATTTTCGTACGGTTAATAGAGTCCACATCAGCAATCCTTTTAAATTTTTGGATGGAGCTTTGACGGCAAGGACCACATCGCACCTAAATTTAGAATATGTTGGTCACATTTGCGATATTGAAAGTACGTTGGTAAAATCAATAAACCCCAATTAGTACGATGGTTAATTATATAATTTTCCCAAAAAACCCCAATCGTCAACGCCGCAAGAAGCGATATACGAATTAGTTAATAAGCGTAAACTTTTTAAAAAATAAAAACGAAATTGGGTTAGAATTTGTACCACTTGATGGAATTTATGTCCACACGGAAGACTCCTCATACTTTCTCCAACACTGTGAGTCTCTAAACAGATCACGCAGTCTTCGACGTTTTGAGACTGTTCATGGGGAAAAAAAAAAGGGAGTTAAAATAAATCCTTTAGCTATATTTAATTTATTTATTTTATCTCAGCAATAAAAAATATATATATGAAAGTAGTACCTGTACTATGGATGTGAATCCATCAATCCAAGTGATATCTAAAAGGCGCCATCGGATACTGTTTGCTCTCACATGTAGCAGCATAGTGAACAGTACAACCAGAAACATAAACACATACACATATGTGAATATCTTTAGGACCCTTCCATGCCATAAATTGATCATAGCTATGATCAAACAGGCCTGCCCTCCAGAAAAAGAAATCCTGGAAAAAAATTTAATTGAATATTTATTCTGGTTTTGTTTATTTTCACAACTAAAAATCAAAAAAATACAAAGGCATGTCTTTAAAGCTGAATAAAATTTAGAATTGTGACAACTTTGACTAAGTTTTAAGTGACTTGACCATTTGACCCATTTTGTTTGACCAAAGTTAAGCAACAACACTTTGACTCTTCGACCAGGCCTTGACTCTCCATTAAACACAATTAGAGAGACTTGAAGACTCCCATTTTCATCTACCAAAACCAGACATGAACAAGAGAAAAGAAGAGAGAGTCTAGAGAGAGAGTAGTGAGAGAAAATGATGATATCTTGAGCTTTACTTGTCCAATCGATGATCCATCTTCACCGTTGCGAAGCTCTTGACAAGAGGAACACTTTTCATGGATTGCATGCTGATTTTAATGATGTAATTTTGGTTGAGGTAAGTAACTATAATATTTTGTTTTATTATGAGATGAATTGGAAGAGTAGAGCATGTAGGTGGTGTTAGTTGATCATTATTGTGTTAAATCCTTGGAAGAAACATGTGATTAGTTGCTCTAACTTATTTTATGATATATTATGTTGTTGTTTGAGGTTGCAAATATAATTGGGAGAAGACATGATGATTTTTGAAAACCAAATGCTTAGTTCTTGAAATAAGATTTGTCTCAGTTTTAAGGCATGATGTTGAATTTTCTGGGAAGAATCCGTCCATGGGAATTATCTAAATTTTGGATATGTTTTACATTAATATGTTTTGCAAAATCCTGAAAATTTTCATAAATTTTAGAGGTCGGGAAGTACCTCGTTTAGGTTGCGTATTATCGATACGCAGAATGAAATGTTGCTGGAAATTCTGGGTTGTAATTTCAACTTTATGTGGTTGCATGTGGATGAATACAAGTCCAAATTGACTAATTCAAAATGGTAAATTATAGTTCAAGATGTCTAATTTAGAAATATGAAAGAATGATAATATTTGAATTTTCATAAAATATTTGGTGAATTTAATGGCACGGCTACGCAGTGCTGAATAAGTAACGTTATTATTAGTCTTCAAGAATTAGAGACTCGTTGAGTTGCAATTGTTGTTATTGTTAAACATCGAGTATTAGTAACTCGCTGGGATTTCGTAAGAAGTTACTCGCGATGAACTTGCGAGATTTATATAGGTGTTAAACACACCAAACATGGGTATTGCGATTAATGTTGTTAATTAGGGACGATACTGCGATTCGTCCCGATGTTTAAAAAAATGGGTTATGACTCTAGCGGAGTCGACATGAGATAATATATTTATATTAAATACTATACGAGCGATACGAGCTATATACTAGTCGTGACTGACTCTAGCAAAGTCGAATAGGACATTATGAACAAACGTCGAATAATGTGATAAATTATTAATGAGTATAATTGACTCTACAGAGTTGAGTAATGGGTAATATAATTCTCTATATAACGTATAATAGTTTTCTGCGATGTGGGTTATGAATTAATGGGTTTATAACTCAGTAGAGTTTTGACCTTGGTTGATTTAGTCAAACATTGGTTGACTACGAGTTAAGTTGAATAAGTTGAAGTATACAACGATAACAATATGTGATATTTTATGATGGGCATGAGATGGACGATATTGTGTGATGATATTATACTTAGAGATCCTAAGTTTAGCGTAATTATTACGCCTTAATTAATGGTTGTAAGTACGAGTAAACTTACCTATGTGGGGTTATGAGTTTGTGTACATGTGAGAAACATGGTACTTTATTTTGGAATTTGGAATGAATAGTCTATCCTTGTATTATATAGGTTCCACATTGTGGACATTATCTAACAGTTGATTATACGGTGAAAATACCTTACGTTGGGGTTATGTGTGTGTCGAGCTATCACAGACATTGTTTGATGGTTGAGTTGTGTAATAAGCCTACTTTACCTATTGTCCTGTTTTGTTTATATGATCAGTGATTACGGACATGATGTAATTGTTCTAGTATGTGGTAGGACAATCATCCTACTTTGATGATTGATTATGTGTTTAGTATTTACAAGCACATTGAGTTGATTTGGTATGTGATTTAAGAGAACACACTTTGATTTGTTGAGAATGACGAGTACATATCTACTTGTGCATTGCATTGAGTCCAGCTGGCATTCTTGGTAAAGTTATGGTGAGACGATGTATAGTCTTTACGAATGATCTTGGTAAAGTTATGGTGAGACGATGTATAGTCTTTACGAATGAGATTCGTGATCGCTATGGATCGCCGTACCGGTTCTCACACACCCTCACCTGTTGGCCACAGGTGGGATGTAGCCTCACTGTTGTAGCACTACGCATGACTTTGGTTTGCTAGTAGAACCCGATGGGATCGGGGACGTCGATACTATTTACACGAGTATCGAGGCACGTTTGTTTTCTCGTGTATTGCAGGAGCAATGGAAAGTTGGAGTAAGAGAAGTGATATCCTTTATTATATGTGGTTTATTTACAAGCACTTATGTGAACATCAAGGTGCTATGTGACTTACGTGAATTGTATATCAATGATGATATTACATGTTCAATTGTGGTATATATTTTTTTTTTAATACTTCTTTTTTTTTTATTGATGTCCTAAGGGGGCGTGGGAAGGGATCGAACCTGAGACCTCACACTCTGTGAAGCCCCAGCTCTGGTATATAAATGCTATTGCCATGTTACTATTATCGTTGGAGCATTATGCCATGTTATGTAGTTGCGTTAGGGTCTTGGTTTACTGTTGCATTCATACTCATAGCACACAATACATTATAGTGTCTTACGGGGTCTTTTAGACTCACCCAACAAATTCCTCAGTTTGCAGGTTGTAAGTTCCAGCGCAGTGAGGCTGGAGACTTGGAGTTTAGCAAGTTGTATTTATGTTCATATTTATGTTTCATAGTACAGTGAGGACGATGGTTGATGTAAAGTTATATAGACTTTACTTTGGGGTAGAATTATACTTGGTTATTTGTATTATTCTTTTGGTAGCCGACATGTATGTCGTGCTTATGTTTACAGTTGGTTATTACTCCAGTTATTGTTCCGGCATGTTGTGGCCGATGATGTTAATGTTGTTGTTTCTTTTCCAGAGTTGTAGACTCGTGGTTGCTATTAGTTGGGTTCCGGAAGTAGTATCGCCGATGAATTGTTTTTTTTTATTTAAACAGGTTTTTATTTAGTATTCCGCTGCATTATTATTTTTTTTTTTTTGTATGAGCTTTTATCAGTTGATTCAATTAGTTATGTTATTTTGACGCACCGAGTTGGGATTCAACATCAGATCTCAGACCCGGGTCGTCACACACACACACACAATCACACAAACACACACACACATATATATATATATATACTCTTACTTATCAAAAAAAGAAAAAAATTTCTCATAAAAAGAGTATTTACGTTTCATGCACCGATATTACCTTCATCCAATTAAAAGAACATAAAAAATAAAAATGAAAATCAATCTTACCAGTAGGAAGTTAGTATAAGGTAGAAGGTAAGCCTTCCCCTTATACTTGGTGGAATGTGTCGACTAAGAATGGTTCTGGGGCCAACGATGATGAGTATATATATGTGCTCTATCACCATAGCAACACAAAGTGCAATCGATGAATAGCACAAAAACTCAAATATGACCTTGCGATCACGATGCTCTATCTTTGTGATCATATATATGTTACCCTGCAAAGAATATGGAACTCACTGAGATATTCTGAGAAATGTAGTTTTAAAGCAAAATGGCAGAAATGCAAATAAATTAGTTACTATAATTTCTCTTTGACCCCATTTAAACCTCACTCCTTCACCCCACAATCAAACACACACATACATACATACATACATGCAAACAAACTACTCCCTTTGTCCCTAAATGATGCCATTTTTCATATTTCTTTGTCTATAAGTCGAGCACATCTACAAATGCCCTATTTCATTTATATATATATATATATTTAGGAAAGAAAAAAAATTGCTATAAATTTGATGACAATTTTGATTTTAAATTTGTAATAGAATTATTTTATCTTAGAAATAGTTGATATATATTTTAAATTTGTGATATTAATTTTCTTTTGGCTAACTTACTGTGGCGTGGAATAGTCAGTAATATAAAAAAATAAGCTAGCTACATGTAAGAAAATTAAGGAAAAATTATATAATTAACCATCGTACTAATTGGGGCTTACTGATTTCACCAATGTACTTCAATATCCCAAATGTGACCGACCTATTCTCAATTTAGGTGCGACAAAGCTCCATCCAAAAATTTAACGGGCATGTTGATGTGGACTCTATTGACTGAGCTAATGTTTGCTTCCTTAGTGTAGAATTGTAGTGTAATGATGGACCTTGATGTCGAAGAGATCCAGTTGTGAAATTCCTCTGTTTTATGTTTGCTTCCTTAGTGTAGAATTGTAGTGTAATGATGGTCCTTGACGTCGAAGAGATCCAGTTGTGAAATTCCTCTGTATTTGAACATTTTCGTACGGTTAATAGAGTCCACATCAGCAATCCTTTTAAATTTTTAGATGGAGCTTTGGCGGCAAGGACCACATCGCACCTAAATTTAGAATATGTTGGTCACATTTGCGATATTGAAAGTACGTTGGTAAAATCAATAAACCCCAATTAGTACGATGGTTAATTATATAATTTTCCCAAAAAACCCCAATCGTCAACGCACTGCAAGAAGCAGATATACAGAATTAGTTAATAAGCGTAAACTTTTTTAAAAAATAAAAACGAAATTGGGTTAGAATTTGTACCACTTGATGGAATTTATGTCCACACGGAAGACTCCTCATACTTTCTCCAACACTGTGAGTCTCTAAACAGATCACGCAGTCTTCGACGTTTTGAGACTGTTCATGGGGAAAAAAAAAAGGGAGTTAAAATAAATCCTTTAGCTATATTTAATTTATTTATTTTATCTCAGCAATAAAAAATATATATATGAAAGTAGTACCTGTACTATGGATGTGAATCCATCAATCCAAGTGATATCTAAAAGGCGCCATCGGATACTGTTTGCTCTCACATGTAGCAGCATAGTGAACAGTACAACCAGAAACATAAACACATACACATATGTGAATATCTTTAGGACCCTTCCATGCCATAAATTGATCATAGCTATGATCAAACAGGCCTGCCCTCCAGCAAAAGAAATCCTGGAAAAAAATTTAATTGAATATTTATTCTGGTTTTGTTTATTTTCACAACTAAAAATCAAAAAAATACAAAGGCATGTCTTTAAAGCTGAATAAAATTTAGAATTGTGACAACTTTGACTAAGTTTTAAGTGACTTGACCATTTGACCCATTTTGTTTGACCAAAGTTAAGCAACAACACTTTGACTCTTCGACCAGGCCTTGACTCTCCATTAAACACAATTAGAGAGACTTGAAGACTCCCATTTTCATCTACCAAAACCAGACATGAACAAGAGAAAAGAAGAGAGAGTCTAGAGAGAGAGTAGTGAGAGAAAATGATGATATCTTGAGCTTTACTTGTCCAATCGATGATCCATCTTCACCGTTGCGAAGCTCTTGACAAGAGGAACACTTTTCATGGATTGCATGCTGATTTTAATGATGTAATTTTGGTTGAGGTAAGTAACTATAATATTTTGTTTTATTATGAGATGAATTGGAAGAGTAGAGCATGTAGGTGGTGTTAGTTGATCATTATTGTGTTAAATCCTTGGAAGAAACATGTGATTAGTTGCTCTAACTTATTTTATGATATATTATGTTGTTGTTTGAGGTTGCAAATATAATTGGGAGAAGACATGATGATTTTTGAAAACCAAATGCTTAGTTCTTGAAATAAGATTTGTCTCAGTTTTAAGGCATGATGTTGAATTTTCTGGGAAGAATCCGTCCATGGGAATTATCTAAATTTTGGATATGTTTTACATTAATATGTTTTGCAAAATCCTGAAAATTTTCATAAATTTTAGAGGTCGGGAAGTACCTCGTTTAGGTTGCGTATTATCGATACGCAGAATGAAATGTTGCTGGAAATTCTGGGTTGTAATTTCAACTTTATGTGGTTGCATGTGGATGAATACAAGTCCAAATTGACTAATTCAAAATGGTAAATTATAGTTCAAGATGTCTAATTTAGAAATATGAAAGAATGATAATATTTGAATTTTCATAAAATATTTGGTGAATTTAATGGCACGGCTACGCAGTGCTGAATAAGTAACGTTATTATTAGTCTTCAAGAATTAGAGACTCGTTGAGTTGCAATTGTTGTTATTGTTAAACATCGAGTATTAGTAACTCGCTGGGATTTCGTAAGAAGTTACTCGCGATGAACTTGCGAGATTTATATAGGTGTTAAACACACCAAACATGGGTATTGCGATTAATGTTGTTAATTAGGGACGATCTGCGATTCGTCCCGATGTTTAAAAATGGGTTATGACTCTAGCGGAGTCGACATGAGATAATATATTTATATTAAATACTATACGAGCGATACGAGCTATATACTAGTCGTGATGACTCTAGCAAAGTCGAATAGGACATTATGAACAAACGTCGAATAATGTGATAAATTATTAATGAGTATAATTGACTCTACGAGTTGAGTAATGGGTAATATAATTCTCTATATAACGTATAATAGTTTTCTGCGATGTGGGTTATGAATTAATGGGTTTATAACTCGGTAGAGTTTTGACCTTGGTTGATTTAGTCAAACATTGGTTGACTACGAGTTAAGTTGAATAAGTTGAAGTATACAACGATAACAATATGTGATATTTTATGATGGGCATGAGATGGACGATATTGTGTGATGATATTATACTTAGAGATCCTAAGTTTAGCGTAATTATTACGCCTTAATTAATGGTTGTAAGTACGAGTAAACTTACCTATGTGGGGTTATGAGTTTGTGTACATGTGAGAAACATGGTACTTTATTTTGGAATTTGGAATGAATAGTCTATCCTTGTATTATATAGGTTCCACATTGTGGACATTATCTAACAGATTGATTATACGGTGAAAATACCTTACGTTGGGGTTATGTGTGTGTCGAGCTATCACAGACATTGTTTGATGGTTGAGTTGTGTAATAAGCCTACTTTACCTATTGTCCTGTTTTGTTTATATGATCAGTGATTACGGACATGATGTAATTGTTCTAGTATGTGGTAGGACAATCATCCTACTTTGATGATTGATTATGTGTTTAGTATTTACAAGCACATTGAGTTGATTTGGTATGTGATTTAAGAGAACACACTTTGATTTGTTGAGAATGACGAGTACATATCTACTTGTGCATTGCATTGAGTCCAGCTGGCATTCTTGGTAAAGTTATGGTGAGACGATGTATAGTCTTTACGAATGATCTTGGTAAAGTTATGGTGAGACGATGTATAGTCTTTACGAATGAGATTCGTGATCGCTATGGATCGCCGTACGGTTCTCACACCCTCACTGTTGGCCACGGTGGGATGTAGCCTCACCGTTGTAGCACTACGCATGACTTTGGTTTGCTAGTAGAACCCGATGGGATCGGGGACGTCGATACTACTTACACGAGTATCGAGGCACGTTTGTTTTCTCGTGTATTGCAGGAGCAATGGAAAGTTGGAGTAAGAGAAGTGATATCCTTTATTATATGTGGTTTATTTACAAGCACTTATGTGAACATCAAGGTGCTATGTGACTTACGTGAATTGTATATCAATGATGATATTACATGTTCAATTGTGGTATATATTTTTTTAATACTTCTTTTTTTTATTGATGTCCTAAGGGGCGGAAGGGATCGAACACGAGACCTCACACTCGTGAAGCCCCACGGTATATAAATGCTATTGCCATGTTACTATTATCGTTGGAGCATTATGCCATGTTATGTAGTTGCGTTAGGGTCTTGGTTTACTGTTGCATTCATACTCATAGCACACAATACATTATAGTGTCTTACGGGGTCTTTTAGACTCACCCAACAAATTCCTCAGTTTGCAGGTTGTAAGTTCCAGCGCAGTGAGGCTGGAGACTTGGAGTTTAGCAAGTTGTATTTATGTTCATATTTATGTTTCATAGTACAGTGAGGACGATGGTTGATGTAAAGTTATATAGACTTTACTTTGGGGTAGAATTATACTTGGTTATTTGTATTATTCTTTTGGTAGCCGACATGTATGTCGTGCTTATGTTCTGATTGGTTATTACTCCGTTATTGTTCCGGCATGTTGTGGCCGATGATGTTAATGTTGTTGTTGTTTCTTTTCCAGAGTTGTAGACTCGTGGTTGCTGTTAGTTGGGTTCCGACAGTAGTATCGCCGATGAATTGTTTTTTTTTTATTTAAACAGGTTTTTATTTAGTATTCCGCTGCATTATTATTTTTTTTTTTGTATGAGCTTTTATCAGTTGATTCAATTAGTTATGTTATTTTGACGCACCGAGTTGGGATTCAACATCGATCTCGGACCCGGGTCGTCACACACACACACACACACACACACACACATATATATATATATATATACTCTTACTTATCAAAAAAGAAAAAATCTCATAAAAGAGTATTTACGTTTCATGCACCGATATTACCTTCATCCAATTAAAAGAACATAAAAAATAAAAATGAAAATCAATCTTACCAGTAGGAAGTTAGTATAAGGTAGAAGGTAAGCCTTCCCCTTATACTTGGTGGAATGTGTCGACTAAGAATGGTTCTGGGGCCAACGATGATGAGTATATATATGTGCTCTATCACCATAGCAACACAAAGTGCAATCGATGAATAGCACAAAAACTCAAATATGACCTTGCGATCACGATGCTCTATCTTTGTGATCATATATATGTTACCCTGCAAAGAATATGGAACTCACTGAGATATTCTGAGAAATGTAGTTTTAAAGCAAAATGGCAGAAATGCAAATAAATTAGTTACTATAATTTCTCTTTGACCCCATTTAAACCTCACTCCTTCACCCCACAATCAAACACACACATACATACATACATACATGCAAACAAACTACTCCCTTTGTCCCTAAATGATGCCATTTTTCATATTTCTTTGTCTATAAGTCGAGCACATCTACAAATGCCCTATTTCATTTATATATATATATATATATATATATATATATAGGAAAGAAAAAAAATTGCTATAAATTTGATGACAATTTTGATTTTAAATTTGTAATAGAATTATTTTATCTTAGAAATAGTTGATATATATTTTAAATTTGTGATATTAATTTTCTTTTGGCTAACTTACTGTGGCGTGGAATAGTCGTAATATAAAAAATAAGCTAGCTACATGTAAGAAAATTAAGGAAAAATTATATAATTAACCATCGTACTAATTGGGGCTTACTGATTTCACCAATGTACTTCAATATCCCAAATGTGACCGACCTATTCTCAATTTAGGTGCGACAAAGCTCCATCCAAAAATTTAACGGGCATGTTGATGTGGACTCTATTGACGGAGCTAATGTTTGCTTCCTTAGTGTAGAATTGTAGTGTAATGATGGACCTTGATGTCGAAGAGATCCAGTTGTGAAATTCCTCTGTTTTATGTTTGCTTCCTTAGTGTAGAATTGTAGTGTAATGATGGTCCTTGACGTCAAAGAGATCCAGTTGTGAAATTCCTCTGTATTTGAACATTTTCGTACGGTTAAAAGAGTCCACATCAGCAATCCTTTTAAATTTTTGGATGGAGCTTTGACGGCAAGGACCACTTCGCACCTAAATTTAGAATATGTTGGTCACATTTGCGATATTGAAAGTACGTTGGTAAAATCAATAAACCCCAATTAGTACGATGGTTAATTATATAATTTTCCCAAAAAAAAACTGTGTCCATTTCCTCTTTAAGAATATATTTTAGTTACTAGAAATGGGGTTAAATGGGGCAAAAAAGGGAATCGAAAAAATCGTAGTAGTGTGAGAAAAGGATCGCCTTTAATTACCCACTACGGGAATGTGAATGAAAAAACTATAATGGAGTGGGAATGGAAAAGCAAATGCCATCTCATCACGTCGCATTGCCATCACTAGGTCCACCACCATCACAGCTTGTTGTTGAGCCATTTAACTCCAAAGTCTCCCACGTTAACTCCAGCCTTCACAATTGTTAGTACTTTCATCTATTTTAGTTCTTGACGCTTGCTTTCTCCCTTCCTTTGCCTTCGTGTTCTTTCATTTTATATTTGATTGTGGGTTTAAAAATTGGATTCCTATCGGTTCAACATTCGGCAAGACACATTGTGGTTTTCTATTTGATTCAATCTATGCCGAGGGTTTGGTTTAATTCATTAGCACTTGTTGCTTATTTTATAGGTCTATTTCAATTCCATGTTTCATTTGTTCTTGATTTATCTCTCTGAGTTCGAAATCCCAATAAAAATTCATGTTCAAATGAGCCGAGCACTTTCTCAAGCCGAGCAAAACATTCTCAAACGAGCCGACCTGGAAGAGTAATTTTTAGGCTCCTCATTAAAGAGCTCGAGTCTTGGTCGGAAATGAAAGGCCCAGCTGGAACCCTCTAAAGCTCAGCTTGGTTTGGCTCGTTTGCTGCCCCACTTGAGTTGAGGGGGAGTGTTATGAGAGTTTGAATCTGTTTTTAAGGATTGGAATCCACTTGGGTTTAGGATTTGATGTTAGCCTTCAGAATCCTCTTCGGTTTAGGATTGACGTTAGAGTGTGTTTGTGTGTGTGTGTGTGTGTGTGTATATATATATATATGGGGAGTATTTAATTATTACTACATCTCACTAACCATTCATGGTTATTATTGTTATTATTCATTAGATCAAAAATCAATGGCTAAGATTTAATGGTTAGTTGAAAAATGCAATTAATGCAAGTGGGTGAGTCATTTAATGCAATTAATCTTAGCCATTGATTTTTTATCCAATGGTTGATATAATGGTAACCATCAATGATTAGTGAAATGTAATAATCATTGAATACTCCTCCACATATATATATATATATATATATGTGTGTGTGTGTGTGTGTGTGTGTGTGTGTAAGTATGTATGTATGCATATATATATATATATATATATATATATATATATATATGTTGTACTCTGTTCAGTTTTATAAGACAAGAAAAGATAAGTAGTTAGTACTATTTCCGTTCTTTCTCTCTTTCCTCTTTCCTCTTTATGTTATAGTTATTGTGTGTTAATTGAAAAGAATTATGTTGCAAATTTAAGATTTTGAGAGGGACAATGAGAGATGTGTTGAAAAGAGACCAAGTAGGGGAGGAGACTCCAAAGAAACCAAGTCATTCCTCCCGCTTTTATATATTAGGATAGGTATACCAATTGGATGCTTTATCAAATTACTCTAAACATTGATTTCCTAAGGTCTCAACCACTTTACCCTCGAATGGTCATTGTTGCGGTCATTCCTTGTTGGAGGTTATCATGCAGTCTCTACTCTATATATTAGATATTCTACTCATCTTTTTAAGGTTTTTTATTTGATAACGGGCGCTGATGTGGTTCTTAGGTAATAACGCCACCCCCGCCCAAAAAAAAAAATCCCCCTCCCTCCCCTTCTTTAGATCCCATTTTAGCTCTCTCAAACATACATCACTTCCTCCTCGATGTATACTCCATTATCTAAAATGAAAAGTCAAACTTTTAGGTTATTAAAATTGTAATTGTATTTATCTATATTTCTTTTATTATGCCTGCCTCTCTCTTTCATACCCTATCTTTTGCATCCAATTTTGCGGGAGAGGCACCTAACAAGTTAATTTTTGGCTAGCCCAAAAAACTAGCCCATTCTTTTTGGGTGAAAAATGTATTATCCCTTCGTTCCTAAATTACGGTCATGTTTGACTTTTTTGATCAAATAAGAAACTTTTTTAAATGGAAATTTGACATATATTATTTTATTTTTTTCAAAATTATAAAACATGTAATTTGTAGTATTTTTATATTTTTTTGTTTTTTCCAAAATTATAAAATATGTGATTTGTAGTACTTTTAAAATACTACAAATTACATGTTTTATAATTTTGAAAAAAATAAAATAATATATGTCAAATTTGCATTTAAAAACATCCTTTTGACCAAAAAAAAAGTCAAACAAAACCATAATTTTGGGAACCGAGGGAGTATATGTTTGTCACGTAATTTATATTAATTTGTTCATGCTGTATATATGCTTGTTTGGAATGTATATACTTTGTTCAAAAAATTAGCCCCAAGTTGGGGAACTCATCGGGTGCAAGAGCCGAAATCTTCCCACCCTCGCCACTACAATAGTTTTGAAATTTGAGAAGGTTTCTTTCAATCTTGTTTTGGATTGATTACTTACTTTACATGTGTTTGTATGACCTTCTCCCTATTTGTGAGTATGTTTCTTTCAGCCTAGCGTAGAATCTTCCCACCCTTGTTGCTACACTACTTCTGATTATGAGTATGTTTCTTTCAATTTTCTTTTGGAGATTTTTTTTTTTTTGATAAATAATAGATATATTAATCACAACGCCAAAACAGGTGGCGTGTCCTTTGTATACAGGGAGTATACTACCAAAAGAGCTATACATCAAAATGAAACATCAAGACTCTACACTAGGCTTCCCAGATCTTGGAAAATTTTCAGCGCACCAGAAATGAAGAGTCCGAAAAGTGTCCTTAACCCTATCAATGTTAAATTCCACGTTTTCGAAAACCCTTCTATTCCTTTCCTTCCAGATATTCCAACAAATGGCCAAAGGGGCTGCTTGCCAAAATACATGCCTCCTTTTCCTTTTGCAAAGAGACCAACTCCTGATAAGATCTAAAATGGATCTAGGCATAACCCAAGATATATTGACAAGACGAAAAAGAGTGTTCCAAATTCTCACCAGTAACAGTAAATGATTCACACTCTCTTCATCCTTTTGTACATGAAGCACTGGTTCACATAAACCTTTTCCTTGCCCTTAGCCTCCCGCGAAGCTTCCCAAGCAAAGAAGGCTACTCTACGAGGAGCCTTTGATTTCCAAATAACCCTCCATGGATAAGAAAATAAAATCTTCTACTTTCTGTCAACACCGAATAAAAAGACCACTGAAAACACCCTCTTCTTTGTCCCAACCCAAAGCACTATATCTTCTCTGTCCTCATTCACTGATTCAGCATAAAGTAATTGAAGAAACTCACCAATTTCTCCAAGTTCCCAATACTGAAAACCCCTACGAAAAGAAGGGTTCCAGATTGCTCTACCTCCCGAAATCTCTAGAACCGATCTGACCAGTTCATCTTGATTTACTGCAAGACTGTAGAGATTAGGAAACTTTCTCCGCAATTCCATATCTCCGCACCAAATCTCCTTCGAAAATCTGACATGCTCACTGTTCCCTATAGCAAAAGAAATCCGTCTGCCGAAAGAATCTCATCCTTTCCTAATCCCTTTCCACACACTACTCCCAACAGATGAAGAAATTTCCTTAGGGATCCAGCGTGATGACTTCCAACTCCATATTTGCCCACCACCACCTGCCACCACAAAGCTTTTCTATCAACAAAATACCGCCACAACCACTTGCCCAAAAGCGCTCTATTAAAAAGCTTGAGATTTTTAACTCCCAGACCCCCTTCCCGAATGTTATAGCAAATTGTACCCCACTTAACAAGGTAGTATTCTCCAATCTCTTCAAAACTGATACTGGAATCGGGAACAAAGACAAAAAGTAAGTTGGAAGATTGGCCAGGGTACTTTTAATCAAAGTCAACCAGCTACCTTTAGATAAGAATTGTCTCTTCCAACCCGCCAATCTCCTCTCAAACCTTTCGACAACCGGGTTTGAGTAGGAGTTTAGTAGTATAAATAAAAATTCCAAATAGTCACACTTCTGGATGGAGCACCGAGTGGAAGACCAAGATAAGACGATGGACGAAGAGCAGCCTTGCATCCAAAAAAAGAAGTCAGTTCACCACTAAACCCACCGGAATGATCTCACACTTGTTAATATTTATATTTAATCCCGACGCCGCTTGGAAAAACAAAAGAACTAAACAAAGATATCCCAATTGAGACCTATTAGCCTCACAGAAGACGAGAGAGCCATCCGCGAACAAAAGATGAGAAACCGTCAGCTCAGACCCAATGACCCCACTTTGAACCCTTGTATAAAACCGCCCATGATGTATCAAAAAGACGGCTCAAAGCCTCCATAATCACAAGAAACAGAAAAGGGGATAATGGATCTCCTTGCCGAAGACCTCTTGAACTCAAGAAGAAACCTGTTGATTCCCCAATCACCAAAACAGAAAATCTCACCGTAATTCCTCCACTTCTCACCGAACCCCATTCTACCTAGAAGATAAGTCAAGAAATCCCACTTGACATGGTCATACGCCTTCTCGATATCCAATTTGCAAAGCAAACCCGGCATCCCACTCCACAACCTTGCATCAACCACCTCATTGGCTATCAAAGCTACATCTAAGTGCCGTCCTCCCACAAGAGCATGCTACAAATCTGAAATTACCTCGCCGATCAACTTTCTTAAACGATTCGAAAGGACCTTTGCTATAATCTTATAAACCCCCCTGTGAGACCATGGATCTAAAATCCCTAAAGTCCAATGCTTCATTTTTTTTGGGAATGAGAGCGATGAAAGACACATCAAGACTTTTTCTCAAAACTCTCGACATCATAAAGAGAATGGAACACCTCCATAACATCATCCTTCACCAACCTTCGGGACCCAAAGTTTTGTCTCCACTCATACTCCGCAATGCTATAACTACTTCCTCTTTCGAAAACGGCTGCTCCGGCAAAATCATGCTTCGTGCGACAATGATTTAAAATCAATCCCATCCAACTCCAGATGCCAATATCCTCCACCTTTGTAAAGCTCCTAGTAGAAATCCATTATCCCTTGTTTAATTTCAGCTTTATCTTCCAACTGATTTCTTCATTGATAAGAAGTCTCTTGATTTCCATCTTCAATAAATCACGGTGAGTGACTTCCTCGCTGTTCAGACCTCTCTCACTTTCTTTTTCGTCTAGTCGTCTAACTTCTTCCATAGCATGAGATATTCTACTTTCTATCCTCCCAAACGTCTCTCAGTTCCACACCTTTAAATCCTCCTTAAACAACTTTAGCTTTCTCGCCAACTTGAAGCACGGCCTCCCTACAACCTCATAAGACTTCCATTTCAAATGCAACCAATCCATAAATCCAAGTTCAGTTAACCACATTTTCGAACCTAAACGGGGATTTCCTTCTATCCATACTTCCACATTCAAGCAAGAGGGGCATGATCCGAGATAACCCTCGCCCAATATGCCGAAAAAAGGAATCCATCTATCCTTGAACACTGCCTCCTATCACCACCTCTGAACCATGTAAAAGAGCACCCTTCTAAGGGTAAATCAACCATGGCTTGTTAATGATGTCATTAAACTCCACCATGGCCTGAGATATCACCCGCGATCCAATTCGTTCTTCGGGGAAGCGGATAATATTGAAATCTCCCCAATGCACCACAGAAGATTCCTGCCTTACCTCTCTTGACTCGACCCATAAAACCCTCGGGAGTCATCTAAACACGGACCGTAATCACCTGAAAAAACCAAGTGAAGCCGTCCTCCACACCTTTTAAAACATGAAACGGAGTGAGATCCAAAAAAAACTGACTAATTTGGACAAGACTCTGCTATCCCACATCACCAGTATACCACCAGAAGAGCCCCGACAGCCCCAAGATGAACCCAATCTGACCATCTGCACCCCCCTCCCCACACTAACTATAATATTTTTATCGATCGTCCCCATTTTAGTTTCTTGTAGACAGACAACTTGAGGTTTCCACTTTCTAATAACTCTTTGAACGATCTGTCTCGTCTCTTCGCACTATCATAATTTTCAGATCCATATTAACAGTGATTTCTTTTCCTCCTTCTCACCCCTTCCTTATTGGTAAACCCTTCAAAGTTTAGACTGCAACCCAATTGCTTGAGCTCCCTCATGATCCCCTTTCGAGATTTACCCCTATTTACAGCACCCCTTTTACTGGAAGCAGTTCGTCCCCTTTCAATTTCCATTAGCAAGTCCACAATTTTGTCTTCATACCCCACACAAGACACTCCTAGAAATCTCCCAAAATCTTTGCCCCTTTTTATAACCCAACATGAGATATCTGACTTCCCATCTTCGCTCACAACAATCTCAAGACCACTCAAATCCTCAGGCCTAATCATTGCCAAGGGAGAGCACTCTATGATTTCTTCTGTATCAGCTTTCGTACACTCGGGCGTCTGCAGAGGAGCTTCATCCTCAACGCTGGAATGCGACTTATCTGATTGAATGTCGACAAAACCCTCCTTTTCCCAAATTCTGATTTCTAATAGGTGTCGCCCATTCATGCCATATCCCCTTTTCTTGACAAAAACCTCCTTCTGCCTGTCCACTACATACTAATTCCTTACCGATCTGACCTCACGTCGACTTGCAGCGTGTTTGCGTATACTTCAAGAGTTTGCCTTCGCTTTGGGCTCTTCTATAGCTCGATCCAACGCTGCTAGCCTGATTGGCAAAGGAAGGATGTCACGAGAATTTTTTAATGTTGGATGGAAGAGGCCCCAAAAGTTTTTCCCCAAATTCAGCATTTATCTGCATCTCCACTAGACCATCAGGCCACTTTGGATGCCACATAGATGATGGCCCGCTGGGAATTATTTCACCCCTATCCTGACCAACCAGCCCACAAGCCCTAAAATCTTCCTGTCCTTTCTGAAGTCTGCTTGGGCTGTTGTTTATAGAAATTTGTGGGCTGCGAACAGGCCCACTTACAAAAGGCTCAGAAGCAAACACCTTAGAACCTTTATTCTTTGCTCCTATAATACTTCCCGAAACGGCTTCGTTTCCAACCTGCTGGGTTCTCGACCCTAGTCCTCTTTTCTCCCCCAAAACGGCACCATCACAAGGATCAGATTCAAAATTTGAATCCTCACTTACCCACGTGCTCCGACTGTCACTCCGTCCAGATCTGACTTCACGCCATCGTCTTTCCCCTACTCCATCCCTACGCACGTGCTTTCGATTCCCCACCTTCGCCCCTCTCTCCGTCTTCTTCCTAAGACCACCGTCATCACTATCGAAAGGATTCCAGTGGTGGCAAAATGCGGCAGTCTCCGCCCAGATGGGAACCACAAACATACGTCTTCCGATGCCAATACGAACACAAGCCGGCACCTTCTCTGAGAATCGAACAAGGATCTGAGCTCATCTAAAATCTAGTCTCTTCTCTATTGTTTCGTCTATCGCAATAAAACCTCCACATCTACGGCCAATTTCCTGAAACTGTTGATCCCCATAGATGAAGGGCCAACCCTAAAGCTCTTACCCACTCGACCTCCGGCCTACGGCCATCTCAATGACAACATGCCACTGCATCTCATCGATCGAGAAAAGGGGCAACTGATTCACCACCCAATTCTTTTCCTCTAAAATACGAGTAGCTTCCTCCTTCGAAGGAAATTCAAACACCAAGTATTTTCCATGCATATCCACCACCCTGACACCTCTGGCTATCTTCCATCTTCGATTCACCCAACTTTGGACTTCGTTCCTGGGGGTATGGCACTCTCCAGATTGCCAGCCTACCAACCAAGCATCTATCAAGAAATTTCAAGTTATTTGCACAAGATCGTTCCTCCACCATGAAGTCCACATCCGGTTGGCCTTTACCCTGCGCTAAATTGAGCCTTAAATTAGGCCATGGGGGAATTTCCACCACCGCCTTGAAGGACGTCTTGATATTACTCTTTATGCCAAGATTCTCCTTTGAAGAACGACCAATCTTGTCACCCTCGTCCGAGAGACTTACAAATCTTCGCAGTTTCTCAGCCACCAGCCCCCAACCATAATCCGGTCCAAGCTCAGGGATACATATCATTCCAGACCAACCGATTCCCCTAACCTCCAATCTGCCCAGATGCGTTCTTCTCCTTTGACACCATCACTACTCGTTGCTTTTCTTGCCATTTCTTCCAAAAACTTCACTGATAGAAGAGAATCTCCTCAAACAATCACACACCCATAAGAATTCATAGTAAGAGAGGGAAGCCTCATGGGGTCTTCCCCTTGATCTCTCCACCAGCCTGAAAAGAACACCCTTTTTTTCATAACTCCTGAGAACATCAAACGTTTTCCTCCCGACCTGGAAGATAATCCTCTCCTCAGAATCTATCATGAGCAAACTGATTTTAGATCGTCCAGATTGGAACCCTGTGCAAAACAATTAGCAGATACACCTCTGATCTTTTGCATGCAAAGACCTAACCTTCATATTTCACATATGAGCTCTTCCCTACCGACTGGCTAAGATTAATTGCGTAAAAACTAATTAACCTTGTCAGAATCAGATTACACATTGCATCTATGAGAAAGCATATTATAAAAAATATTCAAGATAAAAGGAAGTCTTACTAGCCTGACTGATCATCTGGGTTGGAGTTATAATGCGGGGTTCAGGTATTGCTAGCTTTGTATGTGTTTCTAAGCAACAATATTTTCCCTTCATTTGTCAAATTGATTTTACTAAGATTATGTGAAGCTTAATTTGTTTGGGATCTTAAAGGAACTATTTTTAATTTATTTTTGGGAGTTAGTCTAGTTATTTGAAATCATTGGCGATAGCAAGTCTACTCAGGTCCCACACACTTTTCATTGAATATCAATTTATGGTCCAACAGAAAATGTAGGGGTTGACTTTGATTAAATTTGTTGTTGGGAACAAAATGCTCCATGTTAAGATAGAAAGCCCATTCTAATTTAATAATTGACTTGGATTTTATAGATGGACAGCCAAAACCCATGAAGGATATTTTACTTGAGTATGTGCAATATGTCAAGCCAGAAATCATGAAGTTTTTGTTAAATGAGCTTGAAAGCAGGTGTGTTATTTTCCCCTACTGGTTCACATGTTACTAAGTCTTGTGATGCCAAAGGATGCGGGTGTAAAAAACTTGCATGGTTTTGATGAGGGTGTATATGTTTAGGCATCCATAACATTGATTGAGTGCAACAAGGTTAGGAACACGTTGGTCTTCCGGATCCACAAGAGGTATCCTTATAGCTTCGTTTATTTATAAAACACATGTAATTTTCATAATCTATTTGTTTACTTCTTGTATTTGACTCGAGTTATTTCGATAAATATTTGGGACTCTGCTCCTTATATTTCTTAATTGAATAAGAATTTGATCTTTGTAGAAAAAAAAACCTCCTATTTTGCTCTTTCCTGTGGAGCATGTGAGTTTGAAAATGGTGTGTTCTTGACAATGTTGCAAAGTGAAGTCTTAATCAAGATACTTGAATACAAATAGTCACCCTTACCTTTCCACTCTATTTTTCATTTTATTCAATGTTTCCCTCAAAGCAGATAGTTCTACCATCTGCTTTTCTCTAATGTTGTAATATTAGGTGGATATGCTATCTATCTTTGAGGCCGTTTGGAGGCCTTCATCTGCTTTTTGACTTTAAAATTATGTGTACACTGTCTAATGTGTTCAAGTTTGAGGTTATGAAGCATGTGAGTGATTGACAAAATGTGTCATAAACAATCTATCATGCATAAAGTGCGCCAAGAGTTATCCTACTTCTTTTCTTAAAGAAGAAGAGACTTATCAGAAGAAAATAAAAAACGAAACTTTTATAAAAAGTATTGGCGCACCTTATCAGCATAGGCTTCAGCAAGAAAGACGCTCACCCAAGAAGTGATGGTGAAGATTAAGGATGTCGCCACAACAGTGGTGCCTCTATCACCACCTACCGCTCGCATAAGATGCTCTAAGTCTGCCATAGCTGCAAAACTTGACATAATAAGAATCAATTAGCTTTTATTAGAATGCACTATAACATTGTCAGACAAAGGAAAACATAATCAATCAAAGTCTAGTCAGACAAAGGAAAACATAATCAATCAAAGTCTTGGTATATGAAAATGAAATAATCATTTCTAATAGGGAAACGACGCAAAACATTCACTATGGTGGATGTAAAGGGGATTAGCCTTGCTATTACAATCACAGGCAAAAGATAATTTTCAAACAGTCTAATATTTTTCTTAAAAGTGTAAAGTTCTACGTCTCTTGTTGTTCATACTACTTTTGTATTACAATGAATCTAACATTCATTATTTCCTTACATCTAGAGTCTAATATAAGTATTCTGTTGTACAGAAAACAAACTCTCATGGCCTCTCGCATAACCATGGAGAAAGATCTTGCAATCCTTGGAACTGACTTTGCCTCCATCCAAGAGTTGGTAGACCAAAAGTTTGACAAGCTATTTGTGAACTTGCAGAAATAAAAAAGACCACTTAAACTCTCAATCCAACATAATAGACCCTGTTACCTAACAAATTGAACATCAGTTGTAGTCAGGGTGAAAGGTGCGGGCAAACGCCCAAAGGGAGAGAATGTGAATGGCATAAGTAGCCACCTATTACCAACAAAACATCAACATCATTTATGAAACTTTTGGTCAAACAATGAAAGCGACTATTCTGCAGACATTCAAATAATTTCTTGTTTTTTTTTGTAAGATTTTGGGTGTGGCATCGGTACCTATGCGCAACTTATCCCTTAAGGTCAACAACAACAAATAAATTGCTATTTTGGAAGACAAAGAAAAAGATGGATCCCGAATAAATTATAGGAGCCTTGGATTAGTCCGGATCATGAAATACAGGTTACCCCATGTCCCTGGCAATGGTCATATTTATTAATGAATCTGTAATACCCCGATCCTACTTCTTTCCTAGTTCACTCGTATGTCGGGTCAATTCGAGTGTTGTTTCGTGTGTTTAACTTTGGGTATGTTTGAGTCTTGAGTTCTTTGATATTCGTGCATCAATACGGAATGATTAGGTTGAGTTTTGAGTGTGTTTTAACCTTAAGATAGAAAAAGATACACACAAAAGCATGGATACATGCTTAAACCCGAAATTCTGTCCATCCGAACAGTCTGTAGTAATTTGACCATAGCTTTGTTTAAAAAACTCGGATTTGCAAACCGTTTGATTCTATGTAAACTAGACTCAAAGAGCTTTAAAACCATATATTATTTGTAATTTTTAGACTTGTATATCGTCATAGGCATGTCATTAAAGTTAAATGAAAATTAGAATTATGACAACTTTGATTAAGTTTTAAGTGACTTGACTATTTGACCCATTTTGTTTGACCAAAGTTAGGCAACAACACTTTGACTCTTAGACCAGGCTTTGACTCTCCATTAAACACAACTAGAGAGACTTGAAGACTCCATTTTTCAGCCCCTCCACCGTGCAAACATAGAGAGAAAAGAAGAGAGAGTCGAGAGAGAGAGTAGTGAGATAAAATGATGATATCTTGAGTTTCACTTGTCCGATCGACGATCCGTCTTCACCGTTGCGAAGCTCTTGACCGGAGGAACACTTTCCATGAATTGCATGCTGACTTTCATGGTTTAATTTTAGTAGAGGTAAGTAACTATGATGTTTTGTATATTTATGAGTTGAAATGGGAGAGTAAAACATGTAGGTTGTGTTAGATGATAATCCTTGTGTTGATCTCTTGGAAGAAATGTGTTATTAGTTACTCTTAATGATATTTTGTTGTTTTAAGTTACTGATTTAAGTTGGAAATGTAATGGGGAAAGACGTGATGATTTTTGGAAGCCAGATGCTTAGTTTTTGAATTGAAATTGGTCACTGTTTTAAGGCATGTTGTCGAATTTACTGGGAAAAATCTGTCCATGGGAATTATCTGAATTTTTGATATGTTTTACATTTATATGTTGTGTAGCATCCTGTAAATTTTCATAAATTTTAGAGGTCGGAAAGTATCTCGTTTAGGTTGCGTATTATTGATACGCAGAATGGACTATTGCTAGAAATTATGATTTGTAGTTCAATCTTTATGTGGTTGCATGTTGATGAATATAAGTCCAAATGGACTGATTTAAAATGGTAAATTGTAATTTGGAATGTCTAGTTTCTGGGTATATAAGATTCATAATATTTGGACATGCGTAGAATATTTGGTGAGATGTTGGTTACAAGTTAGAACGAAAAACACATGAATTTCAAGATAGTTACAGTCCCTGTTTTGGGCTATTTTCGTGAAAAATCTGGTACTAATCTACTATTTAGAATGTGCTGAATTTTGGATATGTTATTCTTATATATGTTAGGTTGTTCTCTGTAAATTTTCATAAATTTTAGAGGTCGGGAAGTACCTCGTTTAGGTTGTGTTTTATCGCTGCGCTGAGTAAATTGTTGCTGGAAATTCTGGGTATTAGATCTAACTTTAAGTGACTGATTATTGATGATTATAAGTCCAAATGAGGTAATTCAAAGTGGTAAATTATAGTTCCAGATGTCTAGTTTCTAAATATGGAATAATTGTAATATTTTGACTTTTGTGAAATATTTGGTGAATTTAACGGTACTGTTTCGCAGTACCAAAGAAGTATTATTGTTGTTAGTCTCCAAGAATTAGAGACTCGTCAATGTGTAACTGTTGTTATTATTAAACCTACTTTGCCTATTGACTTGTTTAGTTTATATGTTCTGTGATAACGGACATGTTGTAATTGTTCTAGTCTGTGATAGAACAATCATCCTACTTTGATGATTGATTGTGTGTTTTGTATTTACAAGCACTGCATGTCGATTTGATATGTGACTCAATAGAACACATCATTATTTGATTTTATTAAGTTGTGATTCAATAGAACACACTTTGAATGGTTTAACATGACAAGTAAACATCTACTTGTGCATTGCATCGAGTCCAGCTGGCATATGTGCATTTGGGGGTGTATTGACGCTCGGTTATTGAGGGAGCCGGGGCTACGTAATAGCCGAAGGCCAATACATCTGGCATGCCCTACCGTTGGCCACGGTAGGGGTTTCTCTAGTCCCATAGTTGTACGGAATAAACGCAACTGTGTATGTGTCGACATTTTTATATATCCGTGGGATACGAATACCGGTCCCTGTGATATTTGTAAGTGGCTAGATCCGTATTTGTCTCGGGTCGTAGGGGATCGAGCGATAGGTCGACGTGAATACGGAAAACAGTTCACAACGAGTACCTGTAGATCGTGCTTGACGTGATCGGGTACATTCATGTAGTTCTGGGATACGAGCATCGGTCTCTTGTGATTTATGTACAGCAGCAGCGGCATAATCATCTATTACTGTTTCTTTGGTCGATCCTTGATATTGGTGTACAGCAGCAGCAGCAGCACCACCACCATCATATACTATGGCTTCATGGAGCCATAAGGTCGGAAGTGTTACAAGGAATTCGGAGGTGTACCTCGAATCTACCGTATCCACCTTTATGTGTTTACTTTACGCTCTTTATGTGCTTCCTATATGAGCGAATGTTGGTCGTGGTCTCCAACTGGTATGGGACGGTTAACGGCTACTGAGCCTCTCGTTAGTATAGGGTTGGTTGCCTTTATGTGCTTCTACATGTTTACTTTCCTGTTATATTGTTGTGCATAATGCCATGCCATATAGTTACATGTAGTAACTTGTCAATTAATGGTTAAGCTAAAATTGTTACCAAGATTAGTGCATTTAGAATCATGGTTTACTGTTGCATTCATACTCATAGCACCCAATATATTATAGTATCTTACGGAGTCTTTTAGACTCACCCAATAACCTCCTCAGTTTGCAGGTTAAGTTCCAGCGCGGTGAGTCTTGAAGCTTGGAGTTAGCAAGATGTATTTGTATTGTCATTTTCTTCTTATTTTTTTTATATTGTGAGATCGTAAGGTTCACTAAGTTATGTAAACTTAGTATATGGGTAGAAATAGTTGTATTCTTTAGATTTGTATTTTGGTGCCGACTTGTGTGGTCGTGCCGGTTGTTGTACTCTATTATATTGGGTTTTTGACTCGTGGTATTTTAGTATTATTGTTTCTCCGGCTCGTGCATTTAGCCGTCGAGGTTTTTGTTGTCGGGTTTTTCTTTAGTGTTGTTCTCCGGCGTATGTTTTGGCCGTTGAGGTTTATTCACATTTTAACTTGTATTCCGCTGCATAGTTTTAGTTTTGAGCTTTTGTGACTCGCTCTTTTTTTGTCGTTCTTGCTTGTTTGGCGCACCGAGTTGGGGTTCAACTTCGGACCCCGGACTCGGGTCGTCACAGAATCCCCTCAAGTGGAGGCTTAATTTGGTGCCCGTTCATCGTGAGGGTTCCATCCCTCTTTCCTGTATATATATTGCCCATTCCACTTAGAATCATTTCTTTACCGGATGTCACACAGTTCCTTTTCAGATGCATAGTATACTTGCAAAAAAGGACTTTGTTAGAGAATAAAGGGTATTATGAAGGGTGCTAGTTGTAACATTATATGTTTGATATGCGCGTATATATGAATACCCTAGCCTAACTATTTTAGCGTTACGGCTTCTAAATCATACTTTATTCTTCTCTGCTATTCAACATGGTATTAGAGCAGTAATCTTCATAAGAAACCTGCACTGATTGACTTCATTTTTTCATCTATTTTTTTCCTTTTTTTCTTTCTTTCTTTTCTTTCTCTCTTCATGACCAAGTAGAGACGGAGGTCTCATTAAGCTGTTGTGTCGCCAAATGTGCGATGTACTAAGTCGCCAAGTGTGCGACCTTGATGGAGAGGCAAGACAACCCAAGACGGGTGTGGAGACTGAGTTTTGTGTGCAAGGACGGGCCTAGGGTTCTGTACAGTGTTGCGCAGCTAGTGCGCCCCCTTTCCTCTTGTGTTATCACCTTCAACCTATTGTTCTTGTGAGTCACGCGCCATCCAGGGAGGCTCGCCTAGTGGAGGCGACGCCGGAAGCTTCTTTCCCGTCACCGAAAACAGTCGTGTCGCTGGAGCTCCGGCCACTCGCGCGTCTACCGAAATTTTGTCAGGATTTTAGGCCCGTCGAACTCGCCTGGCTTTCAGTAATTTCCCCTTGTGATTGATTTTTGCGTTGGAGGTGTCTTTAGGTGTGATCTGGTTGAATGGTTACTTTTATACTCGTCCGATTTTGTTTTGTGGGTGATTTGGATTATTGTTTCCATTGATATGTCAACTTCAGAGGCTAGGAGGCTGTCTTAGCGTTCATAACTACTTCTAACAAGCTTACAGATAAGAAACTTGATGGAACTTGTTAAGTTACCAACTAATGTAAAACCTTAAGCAATTATATAGGGTCAACAATGTATATCAATCTCAACACTCCCCCTCACGTGTGACCGTCCACACGTGGAGAGACGAACAAATATGCACTATCTGGGCCTCACAAACCAAACAGAGTGACAACGTGCACTTCATATTTCAGGTAACAAATACAAATGGGAGGACTCAAACCCAAGACTTTACCAAACCAGATACTATGTTAAGTTACCAACCGATGTAAAAGCTTAAGTAGTTAATAGGGCCTAACGATGTATATCAATCTCAACAGAACTAATTACATAATGTGGCGTAAGGAGGCTAGTAAGAGTCTCATTGGCATGGAGAAGAGTGATCACCTTACAACCATTAAAAGGAGTGAGGGATGATGCATTTCTTTATGGACAGTGATGAATTCCAGATAATGTTACGGAGTTAGTTTTCCATACAAAAACAGTCAAAGATCTTAAGGAGTACATAGAGGTGTTGTATCATCTTTATGACTTGTCCCACGATGTGTTTAGACAAAATCAAAAGGATTGCAGGATCGCATTGTGACCCCGTATTTTGCAAATTTCAAAAAGTTGTCTTGGGAATGGTACACCTTACTTCCGATTTGTTAAGCAAATGCACGCACAACGTGAGCAACTCCTTGTCATGGGTTTTTTAGCTGGTTTGTGGCCCACTCGCTCACAGATTTTGTCCAAAGATTTGCTCCTTATCTAAGGATTTCTTGCAGGCTTTACGTACTTCTCGTAAGCCTACTCCATCGAAGGGGGATGTGTGCGTAATTCATTTCACGGGTTTAGAGGTCATGATCATGGTGGTCGTGGTGGTGGCGATGGCAGAGGTAGTAGAGGAGGACGTGGTGGACGTGCTAGTGGTAATGATTCACATGGACATGGAGGAAATCAAGATATAAGAGTATGTTACAATAGTGGGGACACGGGGCATGTGCAACGCAACAGTTGGAAATACATGGGAAATCTATTAGTAATCGGTTTGCTAATGTCACTTCTCATCCTGAACCAGTCATCTCGACAGCGTCTTTAGGGAAGATAGTTATGATGTCGGATGACGAGTATGCTCACCACTCCACGTCTTTCCTCCTCGCGTCGCAAATGGGTTATTATTTCTGCTGCAACCGATCATAGGAGCGGTGATTGAGGTATTTTATCCTTCTTTACCCTTTCTATATTGCCTAGTGTCACTTTAGCCGACGGGTATATGGCTTCTGTAAAGGGGTGCGGTAACACTCGTATCACTCCATCTCTATCTTTGTGTTATGTCCTCTACCTTCCCTGTTTTCCATTCAATTTATTATCCATTACTAAACTTACACGTGATTATAACCGTTGTGTCTCATTCCATCCCAATTCTTGTGTGTTTCAGGATCTTACGACGAAGAGGATTATTGGTAGAGACTATGAATGTGGGGGGCTTTACTTTATGGATGTGGTTCCCTCGCTCGTTACGTGCTCTAGTGTTACTTCCCTCACACCGCATCAATTTCATTGTCGGTTGGGTCATCCTTCTCTCGAATAAAAAGAAACTGTCCTAGTCTAGAGTCTGTCTACATTAGATTGTGAAACTTGTCAGTATGATAAACATCATCGTGTTTCATACTTTCCTAGAGTCAATAAAAGGGCTCGTGTCCCGCTTCGAGTTAGTAGATCCTGATGTTTGGGGTCCATCTCCATTAGTGTCAAAGTTTGGTTATCGTTATTTTGTTACCTATGAGGATGATTTTTCTCGTGTAACTTGGATTTACTTGATGAAAAATTGTTCTGAATTATTCTCTATTTTTCGTGGCTTCTGTGCAGAAATTAAGACTCAATTTGGTGTGCTTATTAAAATTATTCGTTGTGACAATGCAAAAGAATATTTCTCTACTCCTTATTCCACTTTTATGCATGATTAGGTCATGACCCATTAATCTTCTTGCACAAATACCCCTGAACAAAACGGGGTGGCGGAAGTGGCCAAGCCATTCTGGTTGATACAATATTGACTGCGTGTCATCTTATTAACCAAATGCCCTCTTCTGTTCTTTAGGGGGGAGACCCGTATCGTGTCTTATTTCCTTCTCAATTGTTGTTCTCAAAAACCATCAGATGTATTTGTTTTGTTCGGGATCACCATCCACATATAACTAAGTTGGATCCCAAGTCCCTCAAATGTGTCTCCTGGGTTACTCTCATACTCAAAAGGGGTATTGTTGTTTTTATCCTAAGGTGAATCGCTATTTAATCTCTCTCGATGTTACATTTTTCAAATCACAATCCTTTTATTCTACACCACCCATGCATCATCTTCCGACTCAAATGATGATTTCCTTGTTTATCACATTGTTCAGTCGGGAAAAACTCTTGTTCCACATCATGTACCTCCCTCTCATCCCCCCATTCAGGAGGTCTATTCTCGACGTCAAAGCGGAGACTCCACCAGAACCTTCTAATGCGGTCCCTACCGAGCCACTCCTCTTGCCTGGAGATCTTAGCACTCTGGTGCCCCCACGATCTGATTTAGATGTTTCGATTACTCTTCGAAAAGGTAAGCGTAGTTGTGTCAAATATTTCATCACTAACTACGTTAGTTACTCTGGTTTGTCTTCCTCGACTTCTTCCTTTATTAGTTCACTTAATTCTTATCCTATTCCTAAGTCTGTGTGAGCAGTGCTCACCCTGGGTGGAGGACAGCTATGGAAGAAGGGATGAGTGCTCTTGAGCATAATTAAACTTGGGATTTGGTTCTGTTGTCAGATACTAAGTGTGAAATTGATTGGTTCTGTTGGAGATCTTAGCACTCCGGTGCCCCCACGATCTGATTTAGATGTTTTGATTACTCTTCGAAAAGGTAAGCGTAGTTGTGTCAAATATTTCATCACTAACTATGTTAGTTACTCTGGTTTGTCTTCTTCGACTTCTTCCTTTATTAGTTTACTTAATTCTTATCTTATTCCTAAGTCTGTGTGAGGCATTCACCCTGGGTGGAGGACAGCTATGGAAGAAGGGATGAGTGCTCTTTAGCATAATCAAACTTGGAATTTGGTTCTGTTGTCGGATACTAAGTGTGAAATTGATTGTAAGTGGGTATACACAGTGAAGGTGAATCCTGATGGTTCCTAGCTTGCTTGAAGGCTCGTCTAGTGGCAAAGGGTTGTGCCCAGACTTATTATGGTGTGGATTATCCATACACATTCTCTCCGATTGTGAAATTGGCTTTTGTTCGGTTACTTGTTTCTCTTGCTGCATCCTACTATTGGCCGCTTCACCAACTCGATGTGAAATGCATTTCTTCACGTTGATTGCATGAAGAGGTTTATCTCAAACAACGACCTGGGTTTGTTGTTCTGGGGGAGTCATGGTTTGAAAATTAAAAAAGTTATATGATTTAAAAAGTTGATGATGTTGTTATTACCGGTGGAGATAGTGATGGTATTCTTGCTCTAAAGTCTTTTCTTCAGGAAAGATTTCTAATAAAAGACTTAGGAAACTTGAAGTATTTTTTTGGGAATTGAAGTTAGCCTCATCTTCCTTTCTCAACGGAAGTATGTACTTGACCTTACAAACACTGGTATGTTAGGAGCAAAACCACCTGAAACTCCTATGGAGACAAATGTAAAGCTTAGAGTTGATAATGGTGAAGAATTGGCTCATCCAGAGAGGTATCGTAAACTTGTAGAGAAGTTGAACTATTTAGCTGTGACTAGACCTGACATTGCACTTCCGGTAAGTATAGTTAGTCAATTCATGTCATCTCCATGATCCACTTACTAAGAGGCTGTTGTGAGAATCCTCTGATATCTCAAGGAAGCTCGAGGTCGTGGGTTACTTCATCGAGATTATGGGCACAAGAGAGTTGAGGAATATTATGTCGCTGATTGGGCCGGCTCTCCTTCAGATAGGAAAGTCAACCACAAGGTATTGTATATTTGTTGGAGGGAACTTAGTTTCTTGGAAAAGCAAGAAGCAACCGGTAGTATCGAGCTCGAGTGCGGAGGCAGAGTATAGAGCCATGGCTAGTCGTCATGTGAGTTGATGTGGATTCTCCAAATACTTGATAAGATAGGGTTTCAGCTCGACCCTATACAATTATGATGTGATAATCAAAGCAGCTATCCATATTGCGTCAAATCCAGTGTTTCATGAATTGCATAAAACATATATAGGTTAACGGTCATTTCATTCGAGAGAAGCTACAACAAAAGGTTATTGTCACGAGTTATGTCAAGTCGGCCGAAGAGCTCGTTGATATGCTTACCAAGTCTTTGGTTGGGAATAGGTTGAGTTATATTAGTAACACGGTGGGATGCATGATATTTATGCTCTAGCTTGAGGAAAAGTGTTAGAGAATAAAGGGTATAATGAAGGGTGCTAGTTGTAATATTATATGCTTGATATGCGCGTATATATAAATACCCTAGCCTAACCATTATAGGGTTACGGCTTCTAAATCATACTTTATTCTTCTCTTCTTCTCTGCTATTCATCAAACTTTTTACGACTAATTAGCTTGAGATCCAACTGCGAATCCAAATCAATATTTTCTCAAGGATGATGATAACTAGCTTCACACACCCACAGAAGCTAACTCGTCTCATAAAAACTACATCAATTATTATTATGATCTCTACAATTCGCAAAATTTCTTACTCCTATGTTTGATACAAAGTAAAGGTACGCATCTGCCCTACAGCTTTAGGCCAAGCATATTCCAAACTAGACCTTTTCAAGAATGCATCCGCCTTATAGCTTTGGGCCAAGCATATTCCAAACTAGACCTTTTCAAGAATGTAAGGAACTAGAAATATTGCTGCTGAGTTTTATCAATCTAAAAATACAATTGTAAAAAAACTTGCAAGAGTCGCTGTGAAATGAGAAAGAATACATCTGATCTACGATGACAGCACGGTGTAAAAGCCACCCCTTAATATAAAAGCATCAGATTTTCGTGCTCCCAAAGAATTTGGAAAGTGGCAAAGGCCCGTCAGCCTCTTCATTGCTGCTCAACTGCTTGGATCTCAACTTGTGCTTTCTTTCTTCCTTCCTTCTTCTCACTTTCTTACAAACACTTCCTGACATCGTCCTCTCTCCCTCTAGCGCCTTTGTCGCCAGCAACCATCTAAGAAACCAAACTGTAGTCCTAGAAAGCTATCTAGCCATTTATCCCAACTTCCCAAGGACCCAAACAATTTTCTTAGTAATCGCGTGGCACTTTCGACTTGTGCATCTCACCTATTGTGCTGTTGTTGAAAAGGTACTTGATTGCTTTAGGGACTTGCGTAGTCTAATCCTTCATTCCATGTACAGTAAGCTTCGAGGTGTTACCGGATACATGCCCCAATTACGAGCCCCAAATTCTGGATGGGGGCAAGATAAATTAATTCATAGAGTGAGAAAGTGTTGTAAGGAGATGATATTGAAACTTAAAGAAGGTGATGAACTACTAGAACCATTAGTGAGACTGTCGGGGTGTAAATGGTTCGGTTCGGTTTGGGATAAAATACGACCCGAACCACACGTCATCGGTTCGTAAAATATCAAACTGAACCGAACTGTTCAAAGTCATAAACCGAACCAAACCCCGACGGTTTGGTTTAACTTCGTGGTTCGGTTTTGAGGTTCAGCTTGGTGGCTCATTTACGTAAAACTCATACTATATGCGTATACATGAGCAAGACTAGAAGAGAGGTCAACAAGTAAAGGAGTTGATGGTGAGGAGTCGACCGGGATGAGTCGATGGCGTGGAATGACGACGTGAAGATTGAAGAAGTCGACGGCGCCGATTGAGGTTTTCAGTTCCACTTTTCTATCGATTGAGAATTGAGAGAACTTGAGATACAAGAGTAAAGAGTAAAGACTATAAAGGCTTTAAGGTTTTATTAGACTTTATATACTCTAATCCAACGGTAGATATAATTTCACTAATGATTAACTGGTCACATTTAAATATAGTTCAATGTTCGGCTTGGTGGTCCAGTTTTGCGGTTCAACCAGCGGTTCGATTCAATATGTTTGGCTCGCCTCGGCTCGGCTCGGTAGATCAAAAAGATTGAAAAAATCAGTCATTCACAACCACTGAGGAAGGATTCCTCGAAAAGTTAAGGATTAGAAATCTTTTTTAGAAATCAAATGGATTCGGTCTTATACATACGCGAGGAAGGTAATCAAAAAAGAAAGAAGAACAGGTAAAACAAACCGAACCACTCGATTTTTCAATAACTAAAACCAAAGTTTACCATATAAGCCACAAAACCGAACCAAACCACTCGGTTCAGCTCGTTTTGCCGGCTTACGGCTCGGATTGACACTCTAAGTGAAAGCAATGGTAGCTTCAAGCTTAGCATTCAAGCTAAAATTAGGTAATCACCCTATACAAGAGTTTCAACCTTTTTCAACGGGAATAGAGGCCTTGCAAAATGAGATCTCAAAAGTAACGAGTTTGACCTTTGCAATGCTTGGTCAACTTGTCAATAGATTCCTGGTCAATCCAGACTTGAATTTCGGACTCACCAGTGACCAGGGAGATGGGAAAAAGTGCTGCAAGATCGGAATAATTTGAAGCCAATCTGACCGGAAGAGTTTTGGAAAGTAGAGATGGTGGTGAGGTGGTAGGAGTGGTGTAAGAGGTGAAGGTTGTTTGACATGGTGGGGTCGACCTCGGTTTCAACGGCACAGGTGCATCTATGCCGTTGAGATTACATGTGTTAACAAAAGCAAAGATCATCCGTTAAACATCACACCATGAGACTTGTCACTGTCATTATCTTGTAATTTTGTGGTCTGGATGCACATATCTAATTAAAATAAAGGTACATTACATTCAAGTGCATTAAAATCGGGGTTTTATCAACAAGATGAACTTGACTAGCAGATACGAAACCAACAAAAATGCCACCGTCTCTCACTTGCTGTGCCCTAGGGATGGAAGACAACCAACTGATATATACAATGCTCTAAAAAGCTTCCTTCACGAAGTCGAGTTCATGACCCGACCACCTGAATCTTAAGACGAGACTAACCATGTTTCCTTCTTCACAATCAAACAAACCTAAAGTAAAAAATTACACAAGAAAACTTTCTTGATGAAGCTGTATACATGACTCAACCACCAGGGTTTGAGACTATCGAAAAAATACCTATCATCTACGCATATCCCTCAGTTTCAAATAGTTAACTAGGTCAGGTTTCACCATCTTTACAACTATTCATGTCAGGTCTCACCGTCTTTACAACTATTCATGACGAGACATTCACGGGAAAGTTTCCTATCATTAATAACCTCAAGAATATTTGGAGTCCTGAGTTATCGTTGATAGATTTGGCCTGTCTAAAAATTCCTACTTGGCTTATAGGTACTACCTACAGTTCAGGATTCCTGGTATCAGAAAACAGCATCATACTGTTACCATATCTCAACAAAATTCAGTAAGTTGTAGGACACTAAAAAACTTGAGTATAAAGTATTTGAAACCTTTGTCTATGTTGTTAACAAAGTATGCCAATCTATGCCGTTATTGGCAAGCACTTGACAGTTGATATAGATCATCGCTCATAATCTTCTCATTCATCTAATCAACTTCAAGCATTTTCTGATTCCGATGGGCAGGCTCTAATGATGATAGAAAATCGACATGCAGGTCTGCAGTATTTCTAGGTACTAACCTTGTTTCATGGTTCTCCCATATTGATTATCGGCAGAGTCTATGGACAAAACGCTATGCAAGTTTACAATCCCTATTACTTGGAATCAAAGTTCTTCAATGGCCTCCACCTTCAACGATTGGCAGGCAATTGACAATTAATACATCATCTCGTAATCATCTCATTCATCTATTCAACTTCAAGCATTTTTTGATTCCAAAGGGCAGGTTGTAGTGATGATAGAAAATAGAAATGCAGGTTTGCGGTCTGTCTTGCACTAACTCTAACCCTGTTCCATGGTTCTCTCATAAATAATAATCATGGCTCGATAATCTGCTGAGACCATGGACCAACTTTGCATGTTTACAATACCTATTATTTGGAATCAAGGTTCTTCAATGGCCTACATCTATACTACGGTGTGAAAATTTTGGTGTTACTTTTTTTCTTATCAAAAAAGAATCGTATTAGATTAAAATAAAAGGATGTACAAGAAGACAGACAAGAAGTCCAACAAAACAGGACTAAAGGAAAAGAAAAAAAAGACATAAGAAAACTAGAAAAGCAACGCACTCCAATCACACTGGATTTCCAAAGGGGAACTCGGCAGAAAGTGCCCCTAGCTGACGCCTAGAAAGAAGCCACAAGTATAACTCTATCCCACAAAAGCGCCAACGTCAAAGCCTGATCTCACACAGTTCCTTTTCAGATGCATAGTATACTTGCAACAAAAGACTTCTTACGACTAGTTAGCTTGAGATCCAACGGCGAATCCAAATCAGTATTTTCTCAGGGATGATAACAACTAGCTTTACACACACACATATTCCAAACTAGACCTTTTCAAGAATGCCAGGAACTAGAAATATGATGCAGAGTTTTATCAATCTAGAAATACAACTGTAAAAAAAAAAAGACTTGCAAGTCGCTGTGAAATGAGAAAGAATGCATTTGATCGACAATGACAGCAGGGTGTAAAAGCAGTGTTCTAAAAATCGCTAGGCGCCAGAGCAGGGCCTAGCGCCTAGGGGCCTAGTCGGGGTCTAGGCGGGGCCTAGAAATCAAGACATAATTACACATTAGGTCCATACCAAACCTGGTGCAACAATAGTAAATAGCTAAATATGACCAAATAAACTAAAAGTAATGATTATATTACAAGATTAAAAGTTAAAATTAAAAATTAAAATCAAATTCTCTATCTTTTCAAAGTGGAGGGAAGAAGGAAATACTTTAATAACTTGAAGGGGGAAGGAAAATACTTAGAGAAATATTTTAATAACTTGAGGGGGGAGGGGAAATACTTTAATAACTTGAGGGGGGAGGTTGTCATTTTGAAAAGTGAATTAAAACCCTAAAACTAAAAGCTGACCGTCTGTCTCTCTCTCACAATTCACAAAGTTTTCACAGACGCCTCTCTCTCTCTCTCTCACTATGAGATAGATGACGGGATTTCGACGCCGACGGCAATCTCTCACTCTCGCTCTCTCTTTCTCTCTGGCTCTCTTTCTCTCTCACTCTCTTAATTTCTCGAACTCACTCTCACTCTCTCTTTCACCTCTTCATCGGCATATCGCCACCTTTTTCACTGTAATTAATCCAGCCATTTCGACTACTTCCAAGTTATGGATCTCAATCACGTTGACTCCCCCTCCTCCAATGCCGAACTTATCTAAGCCCTAGCTATCCAGAAGATTGAGGACGACATTCATCGCATCGTCGTGCGTCGCTCTGCCCCTGATTGACTCCCCTTCTTCCCAGGTTCCTCGTACTGGATCCCTCCTCGACAAAACGCGTATGACATTGCTCGAATCGACTGGGCGTTAGGTGGCGCCTAGGCTGACTAAGCGGCAATTTTTCATGGTGGCAATTTTTTGTCCGATTTGGCCCTAGTCACGGCATTTGGGGGGCGCCCAGAGCCTAGTCGCGGTGTTTGGGGGGGGCCTAGCTCCTAGGCGAGCGCCTAGAGCCTAGTGATGGCGTTTGTGGAGGGCCTAGCGCCTAGGCGGGCGCCTAGAACGATTTTTCGAACACTGTGTAAAAGCCACCCCTTAATATAAAACCATCAGTTTTTCAAAAGAGTGGGCAACCACTTAGTAGTCAGCCATCACCCAACATACAAACCATGATACAAAGCTAAGTCTAACAGACATGGTGTAAAGAATATAAAGTGAGAATTAACTGCACTATTCACAAGACAACAAAGTGATTAAAATGCAAAATTGCAAACTCTATAACACATGGAAGTGACTAAAAGGCGGAGCCAAGTTCAGCCCCAAGCAACGAAACAAGCATGTATGTAGAGTTAAAAAAATTGTTCTATTACTTAAATTCATAGAATAAGCAAAACCAACAACAGCTACTTGACAACAATAGCTTCAGACAAAATTAACACGTATCTAAATACACCACTCATTGACAATGAAGACTCTAAACGACTGAATTACCAATCAACAAAATAAATACCATATTGAATCACAAATTAAGCAAAACCAGATTGCAGTAACGAGAAACATCAAACAAACATAAAGAGTATCAGAAATTCCCAAAAAGGTAGGCATAAGAACTAATTTAGAATTAATCGGTCAAAATCAATACTTGACTCAAAAAGTATTAAGTATTGAATCGAGAACAATGTAAGATGGAGAAACCCTAAAAGAAGAATTGAGGGGATTAATTACCTGTTCGCGGAAGAGTATCGAGGGGGCAAAGGTGAAAGTGAGGTTGTGATTTTGGTGTGAGGAAATGGGAGATGAGCTAGACAAGAATGAATCAAAAGAAGAAGGTGAAGGTGAACATGTCAGTTTGTGTACGGTTTCCGGGCGCGCTGGTACAAAGAAGAAGGAGAGTTGAAGGGTCATTGTCAAAGAAAGATGCTTCCACCCAGCTTTCAGTTCCCCAATAATAGGGCTTGAAGATTGAGAGCAGGGAATGAAAGAATCCATAGAAGATAGCGGTTTTTGTTTTCTTCACCGGTTTTGGTATGGAGGAATTGCTACTGTAGCTCTATCTGTATTTGCATATGTATCTGTGTGTAATTGGAAGGAAATTACAAAGGAAGGAAGAGAGAGTGAAAGTTACACAGAAAAAGTAATAGAATCCATAGACGTAGACACAAGATAGGTGTTTTGTTTTCTTCACCGCTTTTGGTACGGAGGAATTGCTTCTGTATCTATGTGTATCTATGTGTGTAAATTGTAATAGAAAGGGAGAATTGGGAGAGAGAGGAGTATAGCTGTCAATATGGGTTCAATCCGCGCGGGTTACGGGTTGAAGCGGGGCGGGTTGGGTTGGGTTGGGCTAACCTGCCAAATTACTTGACTATATAAATTTAGTTTGACTCTTTGATTTTTAAGAAGAGTAGTTATATTTTCTTAATTTTTTGGCTTTAATTTGTTAGATTATTTCTTGGCCTTTTGTTTGATTTTTTATTTCATTAATTAGAAATTAAAAATAGTTGTGATATATTTTTTTTTATTTTAATTTATTAGACATTGAGTTTATTTAAGAAATTTTTTTAACGAGTTGGCCCGCCCCAACCCATAGCCCATGGCGGGTTGGGTTGGGTTGGGTTGAGATATTTCAGCCCACTCATTTGGCGGGTCAGCCCAGCCCAACCCAACCCGCCTAGTGACGGGTTACGGGTCAGCCTAACCTACTGGAGGAGAGAGGAGAGAGAGAGAGAGTCTGAGGGGACAGGGCAGGTAAAGTGAGTAAATCCTATGGAGTCGTGTGGTAGTCAGGATTAAGGCAGGATAGGATTAATAAGCCTGATAATCGGATGTTTGGTACGCAATAGGCGGTTAGGACTAATAGCACGAGCTATCCGGATAAACTCTTTATCCCCTCGCTAATAATACCAAGGTTGAGGGTGGTATTATTAGCGCCCTCACTAAAAAAAAATATGTGACTAACATTTTTAAATCCAAAATTACCTCCGATTTAGGGCGCTAATAGCACCGAGATTAATAATACTCCTTATCCCTATCTAACTACCAAACAAGTCATATATATATTAAAAAAATGTCATTATAAATTTAGATTTAAATGTAAAAGTGTTACCGGACCATCTCCAAATATGTGTGTACGAATTTTCATAGTTTAGAACAGCTAAGATAGAGTATTCACTCTTATACACCCCCGCAGGCAAAACGGGGAAATCCACAGTGAAGACTGGAACCAATAAGCAAGTTGATGTGTCTTGAGTCAAACAAATATATGTACCACCAGGAACTTCTTCTTTTTTTCTTTTTTCTTTTTTTTTTTGGGATAGAATTTTTGAAAGTTCTTTGTAAAAGAAAAAAAGAAAAAGATATTGAACGAGTCCAAAACTGTGCAGGCTTTGTGGGTTTGAAGAGGCCCAATCTGCAGTTGAGCTAATACGAAGGTCTCAAAGAAGGATGTGGGTTATGATGGTGAGAAATTGACAACGCAAGAAAGGACTTGACTATGTCATAGAAGAGATAGATTGCTGACCGAGCAGAATGAGGGAAATAAAGAGCAGTAGCAGCACTGAGATATGTAGAGAACATACACCAGATGGTTTTTTTTTTCTATTTATTTATTTATTTATTTATTTTATTTTATTTTATTTTTGAAAAAATTTAGGAAGAAAGCAAACCAATTTTAATGATTTTCTTGGTGGTTTCTTGACAGCACCACTCAGAAGAAAAAGAATGCAAGGGATGATTACAAACATAGAGTAGAACTAGAGTATTAAATGGATTCTAAAACAAAGAACTTTTCGATGTAGAGGATCAAAGAGAGATTCTCAGAAGATGTTGAATTAAAACCGGTAATTCTGATGGTGGCTATTAAGGTTTTAGCCAACTCCCAAAAGATTAATACGAATTAAAGGATCATAAATAAAATTTAACGTGCACATTTTATTTTATTTTGATAGGTAAGTATGGCCCCTTGGTATGGGGATTGGAACCATGGACCTCAAGGTCTTTGCGTTGAGTGCCCTTGCCATCTCTCCCACCCTTTGGGGTTAACGTGCACAATTTTAAAAGCAAAGAAGCCTAGAAGGAAAACAAGAGCAAGAAAGATAACCTGAACTATTTGGTTAGCCTAGACAGGCCCAAAGGAGAGATGATTTTGTTCTCCATAAAACAAAAAATAAAGAAGTAAGTAATGTTTTTATTTTTTATGTTTTTTAACAGGAGGAACATAGATAAGTGATGACACCCTTTTCTTGTTTGGTGAGTAAGGGAAAACAGTGCAACTTAAAACTCCAAATATACAAGAATTGACACTTATTTAGAGACAAGAAAATTTTAAGAATGGACATTCATTTAGGGACGGAGAGACTTATTTTGGAAAATTACGAACTTCCGTTTTCAGATTTCCGACATTCAAATAATAATGTTTTGTTGTACCTTTGTGTAAGTTATCGCTTAAGGGTCAAAATCAACAAACAAATTACTATTTTTGAAAATGCAAATATAAAGAAAAAATAAATAGATAAAGCCAAAGTCCATGTTTTTGAGTGAGTAAGTTTAGATATACGACTAGGGTCAATTTTGGTGCCCTCTCCAGATTAAACGCTTCACCAAATATTTAGACAATAGGCAGGAAGATCCCAAAAATAAACAGTCAATAGGAATATTCTGGTTTGACTGTCACAAATCTGTGTAGAGACCATTGTACCCATTCAACGTGTAAAACCCACTTTTATCCTTCACTAAATGTTGTGAAAGATCATAAATACCCCTTCAACATGGACTAGGCTTATACTTCAATGTTATCCGTATGATGACCAATTTTCCGCCATGGACTGATCGGACAGGCTCTACTTTAGAAATCATACAACTAGGCTTACACTTCAATGTTATCCGTTTGATGACCAATTTTCCACCGTGTATTTAGGTTTCGAGACTAAATGGTGGATCCCGAATAAGGTATAGGAGCCTCGGATTAGTCCGATGTCAAGGTCGTGAAATACTGGATGGTCATATTTATTATGTTACAAATTAATGAATCCCCTCAGGTGGAGGCCTAATTTGGGATGTTAGAGGTTCAGTTTTCGGAGGGAGGGTTCCATCCCTCTTTCCTGTATATGTGTATATATATATATATATATATATATATATATATATATATATATATTGTCCATTCCACTCAAAATCATTTCCTTACCGGATGTCACACAATTCCTTTTCAGATGCATAGTATACTTGAAACAAAGGACTTGTGTGACAATATAAGATGGAGAAACCTTAAAAGACGAATCGAGGGGATCAGTTAAGTATTGAAAGATGGGGATCTTCCTTGGGTTGAAGGATCATCCAATTCCCTTTATTGCCCGGGGCGGAATCACGATATACCAGTCTACATACAGATATCAAAAACTGATTGGTTATCAGTTTCCGAAGAAGGATACACTTCTCTTAAAATCCCTAATGAAACAAATTCACATTTAGAGACTTCTTCCCCTCTCACGAGTCACGTTCGCATCGTCTACAGTGGTTGGTTTCCTCCCAACTCACCCCCTCCGGCCTCAATTGATCTCAGCTCTCTCTCTCTCACGGCCGCACGTATCGGACGTTACTGGCGCCGCAGCTCCTCTCCCGATCTCCCTATTCTCATCTCGCCAACTCCAAGTAAGCAAGTTGCACTCGACTAACTAAATTACTCCAGCATAGCTACATACCATTCTCCCTCCTACTACAAATTTAATTCAATAGGTTGATACAACGACATTTTATTGGAGTGCCAATGTGTGCTTTTCATTGTTGAGAAACTCCATAATATCGAATCATCTTTAGCAATTTCATTGCATTTTACTCGATACTTAACATGTTTTTCTTCCTCTTTTAGTTTAATATCGTAATTAAAAAAAATCTCAATTTCCTTCCAGTTTACTTATCTTCTTTTCTCATTTAAGAACAGCTAATCTATATGAATTTGCCTTGATGGGTTACAATCCCTTTTCATTAGACCGAAACAGAAACCCTTGAAGAGACATTAACTAGTAAAGTACTAGATGAGGTTCAACTTAAAGTAATAAAAACAGTGTTTATCGTGGTCCCTTAGACTTCGAGTAGTCACTGCTAGAACTCTTAAACTATAGAACCAGTTACATTTCATTGATTGACCAATATGTCAGCTTATGCTCATGGTTTGACACAGGTTAGAAAACAATCCAACTAATATTGCAGTTCTCAATCTAATCCCTAAATCCCTGTATAGTTGAAACAATCCAACTAATATTGCATCGCGATTCTGAAACCATGCATCGCGATTCTGAAACCTTGCATCGCGATTCTTTACAAAAATTACATGTGGGTCACACTTGACTTCTGCATCGCGATCTCTGATTTATGCATCGCGATGCAGAAGTCATTCATCGCGATGCAGACATCATTCAACGCGATGCAACAATTGGTGCATCGCGATGCCAAAGTAGTGCATCGCGATGCCTTGGGTTACTGAAGCGCGCGTATTTTTCTTTCATTAATGGCATAATTGTCTTTTCGCCCCAAAAATACCTTTTTCTGATTTTTAAAAAAGATAAGTGAACTGGAGCGATTACAAACTTTTAAAAAGGGATCGGCCCGTAATTGACCCTTTATCTTAGGAGTATCAAGCACTTACCAAACAATCTTTAATATGGGCCCTAATTACTAATTAGTGTGTAGCATCATCAGCCCATAAAAAGGACGAAGCAAATATTCACAAGCCTCTTACGTGCCGGGTCTATCGTAGCTATTCTGAACAACATTCAACAGCCTGTCCCCTCTCTCTCTCTCTCTCTCTCTCTCTCAATTTCCCCTTTCTATTACACACACAGAGATACACATAGATACAGAAGCAATTCCTCCATACCAAAAGCGGTGAAGAAAACAAAACACCTATCTATCTTCTGTGTCTACGTCTTTCTATGGATTCTATTACTTTTTTCTGTGTAACTTTCACTCTCTCTTCCTTCCTTCCTTTGTAATTTCCTTCCTTCCAATTACACACAGATGCAGATACAGATGCAATTCCTCCATACCATACCATACCATACCAAAACCGGTGAAGAAAACAAAAGCAGTTATGGATTCTTTCATTCCCCGCTCTCAATCTTCAAGCCCTATTATCGGGGAACTGAAATCTGGGTGGAAGCATCTTTCTTTGACAATGACCCTTCAACTCTCCTTCCCGGAAACCGTACACAAACTGACATGTTCACCTTCACCTGAAGTTCTTTTGATTCATTCTCGTCTAGCCCATCTCCCATTTCCTCACACCAAAATCACAACCTTCACCTTCACCTTCACCTTCACCTTTACCTTTGTCCCCCTCGATACTCTCCCCCCCATAACTCAAAACCCATTTCTTTCCACTTGCATGCTCCTTCATCTAACCTACAACTCACATTTTCCTCCTCCTATAATCAAACTTCCATGTCTTCCTAATTCTAGGGTTTCTCCCGTTAAATTCAACTTGTCCCATTTCAATTGATCATAGCGCGAACAGGTAACTGATCCCCTCGATTCGTCCTTTTCAGATGCATAGTATACAGTTCTGCACTCGAAGTAGACCCAAAACAGGGCCTGTTGAAACACTCCTGCATCACATGATAGAAGGATTTTTCCTCTATCAGAAGACGTATCCATTTTTCTTTACTTAGAAAACGTCAAAAGTGTCATCAAGGTCCTAATTGCCCATACAATTTATTCATTTGCTATCTCTCCTAAATAACCATGGGCTGTAACCACCAATTATTTTGCACTAAAGACGACTATTATGCATGCACACTAAATATCTTAAATCTATCTCTATGATTTTTGTAAAAATGGCGAGAGAATTCTCTCCATTAAGTATCTATGAGATGAAATTGTCCTATTGACTTTACGCTATACGTGTTAACATTTCGAGTGCCTTAGCCCAAAGAAAGGCTAGAAATGTTACACGCTATGAAAGCGAATAGCGATAACTTTCAAGTATGCATGTATAATCTATACGTTTCTTATTTTTCTTGCGACAATGAACAAGGGTTAGCTAGTACAGTAGAAAATTTCTACGCAGTTCACTATCTTAAATACATGTGTAATATGGGTAGATTTTCAAAAGTGTGGTCAACTATACAGGGATTTAGGGATTAGATTGAGAACTGCAATATTAGTTGGATTGTTTTCTAACTGTGTCAAACCATGAGCATAAGCGACATATTGGTCAATCAATGAAATGTAACCGGTTCTATAGTTTAAGAGTTCTAGCATGACTACTCGAAGTCTAAGGGACCACGATAAACACTGTTTTTATTACTTTAAGTTGAACCTCATCTAGTACTTTACTAGTTAATGTCTCTTCAAGGGTTTCGTTTCGGTCTAATGAAAAGGGATTGTAACCCATCAAGGCAAATTCATATAGATTAGCTGTTCTTAAATGAGAAAAGAAGATAAGTAAACTGGAAGGAAATTGAGATTTTTTTTAATTACGATATTAAACTAAAAGAGGAAGAAAAACATGTTAAGTATCGAGTAAAATGCAATGAAATTGATAAAGATGATTCGATATTATGGAGTTTCTCAACAATGAAAAGCACACATTGGCACTCCAATAAAATGTCGTTGTATCAACCTATTGAATTAAATTTGTAGTAGGAGGGAGAATGGTATGTAGCTATCTTTGGAGTAATTTAGTTAGTCGAGTGCAACTTGCTTACTTGGAGTTGGCGAGATGAGAATAGGGAGATCGGGAGAGGAGGCTGCGCGCCGATAACGTCCGATACGTGCGGCCGTGAGAGAGAGAGAGCTGAGATCAATTGAGGCCGGAGGGGGTGAGTTGGGAGGAAACCAACCACTGTAGACGATGCGAACGTGACTCGTGAGAGGGGAAGAAGTCTCTAAATGTGAATTTGTTTCATTAGGGATTTTAAGAGAAGTGTATCCTTCTTCGGAAACTGATAACCAATCAGTTTTTGATATCTGTATGTAGACTGGTATATCGTGATTCCGCCCCGGGCAATAAAGGGAATTGGATGATCCTTCAACCCAAGGAAGATCCCCATCTTTCCCACTAATAGGAGTGAGGTCAAAAGCAGGATCGAAAGAATCCATAGACAGCTGTAAGGATTAAGAGGAAGGAGGTCGGGCTTAGCAATCCAATGCGAAATGAGATGAGTTGAAGGGTCATTGTCAAAGAATGATCCTTCCACCCAGCTTGAAGATCGAAAGTCGGGAAGGAAAGAATCCATAGAAGATAGCTGCTTCGTTTTCTTCACCGGTTTTGGTATGGAGGAATTGCTACTATGTGTATCTATGTGTGTAATTGGAAGGAAATTACAAAGGAAGGAAGAGAGAGTGAAAGTTACACAGAAAAAGAAATAGAATCCATAAACGGAAACAGAAGATAGGTGTTATTTTGTTTTCTTCACCGGTTTTGGTACGGAGGAATTGCTACTTGTATCTCTGTGTAATAGAAAGGGGGTAATTGAGAGAGAGGAGGAGAGAGAGAGAGAGAGAGAGAGAGAGAGAGAGAGAGGGAGGGGGTGTTAGCATTTTTTTTTCTTTTAAGATTCAGTCCAAGGTTTTGTAAATGTGACTCCTTATTAGAGGTGGCAAATGGGCGGATTGGGCGGGTATGGACAGTGTTCATGTGAGTAATGGGTTTAAATGGATGGATAAGTGAGTGTCTAACTAATTATATCGGTATAAATGGGCGGGCCTCAAATGGTCTTGGACGCCTACGGGCACCCATTTACCTATTAAAATAAAAATAAACATTACAAAAATTTATCAATTAAAACTAAAAGGTAAACTATATAATATTAATATACCCTAACAATTTTCCAATATATCACTACTTCGTTATAACTCTAACTTCTCTTTGACAAATATATGCCAATTTAGATCCTTACAGTGTGTGTGTGTTTATATATATACATATAAAGCTACTTTTATTAAGATGTTACTAAAACTAAATAACACAAAATTTATTTTACTAAATAAGACTACTTTTAAAAAAATATAGTAATATACATATAAAGCTACTATCTCCAATGCAATCTTTTACTAGTTTTTTTTTTTAAATTTTTATATGGCTTGTTTAAAAAAGAATTTTTTTATGTGATAAAAAATATAAAATATAATATTTCTAAACGTGCTCCAATGCAAGATTCTTTTTAGAATAATCTTTTAAACGTGACAGTTTTTTTTAATTAAAAAAAAAAAAAATTTCTTACATAATAACCTGTATCATATCTTAGATCTACTGCATCCCTTTTTGATTAAAAATCAAACAAGGAAAAAAACAAAATTTGATCCTAACTTCCTAAACAGAATAATAAAAAAAATTAGAAGATAATACTCAAGTTTTGACCATTTTAATAAAAATGTGGATATAAATAAAGTTTCCTTTATAAAAAAATAAGGAACGTATGGACTGTGTACCACTATTTATATGTATAACTAAATTTATTTTTTTTAGTAAAACTAAATATACAACGAAGTTACTCTGTCCACTATTGATTATGAATCTGAGAAAAGTTATATGTATAAAGCTACTGTGTGTGTCTGTGTTTATTTTTTTTAATTTAATAAAAATGTGTTTGTTCACGATTCGCCTTTCATTTTGAGGAAGAAGGGACAAGGAAAATGATGGAATAAACTCATTTATGCCAACATTCATGCTCCATTGCCTGTTTATAAGAAGAAGAGAGGATAGAAACTGATGAGGGGAGTAGTTTGGACTATTTGGAAGGAACGCAACAGAAGGGCTTTTTGACAATACAGAAGAAGCTTTGGAACAGTTGAAGAACAGACTTCTTAGAAGTCTCTTTTTGGAACAATCCTCCAAGCATAAGTGACCAATTTTCCATAAATAATAAATAGTTTTGACTAGGACTTTGATCTTGAACACATTTCATGTACTAAGTTATCTTAAGCACCTAAAAAACTCATAGAAAACAGACAACAAAGGCAGAACAGGTAACAGATACATGTTTTAGTAAAAAGATCTCAGCTTCCTATAGAAAACTCCAAAACAGGAACCGTTTTTTGCATAGGAAAGTAGACTTCCAGATCTTTCCAAACATACCAGCCTTGCAATTTTTAGATTTCTAGAATGATACAGTTCTGCACTCGAAGTAGACCCAAAACAGGGCCTGTTGAAACACTCCTGCATCACATGATAGAAGGATTTTTCCTCTATCAGAAGACGTATCCATTTTTCTTTACTTAGAAAACGTCAAAAGTGTCATCAAGGTCCTAATTGCCCATACAATTTATTCATTTGCTATCTCTCCTAAATAACCATGGGCTGTAACCACCAATTATTTTGCACTAAAGACGACTATTATGCATGCACACTAAATATCTTAAATCTATCTCTATGATTTTTGTAAAAATGGCGAGAGAATTCTCTCCATTAAGTATCTGCAGATGAAATTGTCCTATTGACTTTCTGCTATCTGTGTTAACATTTCGAGCGCCTTAGCCCAAAGAAAGGCTAGAAATGTTACACGCTATGAAAGCAGAATAACTGATAACTTTCAAGTATGCATGTATAATCTATACGTTTCTTATTTTTCTTGCGACAATGAACAAGGGTTAGCTAGTACAGTAGAAAATTTCTACGCAGTTCACTATCTTAAATACATGTGTAATATGGGTAGATTTTCAAAAGTGTGGTCAACTATACAGGGATTTAGGGATTAGATTGAGAACTGCAATATTAGTTGGATTGTTTTCTAACCTGTGTCAAACCATGAGCATAAGCTGACATATTGGTCAATCAATGAAATGTAACTGGTTCTATAGTTTAAGAGTTCTAGCAGTGACTACTCGAAGTCTAAGGGACCACGATAAACACTGTTTTTATTACTTTAAGTTGAACCTCATCTAGTACTTTACTAGTTAATGTCTCTTCAAGGGTTTCTGTTTCGGTCTAATGAAAAGGGATTGTAACCCATCAAGGCAAATTCATATAGATTAGCTGTTCTTAAATGAGAAAAGAAGATAAGTAAACTGGAAGGAAATTGAGATTTTTTTTAATTACGATATTAAACTAAAAGAGGAAGAAAAACATGTTAAGTATCGAGTAAAATGCAATGAAATTGCTAAAGATGATTCGATATTATGGAGTTTCTCAACAATGAAAAGCACACATTGGCACTCCAATAAAATGTCGTTGTATCAACCTATTGAATTAAATTTGTAGTAGGAGGGAGAATGGTATGTAGCTATGCTGGAGTAATTTAGTTAGTCGAGTACAACTTGCTTACTTGGAGTTGGCGAGATGAGAATAGGGAGATCGGGAGAGGAGCTGCGGCGCCAGTAACGTCCGATACGTGCGGCCGTCGAGATGAGAATAGGGAGATCGGGAGAGGAGCTGCGGCGCCAGTAACGTCCGATACGTGCGGCCGTGAGAGAGAGAGCTGAGATCAATTGAGGCCGGAGGGGGTGAGTTGGGAGGAAACCAACCACTGTAGACGATGCGAACGTGACTCGTGAGAGGGGAAGAAGTCTCTAAATGTGAATTTGTTTCATTAGGGATTTTAAGAGAAGTGTATCCTTCCTTGGATGATCCTTCAACCCAAGGAAGATCCCCATCTTTCCCACTAATAGGAGTGAGGTCAAAAGCAGGATCGAAAGAATCCATAGACAGCTGTAAGGATTAAGAGGAAGGAGGTCGGGCTTAGTAATCCAATGCCAAAAGATGAGTTGAAGGGTCATTGTCAAAGAATAATCCTTCCACCCAGCTTGAAGATCGAGAGCGGGGAAGGAAAGAATCCATAGAAGATAGCTACTTCGTTTTCTTCACCGGTTTTGGTATGGAGGAATTGCTACTATGTGTATCTATGTGTGTAATTGGAAGGAAATTACAAAGGAAGGAAGAGAGCATGAAAGTTACACAGAAAAAGAAATAGAATCCATAAACGGAAACAGAAGATAGGTGTTATTTTGTTTTCTTCACCGGCTTTGGTACGGAGGAATTGCTACTTGTATCTCTGTGTAATAGAAACGGGGAAATTGAGAGAGAGGAGGGAGAGAGAGAGAGAGGAGGGAGAGAGAGAAGGTGAGGGGACAGGCTGTTAGCATTTTTTTTTTTTTTCTTTTAAGATTCAGTCCAAGGTTTTGTAAATGTGACTCATTATTAGAGGTGGCATATAGATTGGATATCGAACTTCGAACTACAAAAAAACATTACCCTCGTTATAGAGAATTATATAGAAAAAGATAGACAAAAAATATGAGGTGTTAACAACCGGGCATGCCCCGGAGTATAATACTTGTGAAGTCTTGGCGCGTGGCCGAGCGGTAGTGAATTGTTTTAGAAGTGAATTAGTCAATATATTTTTCATGTCGAATCAGGATGGGCGGATTGGGCGAGTATGGGCAGTGTTCATGTGGGTAATGGGTTCAAATGGACGGACAAGTAAGTGTCTAACTAATAATATGGATATAAATGGGCGGGCCTCAAATGGACTTGGACGCCTATAGACACCCATTTACCCATTAAAATAAAAATAAACATTACAAAAATTTACTAATTAAAACTAAAAGTTAAACTATATAATATTAATATACCCTTACAATTTTCCAATATATCACTACTTCGTTATAACTCTAACTCCTCTTTGACAAATATATGTCAATTTAGATCCTTACAGTGTGTGTGTTTATATATATACATATAAAGCTACTTTTATTAAGATGTTACTAAAACTAAATAATACTAAATTTATTTTACTAAATAAGACTACTTTTAAAAAAATATACATATAAAGCTACTATCTCCAATGCAATCTTTTACTAGTTTTTTTTATTTTTTTATTTTTATATGGCTTGTTTAAAAAAGAATTTTTTTATGTGATAAAAAATATAAAATATAATATTTCTAAACGTGCTCCAATGCAAGATTCTTTTTAGAATAATCTTTTAAACGTGACAGTTTTTTTTAATTACAAAAAAAAAATCCTACATAATAACCTGTATCATATCTTAGATCTACTGCATCCCTTTTTGATTAAAAATCAAACAGGGAAAAAAACAAAATATGATCCTAACTTCCTAAACGGAATAATAAAAAAAATTAGAAGATAATACTCAAGTTTTGACCATTTTAATAAAAATGTGGATATAAATAAAGTTTCCTTTATAAAAAAAATAAGGGACGTATGGATTGTGTACCACTATTTATATGTATAACTAAATTTATTTTTTTTAGTAAAACTAAATATACAACGAAGTTACTCTGTGCCACTATTGATTATGAATTTGAGAAAAGTTATATGTATAAAGCTACTGTGTGTGTCTGTGTTTATTTTTTTCAATTTAATAAAAATGTGTTTGTTCACGATTCGCCTTTCATTTTGAGGAAGAAGGGACAAGGGAAATGATGGAATAAACTCATTTTAGAAAGAGAGAGATTGGGATGGAATAATTGGGTATTAGTTTGTGAATGACATATGGGTCAGATGGGCACCCACTTAAGCCCATATACACCCACTAAAATTAGTGGTCTTAAATGGGCATGTCAATTTATACCCATTAACAATTTTATATGTACCCATACCCATTAATTAGTAGGTGAGCTGGACGGGCATATGTACACGGGCAAAAATTGCCACCTCTACTCATTATTAATGCCACCCCAAAAACTCCTACATATATTATAAAAGTATCATTATAAATTTTTAATTAAAAAAATATCATTATACATTTATAATTAAAAACTCGTATATTCGTGTATTTTAGTTAAAATATAGGGTTAAAATACAGCTTATTGTTTAACTTAACATTTTAATGCTGCGGTAAAAAAATTACATTTTTAAAACAAAGCTACGTTTTAAAACGCTAGAATTCTCAATTTTTTCCCGAAACACTGATTTTAAAACGCAGTATGGAATAAAAAGCTGCGTTTTGACATAATATCTCAAACCCATTTAAAAAAAAAACGTGTTTTAAATAATCTCTGTTTTAAAAACATTACATTTTTAAAATATTATATTTTAAAAATACTACACCAAACGAGCTCTAAATGTCTTTATTGTTACGAAAACCATCTCCAAATATTTGTATGAGTTTTCGTAGTTCAGAACAGCTAAGATAGAATGCTCCAAGAGAATGTCATTTATCACATACGAGGCTTGTGAATATTTGCTTTGTCATTTACATGGGCTGATACTACACACTAATAGTAATTAGGGCCCATATTAAAGATTGTTTGGTAAGTGCTTGATACTCGTAATTTTGAAAAGACTAACAAAATTTAATCTCTCTCTCTCTCAAAATGTGTGTGAGTTTTTTCTAGATGGAAATTTATAATACATATGATAAATAGCAACAATTCGATGACTATATGTGTGTCTATTTAAATAAATTTTATGTATACAAGTTTTTCTTGATAGAAATTTCCAATACTTGCCTTCCCACCGTCAATTACTCCATTACAAGGAAAATATCAACAATTCGTAGTGCGGGTCTCGATGATTCTCAAAATCAATAGCAACTCAATCTCTCCGTTCTTTGCTTCATTATCGGTAATCATATTGTATATTTTTATGTGCGTAGAATTATAAATGAATGTGAATTGAAATTTGATTAGGGATTCGTAGACTGGACGAATCGTATTAACCACAATTTTAAATCTCTACATATTTGTTTAATACTACTGCTTACTAGCATTACTACCAAAGGTATGCATTTCATATAAAATATTAGCACTGAAAATAACAAGTATATTCAATTTTGGTGCAATTTCAGCACCAAAATTGCGCAATTTCAGCACCAACCACTATTCCAACTCCAACCCACAACATCAAATCTTACACCAAAAAGAATATTCATTAGCATATTCTATTTTCATTTTTTAAATTTATTTATCAACATGTATATTACTTTGTTTAACCTTTTAAATAATAATTATTAAGGTTGCACAGTCAATAATGTTAGTATATTAATAATTTTATAATTATAATATTATTTACATATAAAAATAATTAAATTTATCATATAATTTAATTGACATACAAGTACTTGAAAATACCATAAAAAATCATTACAATCAATACAAAATATAACGAAAATCATATCACTTGATATATAATTTATTTATTTATTGATAATGTATAAAAAATACTTAACAAAAGGATAATTAATTATAAATTATCAAATTTATAATGTTCAATAATTTAAATAAATAATATTATTAATATTTATTAATTAGTTATATTAACTAATATTAGGTACTTTATTATGTTTAAAATACTTTTAAATCAATAATAAAATATTATTAATATTTATTAATCATTTTTAGCATTTAATAATTTATTAAAAAAATAAAAATAGATCAAAGGTCCCACTAAAACCAAAATGGTGCAAGAAAAGGGGTATGGGTTGGAGCACAGTGCAAAGTGGTATGGGTTGGAGTTGGTGTGACACCCTAGTTCTCTTAAATTATATTACTTGCATATTTTATATCTTATTAGCATGAATAGAAATGCCATGGTAGTATAATGAATTGTGGTTTGATAATTACTAAGTCTTTTAGCTTTGTTTACTTGTGTTGTTAATGCATTAGCAAGGTATGAATACTTGTGATTTCTCTTAAGTTTGAAGTAATTGTTGTTAGCATTGCTACATGTTATATAGAATGAGTTTTGATTGTGTTTCTAGCATGATTTGAAGTTAGTATCACTTTGGGGTGACTTGGGTACATTGTGGTATCATTTTGAAGTGCTTAGAAGTCATTTTTACCTGAACCAGACCCTATGCAGCCGCCTGATGCGAGCTTGGCAAAATCACAACCTTTCTGGATTTCATGCGGACGCATGAAGCGCCCGCATAGGACCCTATGCGACCGCATGAAGCCAAGTCTTTCCCACGCATCAACATTCTGGTTTGTAAGCGGCCGCGCGAGGCGACCGCATGGAACCTATGCGACCGCATGGTGCGGCCGCATAGCGTCGATTTCAGCTTAATTTGTTGACTGAATTTTAAGTGATGTTGACCCTCCCTTGTTGATCCAATGGCTGAGATTGAAGCCTGGTTTGACTTGTTGACCTATATATATACTCTTTATCCTTGTGAGAGACATAAGACATTTTCATTTTCTCTCCAAAGTCTTCCATGGTAGCTTAGAGGTGAAGTGTGGGAGACAATAGTGTAATTGGTGTGTGTGTATTATATCTCCATATCGAACCTCTCAAACTTACATGCAAAACCAAATTTGTGTTGCTTGGGACTAGAGAAACAACTTGGAAGGTTTTGATTCTCCTTTTCTTGGTTGAATTGTGTGTTTGAGGTAAGCACCCAATCCCTTGTCTTGTATGCTCAATATCAAGTATGCTCCTTTCATGAAAGTCTTAGTTTACATGCTTAAGAAGACATGCATCATGTTAACAACTTGAAATTCCTTGAGTTAATTTTCTGTAAATTTTGGGTTAATGACTCATAATTGATAATTTGGACTTGTGCCAAGTATGAATAATGTTCTAAGATGAACTTGGAATAACTTTGGTTCTTGGACTTGTTGTAATTCATAACTTCAAAAATGATGAACATATTAAGGTTCACAAATTGGGAACTTGGACCTTGATGGACTAAGAGTCATGAATGACTTAATAGTCTAATTGTATATGAATTGAAAACATAGAAAAGTGCCATGAATTGCATATAGCATTCATTCGCTACTTAGGAATATTTTAGTAATAACTCAATGGAGTTGCCTTAGAGAGTCATTGAACAATACCGACTCTACAATTAATCCCTACGACGTTTAGAGTTCGATTGAATTGTAAATTAGTTCTTGGGAATTCTTGACATGATTGATCTATGCTTGACTTGTATATCGTAGAGTAACATGCCTACTTGACTGGACGAGTCGCTCTTGTCGACCTCGCTTCATTACTTGATTTATTACGTGAGTAAACATCTACTTGACTCGGACGAGTTCGCTCTTGTCGAACTCGCTCCTTACTTGATTTGTATGACAAGTAAATACCTACTTGACATACCATTAGTCCAGCTGGCATTACGTGAATTGTCTCGATGGTTAACGATGCATCATAGTCATGAATCGTGAGATTCATGGCGGTGATGGGTCGCCACACCATAACTCGCACACACCCTTCACTCGATCACGGTGGAGAAGAGTACCTTGTCGTAACCAAAGGGCGCTTGGAATAATACTAATCGTGGTCGATGTATCATACACGTGCATTCGACAAATACAATCGTGATAACCTTGTCTATTTCAGGGACTACGAAGCGGCACCGGTTCTATAACATATCCTTATCCTATGTGATTTAATTAAGCACTTATGTGAAAACAATGTGCATCGCGACATGAGAACTACGTGCTAACATGATCTTGCTTGATACGTGCTATGTATGCCTTGCATTATATCCTGTCATGCATATTGGTGGCTTACTAAGTCTTTATGACTTACCCCCTCCCTTTTACTGTTTTAGATCCTAGTCATCCAGGACCGTCTCATCGAGGTTGATCGTCTACTCGTGCTCGTGATTGTTCGTCTAGAGGTGGTAGCATGGACTTTTGGTTTCTCTTTTGCAAGGACGTTGGGTTAAGCAAGTCATTTAGACTTCGCTTGGAAATGTGTAATCGTAGTAACTTGTGCTTGTTGTAGACTAGATTATACTACCTATGTTTCTAGTTATTTGCCGGCACTTGTTGGCCGTGCCTTGCTTGCTTGTATTTGATTCACTTGTTAAGACTTCCGCTGAGCATCCCTTTAGCTCTTGATTATTCATGTGGTTTCTCCGACGTGTTTAGTCGTCGGGGTGTTCATTATTATCATGATTTATTAGTGTTGGGTTCCGGTTGTAAATTCGCCGATGACTTGGTTTACTTGCTATGAATTGTTATATCAGGTTTTAAAGTTTTAAATTATTCTGGCCTTTTAGTGCTGAGTTCTACCACGTGTCCAATGTTGCGTCACGTCAGTTTTGTTAATTGAGTCCTTGCATGATTGTAGTCCTTATTTGGACGGCACGACCCGCGTTCCCTTCTCGGGGTCGGGGTTGGGTCGTCACAGTTGGTATCAGAGCTTTATAGGTTAGCTATCGGCCAGGATAGGTTCCATGGCCTAGTTGGGTTAGTTCTTGTGTGATGTTCTAACGTCGATTGATTTCTTATAGGTGTATCATAGTGCGTCCTAGACCAGGAGCTAGTAGCAGTGGAGCTGGCATAGGTCGAGGTAGAGGCAGGCCTAGGAGGGTTCCTGTTGAACCAGAGGCTAGAGCTCGGATGAACTGAAGTTGAGGTACCCCCACCTGGAATGGGGTGAGAATGCCCGTATGGCGGGCTTGTTTCGTAGGATGATGACTGTTATGACCGAGTTGGCACAAGAGGGTCAAGCGGGAGGTGTACCACCCCCACCACCACCACCAGAACCAGAGGCGAGAGTTTCACCACCTCGTAATGAAGTACCACCAGAACCTAGAGCTAGAAACAATGCTACCTTGGAGAGGTTCTTGAAGATGAAACCTCCATCTTTCGAAGGAGAGTCAGATGCTAGTAAAGCAGAGTTATGGCTAGAGGACTTGGAGAAAATCTTTGCAGCTCTAGACTGCACGGAGGAAGAGAAAGTTGTCTTAGCTGTGTATAAGCTGAGAGGGGCCGCGAATCATTGGTGGAGAGTGTTGTTGGCAAGCTGGGAACTTAATCGGGTTCCAAAGATTTGGTCTAATTTCGAGAGGGAGTTCAAGGCTTCCTATGTACCGTTAGTAGTAAGGAGAAAGAGGGAGAAAGAGTTCCAGGATCTAGAACAGGGTTCTATGACAGTGGCTCAGTATTCAGCCAAGTTCACCGAACTGTCTCGTTATTGGGCGCATCTAGTACGAGATGAGCCCATGAGGGTACTCAAGTTCGTTAAGGGTCTGAAGACCGAGTATAGAAGGCAACTCTTATCATTGCAGTTGACAGACTATATGGGTGCAGTTGATCGCGCCTATGAGATCGAGAGAGACATAGAGGAGCACAGGCTGCTTTGTGCAGTCCTCATCGCAGTCATCGCAACAGTCATCTCAAGTGACCTTGCAGCATTCTAGAAGGGGTCAGTTTTCGGGTAATCGGTCTGGTCATCAAGGCAACCGTCGTAACGGTGGCCAGTCTAGGCAGCAGTCAGATGGACAGCCTAGGCGTACCTCCGATAGTCGTGATAATCGCGCCCCAGCTTCGCAAGGGCAGCAGGGCCAGCGGAGTGAGCCTGTTGAGTGTTCCTTTTGTCACAAACCGGGGCATTCGTATAATGATTGTAGGAGCAGGCTTGGGCAATGTCTGGGTTGTGGAGATACAAATCACTGAGTGAAAGATTGTCCTAAGTTTAAGACTACTCAGTCCGTGGGTTCCGTTCAGCAGTCGGGCACCAAGAGGGATAATGATGGGCGTCCTAAGGCGCAAGCTCGTGTATTTACAATTGATCAGCGCGGTGTTCCAGAGTCGACCTCAGTTATTGGAGGTATTCTCTCAGTCTTCGGCCATAGGGCTCGAGTTCTTATAGATCCGGTGTGACACCCTAGTTCTCTTAATTGCATAATTTGCATGTTATATATCTTGTTCGCATGAATAGAAATGCCATGTTAGTATAAGGTATTATAATTTGATAATTTCTGCTTGTTTTAGCTTTGTTTACTTGTGTTGCTCATACAAAAATGATTTGGTATGATTTTTAGTAACCAAAATGACTTTGTACTCGGTGAGGTGCATCTCGGTAAGCGATCGCCTTGTTTTTGGACGAGCGATCGCTTTGTAGACAAATGTACTATTGAGAACGGGTACAAAGCGATCGCTTTGGTCCTTAACAAAGCGATCGCCTTGTAAGCGAATGTCAAAGCGATCGCCTTGCTTCGTGGGAGGGCGATCGCCTTCTATTGAAGCTTTATTTTAATAATTGTTGACTTGTGGATGCTTGTTTAAGTTGGGACACGTCCCTAAGTGAGAGACCAGCTCACCCATACCTTCCTTCTTGCCTCAACACTGGAATGACCCTCCACTTCACCCACTTCACCCAAAACCTTCTTAGAACAAGTGAGAGAGAGTGTGTGTTCTTGGTGAGATCCTTGTGTGTTTTCACCTCCTCCATTTCCAACCACTCAAACTTGCATGCAAAGCCATAATTGTGTTCCTTGAGACTAGAGAAACAACTTGGGAGGCTTTGATTCTTCTTTTGTTGGGTTAAATTGTGTGTTTGAGGTAAGTACCCAATCCCTTGTTTTGTATGCTCAATATCAAGTATGCTCCCTTCATGATAGTTTTAGTTTACATGTTTAAAAGACATGCATCATGTTAAAAACTTGAAATTCCTTAAGTTAAATTTCTGTAAATTTTGGGTTAATGACTCATCATTGATAATTTGGACTTGTGTCAAGTATGAATAATGTTCTAGGATGAACTTGGAATAACTTTTGTTCTTGGACTTGTTATAATTCATCACTTCAAAAATTGATGGACATGTTAGGGTTCACAAGTGTGGGACTTAAATCTTGATGGACTAAAAGTCATGAATGACATATAGTCTAATTGCATATGAATCGAGAACTTAGAAAAGAGCCATGAATTGCACATAGCATTCATTCGCTACTTAGGAATATTTTAGCAATAACTCATCGGAGTTGCGTTAGAGAGTCATTGAACAATACCGACTCTACAAACAAATCCCTACGACGTTTAGAGTTCAATTGAATTGTAAATTTGTTCTTGGGAATTCTTGACATGATTGATCTATTGCTCGACTTGTACATTATAGAATAACATGCCTACTTGATCGGACGAGTCGCTCTTGTCGACCTCGCTCCATTACTTGATTTATTACGTGAGTAAACATCTACTTGACTCGGACAAGTTCGCTCTTGTCGAACTTGCTCCTTACTTGATTTGTATGACAAGTAAATATCTACTTGACATACCATTAGTCCAGTGGCATTAAGTGAATTGTATCGATGGTCAACGATGCATCATAGTCATGAATCATGAGGTTCATGATGATGATGGGTCGCCATACCATAACTTGCACACACCCTTCACTACGATCACGGTGGAGAAGAGTACCATGTCGTAACCAAAGGGCGCTTGGAATAATACTAATCGTGGTCGATGTATCATACACGTGCATCCGACAAATACAATCGTTATAACCTTGTCTATTTCGGGGACTACGAAGCGGCACCGGTTCTATAACATATCCTAATCCTATGTGATTTAATTACGCACCTATGTGAAAACAATGTGCATCGCGACATGAGAACTACGTGCTAACATGATCTTGCTTGATACGTGCTATGTATGCCTTGCATTATATCTGTCATGCATATTGGTTACTTACAAAGTCTTTATGACTTACCCCTCCCTTTTCTTGTTTTAGATCCTAGTCGTCCAGGTCCGTCTTCTCGAGGTTGATCGTCTTCTCGTGCTCGTGATTGTTCACCTAGAGGTGGTAGCGTTGGCTTTTGGTTTCTTCTTTTGCAAGGACGTTGGGTTTAAGCAAGTCATTTAGACTTCGCTTGGGAATGTGTAATCATAGTAACTTGTACTTGTTGTAGACTAAATGAATATTCTACTTATGTCTCTTGTTATTTGCCGGCACTTGTTGGCCGAGCCTTGTTTACATGTATATGGTTCACTTGTTAAGACTTCATTGAGCATCCCTTTAGCTCTTGTTTATTGATGTGGTTTTCTCCGGCATGTTTAGCCGTCGAGGTGTTTATATATTAGCATGACTTGTTAGTGTTGGGTTCCGTGTAATTTCGCCGATGACTTGGTTTACTTGTTATTAATTGTTATATCGGGTTTTGAAGTTTTATAAATATTCCGGCTTTGTAATGCCGAGTTTTATTTCGTGTCCAATGTTGCGTCACGTTAGTTGTGATAATCGAGTCCTTGCATGATTGTAGTCCTTATTTGGACGGCTCGACCCGCGTTCCCATCTCGGGGTCGGGGTTGGGTCGTCCGATTGGTATCGAGCTTTATAGGTTAGCTATCGGCCGGGATAGGTTCCATGGCCTAGTTGGGTTAAGTTCTTGTGTGATGTTCTAACGTCGAGTGATTTCTTATAGGTGTATCATGGTGCGACCTAGACCGGGGCTAGTAGCGGTGGAGTATTGGTCGAGGTAGAGGCGGGCCTAGGAGGGTTCTGTGAGCCGAGGCTAGAGCTCCGGAAGAACACGAAGTTGAGGTACCCCCACCTCGGAATCGGGGTGATGAGAATGCCCGTATGGCGGGCTTGTTTCGTAGAATGATGACATTATGACCGAGTTGGCACAAGAGGGTCAAGCGGAGAGTGTACCACCTCCACCACCACCACCGAACCGGAACCGGAGGCGGAAGTTTCACCACCTCGTAACGAGGCACCGCCGGACCTAGAGCTAGAAATAATACTACTTTGGAGAGGTTCTTGAAGATGAAACCTCCATCTTTCGAGGAGAGAGTCCGATGCTAGTAAAGCGAGTTATGGCTGGAGGACTTGGAGAAAATCTTTGCGGCTCTAGACCGCACGGAAGAAGAAAGGTTGTCTTAGCGTGTATAAGGCGAGAGGGCGGCGAATCATTGGTGGAGTATTGTTGGCAAGCTGGGATCTTAACCGGGTTCCAAAGATTTGGTCTAATTTCGAGAGGAGTTCAAGGCTTCTTATGTACCTATGGTGGTGAGGAGAAAGAGGGAGAAAGAGTTCGGGATCTAGAACAGGGTTCTATGACGGTGGCTCGATATTCACCAAGTTCACCGAGCTGTCTCGTTATTGTGCACATCTTGTACCCGATGAGCCCATGAGGGTGCTCAAGTTCGTTAAGGGTCTAAAGGCGAGTATAGAAGGCAGCTCTTGTCATTGCGGTTGACAGACTATAGGGTGCGATTGATCGCGCCTATGAGATCGAGAGAGATATAGAGCACGAGGCGAAGCTTCTTTGTGCGATCCTCGCATCGCGATCATCGCAGCGGTCATCTCGGTGACCTCGCGGCATTCGGGAAGGGTCGGTTTTGGGTAATCGGTGCAGTCGGGGCAACCGCCGTAGCGGTGGTCGGTCTAGGCGGCGATCGGATGGACAGCCTAGGCGTACTTCGATAGTCGTGATAATCGTACTTCGGCTTCGCAAGGGCGCAAGGCCGCGGAGTGAGCTGTTGAGTGTTCTTTTTGTCACGCCCGGGCATTCGTACAATGAGTGTAGGGTCGACTTGGGCGTGTTTGGGTTGTGGAGATTCAAGTCACCGAGTGAAAGATTGTCCCAAGTTTAAGACTACTCGGTCAGTGGGTTCGGTTCGTGATCGGGCACCAAGAGGGATAGTGATGGGCGTCCTAAGGCCCAAGCTCGTGTTTTGCGCTTGACCGGCGTGGTGTTCCGAGTCGACCTCGGTTATTGGAGGTATTCTCTCGGTCTTCGGCCATAGGGCTCGAGTTCTTATAGATCCGGGGTCTTCTCATTCCTATGTTGCATCGCATTTCATTGAGCATTTGTGCGTGTTACCTTCTCAGTTACCTTATGTGCTTGAAGTGTCTACACCGTTGGGTGATCATGCCATGAATAGTATACATATCATTTCTGCTTTGCGGGCTAGGAAACTTCTATCTCAGGGGTGCACGGGGTATATTGCTTGTGTGCTTGATACTAGCATGTCTACTGTTAATATAGAAGATGTACCAGTAGTTAATGAATTTCCGGATGTCTTTTCAAATGATTTTGCATTACCTCCCGACCGAGAGTTAGAGTTTTGCATTGAACTATTGCGGGAACTTCACCAATTTCTAGAGCACCTTATAGAATGGCCCCACTGAGTTGAGGGAGTTGAAAGACCAATTGCAGGAACTTCTCGATAAGGAGTTCATTAAACCGAGTGTGTCTCCGTGGGGTGCACCGGTATTGTTTGTGAAGAAGAAGGATGGTAGTTTGCGGTTGTGCATTGACTATCGCCAATTGAACCAGGTTACTATCAAGAATAGGTACCCTTTACCTCACATTGATGATCTCTTCGATCAACTTCAGGATCCGTGGTGTATTCCAAGCTAGACTTGAGGAGTGGTTATCACCGGTTGAGAGTTCGGGCGGAGGATGTCCCAAAGACGGCTTTTCGGACACGTTATGGTCACTATGAGTTTGTGGTGATGCCGTTTGGGTTGACAAACGCGCTGCAGTTTTCATGGACTTGATGAATCGGGTGTTTCATGATTATTTGGATTGCTTTGTTGTGGTTTTCATCGATGATATTTTAGTGTACTCAAAGTCACGAGAGGAACATGCTAACCATTTGAGAGTGGTTCTTTCCTTGTTGCGAGAAAAGAAACTTTATGCGAAATTTAGCAAGTGTGCATTTTGGCTTGAACAAGTATCTTTTCTTGGGCACGTTGTTTCTAGTGAGGGTATTGCGGTGGATCCTTCTAAGGTGGAGGCTATTACTAAATGGGAGACTCCTAGAACGGTAACCGAAGTTCGTAGTTTCTTGGGCTTGGCGGGTTACTACCGTAGGTTCATTGAGGATTCTCCAAGATTGCTACTCCCATGACTAATTTGACTCGAAAAAGTCTACTTTCATTTGGAGTGATAAGTGCGAGGCCGGTTTCAAGAGTTGAAGAAAAGATTGACCACGGCTCTGTTTTAGCATTGCCTAATGGATGTGATAACTTTGTGATTTATAGTGACGCTTCGTTAGAAGGCTTGGGTTGCGTGCTTATGCAAAACGGGAAGGTGATTGCCTATGCTTGAAGAAGTTGTCACCATATGAAAATTACCCAACTCACGACCTTGAATTGGCGGCAATTGTTTTCGCGCTTCACAAGTGGAGACATTACCTGTATGGAGCGAAGTTTGAGGTGTATACAGATCATAAGAGTTTGAAGTACCTCTTCTCGCGAAGGAGTTGAATATGAGACGGGCGTTGGATGGAGAAGCTTAAGGATCATAATTTTACTATTCTTTACCATCCGGGAAAGCGAATGTTGTTCGATGCCTTGAGTAGGAAGGCTTATATGTCTTGTATGATGATGAGGGAATGGAAGATGCTAGAGGATGTCCGGGAATGGAGTCCTATTGTAAGTGGGCGTAGTGTTCTATTTGCTAATGTTCGTGCTACGCCGCTTTTATTTGGGTTGATTAAGGAGGCTCAAGTTATTGATCCGAATTGAAGAAGATTATTGATCGATTGGGAGAGAATGCTACACCAGGGTTTGCGATGAACAGTGATGGGATCTTGACATTTCAGAATAGGGTTTGTGTTCCTTCTTCCGATGAAGTGAAACGTATGGTCCTTGATGAGGCTCACAAAGCCAAGTACACGATACATCCAGGTAGTACTAAGATGTACCGTGACTTGAAGAGGCGTTTTGGTGGAACGGTATGAAGAGGAGATAGCCGAATATGTTTCTAGATGTTTGACATGTCGGCAGGTTAAGGCGGAGCACCGAGAGACTGCCGGTCTACTTCACCACTTGAGATTCGGAGTGGAAATGGGAACATATCACGATGGATTTTGTCACGGGGTTGCCGCGTACTCGTAGAGGCTTCGATGCTGTTTGGGTTATTGTTGATAGGTTGACGAAGTCGTCCCATTTTATTCCTATTGCGATGACTTACAGTTTGAGTCAGTTGGCAGCATTGTATATCCAGGAGATTATCAGGCTACATGGTGTCCCCGTTAGTATTGTGTCGGATAGAGATCCTAGATTCACCTCGAGATTTTGGCATTCATTACGGAGGCCTTGGGTACCAAACTTAACTTGAGTACGGCTTTTCATCCCGGTCGGATGGACGTCGGAGAGATTGATACAGATATTAGAGGACATGCTTCGTGCTTGTGCTATGGATTTCAAGGGCAATTGGGATTCACATCTACCGTTGGCAGAGTTTGCATATAATAACAGTTACCAATCTAGCATTGAGATGGCTCCTTATGAGGCTTTGTATGGGCGTAAGTGTCGTTCACCAATTTGTTGGGACGAAGTTGGAGAAGCTAAGTTATGGGGTTCGAAATGGTACAACAATCGGCCGAGGATGTCAAGTTGATTAGAGAGAGATTGCGTACGGCTCAGAGTAGGCAGAAAAGCTATGCGGATAACCGGAGACGCGATCTTGAGTTCCAAGTTGGAGACTTTGTGTTCTTGAAAATATCGCCGCGCCGTGGTACTAAGAGATTTGGTAAGAAAGGGAAACTTTCACCAAGGTATATTGGTCCGTTCGAAATTCTTGAGAGGGTTGGTTCTTTAGCTTACCGGATTGCATTGCCACCGTCTATTTCGGGTATTCATGATGTGTTTCACGTTTCTATGCTCCGCAAATATATGAAGGATGAATCACATGTTCTTGCCTATGAAGAGATTACCTTTGAACCCGATCTTTCCTATGTTGAGAAGCGGTGAAGATTCTTGATACCAAAGAACAAATCTTGAGGACTAAGAGGATACCACTAGTGAAAGTTTTGTGGAAGAATCATTTGATGGAAGAAGCCACTTGGGAAACGAGAGTGAGATGCGAGAGAAGTATCCATACTTGTTTGATTAGATGGTAAGTGAATTTAGGGACTAAATTCCTTTAAGGAGGAGAGGATGTGACACCCTAGTTCTCTTAATTGCATAATTTGCATGTTATATATCTTGTTCGCATGAATAGAAATGCCATGTTAGTATAATGTATTATAATTTGATAATTTGCTTGTTTTAGCTTTGTTTACTTGTGTTGCTCATACAAAAATGATTTGGTATGATTTTTAGTAACCAAAATGACTTTGTACTCGGTGAGGTGCATCTGGGTACAAGCGATCGCCTTGTTTTTGGACGGAGCGATCGCTTTGTAGAATGTACTATTGAGAACTGGGTACAAAGCGATCGCTTTGGTCCTTAACAAAGCGATCGCCTTGTAGCGAGAATGTCAAAGCGATCGCCTTGCTTCGTGGGAGGGCGATCGCCTTTATGAAGCTTTATTTTAATAATTGTTGACTTGTGGACTGCTTGTTTAAGTTGGGACACGTCCCTAAGTGAGAGACCAGCTCACTCATACCTTCCTTCTTGCCTCAACACAATGACCCTCCACTTCACCCACTTCACCCAAAACCTTCTTAGAACAAGTGAGAGAGAGACTGTGTGTTCTTGGTGAGATCAGTGTGTTTTCATCTCCTCCATTTCCAACCACTCAAACTTGCATGCAAAGCCATATTTGTGTTCCTTGAGACTAGAGAAACAACTTGGGAGGCTTTGATTCTTCTTTTGTTGGGTTAAATTGTGTGTTTGAGGTAAGTACCCAATCCCTTGTCTTGTATGCTCAATATCAAGTATGCTCCCTTCATGATAGTTTTAGTTTACATGTTTAAGAAGACATGCATCATGTTAAAAACTTGAAATTCCTTAAGTTAAATTTCTGTAAATTTTGGGTTAATGACTCATCATTGATAATTTGGACTTGTGTCAAGTATGAATAATGTTCTAGGATGAACTTGGAATAACTTTTGTTCTTGGACTTGTTATAATTCATCACTTCGAAAATTGATGGACATGTTAGGGTTCACAAGTGTGGGACTTAAATCTTGATGGACTAAAAGTCATGAATGACATATAGTCTAATTGCATATGAATCGAGAACTTAGAAAAGAGCCATGAATTGCACATAGCATTCATTCGCTACTTAGGAATATTTTAGCAATAACTCATCGGAGTTGCGTTAGAGAGTCATTGAACAATACCGACTCTACAAACAAATCCCTACGACGTTTAGAGTTCAATTGAATTGTAAATTTGTTCTTGGGAATTCTTGACATGATTGATCTATTGCTCGACTTGTACATTATAGAATAACATGCCTACTTGATCGGACGAGTCGCTCTTGTCGACCTCGCTCCATTACTTGATTTATTACGTGAGTAAACATCTACTTGACTCGGACAAGTTCGCTCTTGTCGAACTTGCTCCTTACTTGATTTGTATGACAAGTAAATATCTACTTGACATACCATTAGTCCAGTGGCATTAAGTGAATTGTATCGATGGTCAACGATGCATCATAGTCATGAATCATGAGGTTCATGATGATGATGGGTCGCCATACCATAACTTGCACACACCCTTCACTACCGATCACGGTGGAGAAGAGTACCATGTCGTAACCAAAGGGCGCTTGGAATAATACTAATCGTGGTCGATGTATCATACACGTGCATCCGACAAATACAATCGTTATAACCTTGTCTATTTCGGGACTACGAGCGGCACCGGTTCTATAACATATCCTAATCCTATGTGATTTAATTACGCACCTATGTGAAAACAATGTGCATCGCGACATGAGAACTACGTGCTAACATGATCTTGCTTGATACGTGCTATGTATGCCTTGCATTATATCTGTCATGCATATTGGTTACTTACAAAGTCTTTATGACTTACCCCTCCCTTTTACTGTTTTAGATCCTAGTCGTCCAGGTTCGTCTTCTCGAGGTTGATCGTCTTCTCGTGCTCGTGATTGTTCACCTAGAGGTGGTAGCGTTGGCTTTTGGTTTCTTCTTTTGCAAGGACGTTGGGTTTAAGCAAGTCAATTAGACTTCGCTTGGGAATGTGTAATCATAGTAACTTGTACTTGTTGTAGACTAAATGAATATTCTACTTATGTCTCTTGTTATTTGCCGGCACTTGTTGGCCGAGCCTTGTTTACATGTATATGGTTCACTTGTTAAGACTTCCGCTGAGCATCCCTTTAGCTCTTGTTTATTGATGTGGTTTTCTCCGGCAGGTTTAGCCGTCGAGGTGTTTATATATTAGCATGACTTGTTAGTGTTGGGTTCCGGCTGTAATTTCGCCGATGACTTGGTTTACTTGTTATTAATTGTTATATCAGGTTTTGAAGTTTTATAAATATTCCGGCTTTGTAATGCCGAGTTTTATTTCGTGTCCAATGTTGCGTCACGTTAGTTGTGATAATCGAGTCCTTGCATGATTGTAGTCCTTATTTGGACGGCTTGACCCGCGTTCCCATCTCGGGGTCGGGGTTGGGTCGTCACATCCGGGGTCTTCTCATTCCTATGTTGCATCGCATTTCATTGAGCATTTGTGCGTGTTACCTTCTCAGTTGCCTTATGTGCTTGAAGTGTCTACACCGTTGGGTGATCAATTGTTGGCGTCAGAGGTTTATAAGACTTGTGATGTGCTTGTATGTGATCGGGTCTTGCATGTGGATCTGGTAGTTTTGCCTATTTGGGATTTTGATTTGATCTTGGGTATGGATTGGTTGTGTAATTATCATGCTCTAGTTGATTGTCGTCGTAAAAGAGTTACTTTTGCCAAACCCGGTATTCCGGAGTTTGTGTTTACGGGTGATCATGCCATGAATAGTATACATATTATTTCTGCTTTGTGGGCTAGGAAACTTCTATCTCAGGGGTGCACGGGGGTATATTACTTGTGTGTTTGATACTAGCATGTCTACTGTTAATATAGAAGATGTATCGGTAGTTAATGAATTTTCGGATGTCTTTTCGACTGATTTTGCATTACCTCCCGACCGAGAGTTAGAGTTTTGCATTGAGCTATTGCCGGGAACTTCACCAATTTCTAGAGCACCTTATAGGATGGCTCCAGCTGAGTTGAGAGAGTTGAAAGATCAGTTGCAGGAACTTCTTGATAAGGAGTTCATTAAACCGAGTGTGTCTTCGTGGGGTGCACCGGTGTTATTTGTAAAGAAGAAGGATGGTAGCTTGCGGTTGTGCATTGACTATCGTCAGTTGAATCAGGTTACTATTAAGAATAGGTACCCTTTACCTCACATTGACGATCTCTTCGATCAACTTCAGGGGTCCGTGGTGTATTCCAAGCTAGACTTGAGGAGTGGTTATCACCAGTTGAGAGTTAGGGCGGAGGATGTCCCAAAGACAGCTTTTTGGACACGTTATGGTCATTATGAGTTTGTGGTGATGCCGTTTGGGTTAACAAAAGCGCCTGCAGTTTTCATGGATTTGATGAATCGGGTGTTCCATGATTATTTGGATTGCTTTGTTGTGGTTTTCATCGACGACATTTTAGTGTACTCAAAGTCACGAGAGGAACATGCTAACCATTTGAGAGTGGTTCTTTCCCTATTACGAGAAAAGAAACTTTTTGCTAAATTTAGTAAGTGTGCATTTTGGCTTGAACAAGTATCTTTTCTTGGGCATGTTGTTTCTAGTGAGGGTATTGCGGTGGATCCATCTAAAGTAGAGGCTGTTACTAAATGGAAGACTCCTAGAACGGTGACCGAAGTTCGTAGTTTCTTGGGCTTGGCAGGTTATTACCGTAGGTTCATTGAGGGATTCTCCAAGATTGCTACTCCCATGACGAACTTGACTCAGAAAAAGTCTACTTTTATTTGGAGTGATAAGTGCGAGGCCAGTTTTCAAGAGTTGAAGAAGAGATTGACCATAACTCCTGTTTTAGCATTGCCGAGTGGATGTGATAACTTTGTGATATATAGCGACGCTTCATTAGAAGGCTTGGGTTGCGTGCTTATGCAAAACGGGAAGGTTATTGCCTATGCTTCGAAGAAGTTGTCACCATATGAGCAGAATTACCCGACTCACGACCTTGAGTTGGCGGCAATTGTTTTCGCGCTTCACAAGTGGAAACATTACCTTTATGGAGCGAAGTTTGAAGTATATACGGATCATAAGAGTTTGAAATACCTCTTCTCGCAGAAGGAGTTGAATATGAGACAGAGGCGTTGGATGGAGAAGCTTAAGGATCACAATTTTACTATTCTTTACCATCCGGGAAAAGCAAATGTTGTTGCGGATGCCTTGAGTAGGAAGGCTTTTATGTCTTGTATGATGATGAGGGAATGGAAGATGCTAGAGGATGTCCGGGAATGGAGTCCTATTGTAGGTAAGCGTAGTGTTCTCTTTGCTAATGTTCGTGCTACACCAGTTTTATTTGGGTTGATTAAGGAAGCTCAAGCTACTGATCCAGAATTGAGGAAGATTATCGATGGATTGGGAGAGAATGCTACACCAGGGTTCGCGATGAACAGTGATGGGATCTTGACATTTCAGAATAGAGTTTGCGTTCCTTCTTTCGATGGAGTGAAACGTATGGTCCTTGATGAGGCTCACAAAGCCAAGTATACGATACATCCGGGTAGTACTAAGATGTACCGTGACTTGAAGAGGCAATTTTGGTGGAACGGTATGAAGAGGGAGATAGCTGAGTATGTTTCTAGATGTTTGACATGTCAGCAGGTTAGGCGGAGCACCAGAGACCTGCCGGTCTACTTCAGCCACTTGAGATTCCGGAGTGGAAATGGGAACATATCACGATGGATTTTGTTACGGGATTGCCGCGTACTCGTAGAGGCTTCGATGCTGTATGGGTTATTGTCGATAGGTTAATGAAATCTTCTCATTTTATTCCTATTGCGATGACTTACAGTTTGAGTCAGTTGGCGGCATTGTACATCCAGGAGATTATCAGGCTACATGGCGTTCCTGTTAGTATTGTGTCGGATAGAGATCCTAGATTCACCTCGAGATTTTGGCATTCATTACAGGAGGCCTTGGGTACAAAACTTAACTTGAGTACAGCTTTTCATCCCCAGTCAGATGGACAGTCTGAGAGATTGATACAGATATTAGAGGACATGCTTCGTGCTTGTGCCATGGATTTCAAGGGCAGTTGGGATTTACATCTACCGTTGGCAGAGTTTACATATAATAACAGTTACAAATCTAGCATCGAGATGGCCCTTTATGAGGCTCTGTATGGGCGTAAGTGTCGTTCACCGATTTGCTGGGACGAAGTTGGTGAAGCTAAGTTATGGGGTTCCGAAATGGTACAACAATCAGCCGCGGGTGTCAAGTTGATTAGAGAGAGATTGCGTACAGCTCAGAGTAGACAGAAAAGCTATGCGGATAACCGGAGACGCGATCTTGAGTTTCAAGTTAGGGATTTTGTGTTCTTGAAAATATCGCCGCGCCGTGGTACTAAGAGATTTGGTAAGAAAGGGAAACTTTCACCAAGGTATATTGGTCCGTTCGAAATTCTTGAGAGGGTTGGTTCTTTGGCTTACCGGATTGCATTGCTACCGTCTATTTCGGGTATTCATGATGTGTTTCACGTTTCTATGCTTCGCAAATATATGAAGGATGAATCACATGTTCTTGCCTATGAAGAGATTACCCTTGAACCCGATCTTTCCTATGTTGAGAAGCCGGTGAAGATTCTTGATACCAAAGAGCAAATCTTGAGGACTAAGAGGATACCATTAGTGAAAGTTTCGTGGAAAAATCATTTGATGGAAGAAGCCACTTGGGAAACTCAGAGTGAGATGCGTGAGAAGTATCCATACCTGTTTGATTAGATGGTAAGTGAATTTAGGGACTAAATTCCTTTAAGGAGGGGAGGATGTGACACCCTAGTTCTCTTAAATTATATTACTTGCATATTTTATATCTTATTAGCATGAATAGAAATGCCATGGTAGTATAATGAATTGTGGTTTGATAATTACTAAGTCTTTTAGCTTTGTTTACTTGTGTTGTTAATGCATTAGCAAGGTATGAATACTTGTGATTTCTCTTAAGTTTGAAGTAATTGTTGTTAGCATTGCTACATGTTATATAGAATGAGTTTTGATTGTGTTTCTAGCATGATTTGAAGTTAGTATCACTTTGGGGTGACTTGGGTACATTGTGGTATCATTTTGAAGTGCTTAGAAGTCATTTTTACCTGAACCAGACCCTATGCAGCCGCCTGATGCGAGCTTGGCAAAATCACAACCTTTCTGGATTTCATGCGGACGCATGAAGCGCCCGTATAGGACCCTATGCGACCGCATGAAGCCAAGTCTTTCCCACGCATCAACATTCTGGTTTGTAAGCGGCCGCGCGAGGCGACCGCATGGAACCTATGCGACCGCATGGTGCGACCGCATAGCGTCGATTTCAGCTTAAATTGTTGACTGAATTTTAAGTGAAGTTGACCCTCCCTTGTTGATCCAATGGTTGAGATTGAAGCCTGGTTTGACTTGTTGACCTATATATATACTCTTTATCCTTGTGAGAGACATAAGACATTTTCATTTTCTCTCCAAAGTCTTCCATGGTAGCTTAGAGGTGAAGTGTGGGAGACAATAGTGTAATTGGTGTGTGTGTGTATTATATCTCCATATCGAACCACTCAAACTTACATGCAAAACCAAAATTGTGTTGCTTGGGACTAGAGAAACAACTTGGAAGGTTTTGATTCTCCTTTTCTTGGTTGAATTGTGTGTTTGAGGTAAGCACCCAATCCCTTGTCTTGTATGCTCAATATCAAGTATGCTCCCTTCATGATATTCTTAGTTTACATGCTTAAGAAGACATGCATCATGTTAACAACTTGAAATTCCTTGAGTTAATTTTCTGTAAATTTTGGGTTAATGACTCATAATTGATAATTTGGACTTGTGCCAAGTATGAATAATGTTCTAAGATGAACTTGGAATAACTTTGGTTCTTGGACTTGTTGTAATTCATAACTTCAAAAATGATGAACATATTAAGGTTCACAAATTGGGAACTTGGACCTTGATGGACTAAGAGTCATGAATGACTTAATAGTCTAATTGTATATGAATCGAAAACATAGAAAAGAGCCATGAATTGCATATAGCATTCATTCACTACTTAGGAATATTTTAGTAATAACTCAATGGAGTTGCCTTAGAGAGTCATTGAACAATACCGACTCTACAATTAATCCCTACGACGTTTAGAGTTCGATTGAATTGTAAATTAGTTCTTGGGAATTCTTGACATGATTGATCTATGCTTGACTTGTATATCGTAGAGTAACATGCCTACTTGACTGGACGAGTCGCTCTTGTCGACCTCGCTTCATTACTTGATTTATTACGTGAGTAAACATCTACTTGACTCGGACGAGTTCGCTCTTGTCGAACTCGCTCCTTACTTGATTTGTATGACAAGTAAATACCTACTTGACATACCATTAGTCCAGCTGGCATTACGTGAATTGTCTCGATGGTTAACGATGCATCATAGTCATGAATCGTGAGATTCATGGCGGTGACGGGTCGCCACACCATAACTCGCACACACCCTTCACTACTGATCACAGTGGAGAAGAGTACCTTGTCGTAACCAAAGGGCGCTTGGAATAATACTAATCGTGGTCGATGTATCATACACGTGCATCCGACAAATACAATCGTGATAACCTTGTCTATTTCAGGGACTACGAAGCGACACCGGTTCTATAACATATCCTTATCCTATGTGATTTAATTAAGCACTTATGTGAAAATAATGTGCATCGCGACATGAGAACTACGTGCTAACATGATCTTGCTTGATACGTGCTATGTATGCCTTGCATTATATCCTGTCATGCATATTGGTGGCTTACAAAGTCTTTATGACTTACCCCCTCCCTTTTACTATTTTAGATCCTAGTCATCCAGGACCGTCTCATCGAGGTTGATCGTCTACTCGTGCTCGTGATTGTTCGTCTAGAGGTGGTAGCATGGACTTTTGGTTTCTCTTTTGCAAGGACGTTGGGTTAAGCAAGTCATTTAGACTTCGCTTGGGAATGTGTAATCGTAGTAACTTGTGCTTGTTGTAGACTAGATTAATAGTACTACTTATGTTTCTAGTTATTTGCCGGCACTTGTTGGCCGTGCCTTGCTTGCTTGTATTTGGTTCACTTGTTAAGACTTCCGCTGAGCATCCCTTTAGCTCTTGATTATTCATGTGGTTTCTCCGACGTGTTTAGCCGTCGGGGTGTTCATTATTATCATGATTTGTTAGTGTTGGGTTCCGGTTGTAAATTCGCCGATGACTTGGTTTACTTGCTATCAATTGTTATATCAGGTTTTAAAGTTTTAAATTATTCCGGCCTTTTAGTGCCGAGTTCTACTACGTGTCCAATGTTGCGTCACGTCAGTTTTGTTAATTGAGTCCTTGCATGATTGTAGTCCTTATTTGGACGGCACGACCCGCGTTCCCTTATCGGGGTCGGGGTTGGGTCGTCACAGTTGGTCTAAGTACACCCCTTTTTTTTTATTTTATCCCAAAAGTTTTAAGTACACCCCTCAATATTTTTTAATACACCACACCCTTCTCTCTCAACAAATTCATTCCTCCATCAAAATTCACACACCCAATTCATCTCCTTCCAAGTTTCATCAAACTCCAAACCCAAAATCTCCAAAAGTTCATCCACATTGCTGCTAATGGAGCACAAAAAAGTGAAAGAGACCAATTATGTAAGTATTTCATCTCATTTCACAGCTTAAATTTCCATTTTCTTTAATTTTTTCGAAGCACAAATGAAGTAACTTGGGTAATCGCGTTCGGCCATGTACTACCGAACACCTTCAAGGCTGTTCGGTTGGGCTGTGGAACAACATAAGGACTGTTCGACACCCCCCGCTGAATACTCTAAAGTACATTTGGCTAGTGCCCACTGAACAGTGTGATTTTAACCCTTTGTTGATCAAGTTTTGTAATTGTTAACAAGATTCAAATACGTTGTCTGCGGAGTCTAGTGATATTGGCCCTAAAAATAAAAACCAAATCATTCCTTTTGAACATGATGCTGAAAACATTGTTGACGATATTGTTATGGATTACACTGACATTACATGTTCACGGCGCATGAATTGTTTTCAACTCGTCAGAAATGTTTGATTTGGTGCGCGCTAGAGGTAAGGAGCATGGCATTTTGATAGTTGTTATCCATGTGAACCGTTAGTAACCTACGAGATTGGTCCATCAGAGATACCTCCTACGTTCACTACAACCCCAAAGACAAAGATGCCAGTAATTATTGTCTTTTTTTATGTGTAAATATAGTACATAATGATAGTTATTATCATGTATATTGACTTTAATTTGTCTTGTTTGAATAGGTTGTGCGCCGAACTACCCGAGCTGCGACTGCATGTGGTTTTATTGATCAACTACCATCTCACTTACATGCCTTTATTGATAGTACTAAGAATGTTGTTGGTGATTGTCATCGCGGTTTTCGTGCCATAGCCGACTTAATTGGCTTTACTTAGTAGAATTGGGTTAGGGATCGAGGACTAGGAGACATTTAGAATGAGTTGTCAACCAACAAAGAGTTGTACACAAAGGTTTTCAACCAATATGGTCGCATTGATAAAGTGCTACACAATCTTAACTACTACGAGGTGAGTGTATCAAAGAAACATTAGTTTTGTAAGCCATATATGGGTTACTTGGTTGCATCGGCGTATAATGTTGCTGTAGGTCCCGGTTTTTTAAAGGATAGAGCTCAGGAATAGGCTAGAGGATAAGGGAAGAATAAAAATTTATCAGTTAGAGAGTCAGTCAGCTGATAGGATCAGCTGATTGTTGGCAAGTTTTCAGTTGAATCAGAGTACGCATACTAAATGAACAATATGGGCAGGGGAAGTTCGTTTAACAGATGATATCAATTGACTGATAACTAAGTGACGAGTGTGATATATAAAACATAAAGAGATTTAGTCACTTAAAACTTGCTGATGCTTCTAGTATGATAGTTTAGACATGGAATAGTAATGCAAGTAAGTTCAGTTCACAAGTAGGAGCAATTTACTTAAAATAATAAGATAGACAATGATTTATAAAGCAACGAAACACTAGATTGAATTCAGCAGTTAACTAGAGAACAATCACTGCATAAAATATTTCATATAATAGAATTCAGTCAAGATATACATGTTATTTTATCTAACTTGCCTAAGTACATATTACAGAAAGTAAATTAATCTATTAAAGGAATTCCTTGCAAGCAGTCTATTCCTAATGGGTTGCAAATGGAGATATAGATGATTATTTTATCCGTTTGAAATTTCACTTGCTATCTTCTCCAGTACCCTTATCTAGAAACGTTTGGGAAAATTGTCTCTGATGATCGGAGATTCGAGCAAGTGAGATGAGTTAGAATATTAAAAGCGATGTTCAAACCCTTTTGGGGATATCCTGACTCATACGAGGTTGTGTGATCAAATCCACACCAACCGTTACAAAGATTGGTAAGGCTGTGTGTGTGGATAAGATATGGAGTGAAGACCTAGACTCTGGACTAGACGCTATCAGATTTGATCTCTTTGGACATTCTTTTCCTTCTTCTCTCTTCCTTCTCCTTATACACTTGGTACATGAAATCTTCATCCTTCAGACTTTTGAAAGGCTATGGAGATGAGCTTCAAGGGCAATCGGTAGATGACTGATTTGGCTCACTTGAATAAACTCTAAATTCACAAGTGTATTGCTCTTGCACACCTCTTTCCTTTCTCCCACAAGCACTTGCTGTGATATACTAGTTCATGTATTTTTCATTCTTTTCCTGAGTATATCATTATATCACCACTATCCACACACATCGTTTGAGTAGACACCTGGAGTATTTTTAGGGAGAAAGATAAGGGTAGCCGTTTGAGAGATGTTTCAATCCAACTGTTGAATTTTTGTTATGTGGCTGAGTCCAGGATTTGGGGCTTTTGAAGAGGACAGTAAAATCTTCTTTGGAGAAGACTTTTACATGTCTGAAAAGCTTTAGAGAGTTGTCACATCGTAAAGTACTTTTAGGCAGAGGCCATGTGAAGAATAGTACTTTGAGATCAAGTTGAGTGTGAAAAGTTTATATTCCTTTTTGTCTGTTGAAGTCTTGATCAGCTTCAAACGTGTTGATCCGTGATTATTCCCACTGTGTCTCTTTTGAGGTCGTGGGTCAGATTCGCCTTCATAGCTCTGCTCTCTTACTATTTTTCCCACGACTTCAAATGCATGACCTCTTGGGTCATGAAATCTGTATCTAACACTGACCCTTGTGAGGGAGCTCGCTTGCCTAACTTCTTAGCCAAGTGTTCATCCTTTCTGATTAGTCTAGTTTTGCTTCCCTCCACTATCCTCCACTCAGACCGGCCAACCTCCATACCCGAACGACCACCCTCTAATTGTCTACTTGGGCCGCGAAACCCACTTTTAGTGATTGAGACAAGTTGGTAGCCTGGGTAGTGGTGTTTGGGCACCTAAGAGTGCGGCCAGAATAGGCACCTCAGCTTGACCCATGGATCGCAGAGCTGGTTGTTAAGCATTATCTGGATAAGTATGGTTGTCTGGGCTTTTATGGCCTCAGCTTGGACCGATGGGTCGGGCATTGGCGGCACGAATGTACCGGTGGTCGCAGGCTGCATATCCAACAGATCCCACAAATCACTAGCCCCTGCTTGTGGCTCCGTCCTCTTCTTGCTTGCATAGACACTCTTGCCCTTAGCGGGTTTTTTGGCCGTAGGCTCTTTGCGATTCTTCAAGGAACATTTGCTCACCAGCCGATGGAGCGAGATCGTTGCCAGTGCCAACAGTTGTTGCGTTAGCTGCCATAATCACCAGATATTTTGGGATTGAGACTGTTTGTTTGTTTGGGATATCTGGGCTTTTAAAATGTTTCCCTGCAACGGAACCACTAATGATGCCAATTTTTGCACCGTGGTCCTGTTGGAAAAATGCTCCGGTGAAATAGCTAGTAACTGACCCAATAATAAGAACAGGGTTACCACACAAGTGATCCCTGCAAAGCCCCTTCGGTGTGAGAATTAGCACTGTATTTCAGAGAATGAATAATGCTAAACGAAGGGTGTAAAAGACGGTATATTTGTGTGTACCTTGTATTGTCTCTGATGCCCTAGATAATTTTGGGCCGTGATAGATGCGATCAGATCCCGTATCTTACGGTTCAAGCTAACGTATATGTCAAGGACTTAAATGTAGAGAACCCAATATAATAGGATTCTATGAGTTGAGATAGTTTGTGATTTGCTCGGAGATAATTCCGTGATAGTTACAACAGACCCGTGTTGAAGGTAAGTTGCCCGCCACTGTTGGTAAGTGGCCCGCCTTTGGGTAGTGTAGTTTTTGACGGGTAAGTCTAGTCACACTTGTCATGGCGGGTAAGGGGTAACCATTGTACTGTTATATTTGCCACTTTCACCCTTAGCATATTGGTAGTTCAATGACTAACATTTTTTATTTCAAAAACTCCCAATTTATAAGCGAGGGCGCTAATAGCACCATGATTAATAATACTGCTTATCCTAGCCTAGCTACCAAATAAGCCCTTACTTTTTTTTTTAATCATTACAAACAGAAAACTTAAATTCCAAAAAACCAACCTAAAAAACCTCATGTCAAACACACCCAATTAAAGAAACTTTGGTTTTTGGTTTTTGACTTACTCTCTCTTTGACCTCACGAGCTTCTCTCTATGTCTCTTTTACTTTTTATTCAATTACGATAAAGCGAAAATCCAAAATCCAACCTCAAAAATTCTCATGCCTTTTTTGTGTTATCATCTAGACTTTACGGTGGTGAACCGATCAAAAATAAATGAGAATGTACACTCTTTGTTCCTAAAAGGAGTTTTATCTGACTTAGCGTATGTATTAAGAAAATTAATTGCATCTATTATAAATATTTTTTTATTTATACCCATGTAACTGATGTGTGCATAAAGTGCACATAGGGCAAGAGTACCCTACCGTATCAAATAATAAAGTGTACATAAGTACGAGTTTTCGATCCCACAGAGAATGTACGTAATTTTCACTCCGATTAAGTACTGAAATTGGGCTGGCTAATTATATTTGAGCGAAAATAAATTGAGAATAAAACCTAAAAACTAAAAATAAAAGAATGCAATTAATATTTACATGGACGCAAAAGTGGTTTGGCAGCAACAAATCAAGATTTAAAGATAGGATTACAGGATTGCAATATTTATAATCTAGCTCGTGATTAATTTGATCCTCTCTCTACTATTCTTTAACTCAAGTCTTGATAGTCGGGCGCACGTTGATAGTATTCACTACGGGCTCTCGCATCTTATAGCAAGTCTAGTTACCAATCCCCACTACAGGCTCTCGCATCTTATAGCAAGGAAATAATAGTCGCATTATCGATCAGACATCCCATGACTATCTAAGAACGCTCATATCTTTCGATCAAACGTTACAGAGACTATTATTGTGATTTTCATAATTAATAGGACGGGTTGTCGCATCTTATCCTATAATTCTAGTGATCATCTAATGGTGTATATATATATATATATATATATATATATATATATATATAGGAACGAAATAAATCGATGTTGTTTGATAAGCTCACATTTTCCAATCGTTTTCCACATATTTCATTCCCAATATCTATGAATTTCATATGTATTTTACCCAACGGATTGCATTTATTAATGTTCTTATTATGTTCTACATTCTCTTGGAAAAACTGAGGATTCAAAGGATCAATTTTTAGCAATTTGGGAGCATTCAAGGCAATCTATGAAGTCATAGAAAGATTAAAGCGTAATTTGTCAAAGTCCGTTAAGTGATTCAACACAAAATAAACAAACTGAGGCTAATAGAGGCTGATGGAGGCCTAATTCGCAAACCATTGGAGGATAGGGACTTCGGGAGCCATTGTTAGAAATCAGAGGGTAACGCTACTATTTCACCCTCTGCTATTTCCTAAAGTCATCATTAATGCGGTGGTGTGTCCTTGTTGCGCCACGTCGCCCCCATATCCAGCTCATGGATGATCTGTGTCCTCTGTCGTAAAGCTCAAAACTTGGATCGTTTAATCTCACATACTGACCCGCAAGTCCAGTTGATAGTCCGCGTGTTTCGCTAGTTGGGCTGCCCATTTCCCAACCAACCGAAGCGCCATTCCAGCATTTATTTACCGTTTTACCCTCAAACTTGTTCACTACTCTATTATTGTTGGGTTGTTTGGTAGTCGGATAAATATGAGGATAACATTAAATTATTCATATTACTCGTTTGGTAGCTTTTTTGATGAAGGATAAAATTATCCGAAATATGCAGATAACCCTCTTATTCAGGAATAAGTAATCTCTTACTTGTCTGTTATAATTTAATCTCTAATCACCAAAAATCAAGACTATTTTTTCATTCCCAAATTGCCCTTGCATAAGCTTGCAGATAATAAATATTTATATTGTACCTTTAATACATGTCGTACCTTGTTCATCGTCTTTATCGGTGCCGAAGCACTCTCTCTCTCTCTCTCTCTCTTTTCTCTCAACCAGTGTAGTCCCCCAAAGCCTCCTCAATCAGGATAAAATCAAGATAACTCCAAGTTTTGATTCGCAATTGAGGCACGAAAGGAGTTGATACGATCTTCGAGGATTCTCGACAAATCACGATTTCACGCAACGAGAAATAAGGATCTAGGAAGCTAGATGGAAGATGACACCTCAACTCGATGAATCAGTCCAACCACGAACTTTGGTATGTACAGCCGCAACCCGATAATTGAGATGACCACGAACCTCGGTATAAGGAATAACGCCACAATTGGTATGGGCAAACCAATTGATAAGTTAAAAGGGTTAAACGCCGCGAATATGAAATCCGATATGTTCGAAAAAGTTCTCAAAGAACTCAAAAAAGAATTGAAGAATTCTCTCAATATAATTAATCTCAAAAGTTGTGTTGCTTTCGATTACAATACATATGCCTTAATGTAGGCTAAACCTTTTCCAACAAGAAACTAACTAAAATTACATAATGAAACTAATTACATAAAGAAATTAATTACACTAAGAAACTAATTAAAACCTCTCGAACAATGGATGAAAACCTTAAAAGTTCTAATTTACCAAAACAAAACTCCTAAAACATTCAGGGCAATTAATAAATTAATAAAGAAAAGAAAATCTACCGAAAATATACAAAATCTCTACAAATCCCGATTTTGGGATTCATGTGGGCTAAAACTTACGTTACGGAGTCTTTTTCGGCCATTTACTGTCACCAAACTCACCCATAGACTTACAAACATGACACTTGAGTCCTTCGACTTGTAAACATCGTTAATGGACCTTAGGATCACATCACAAGTCTAGGATTTCTGGGTTTGATAATTGGAAAAGAGAATTTGGGATTGGGTCACTGAAGTGGTGATGCCAACAACTCTGGCTACAAGGATCTCAATTATGATTTTGTTTTTCATTGTGAGTTTTGGTGAATTTTGAAATAGAAAAAGAACTAGGTTTGCAAGTAACTTTTGATTTTCTTGGATAGGGAAATTTCGGTTTCTTCTACAATTTGGGAGGTAAAAATGAAATTGGGCATTGAATTTGTGAAAGTTTTTGATTGGTGATTTTGTTGATGAGTTCTTAATTTTTTTCATCAATGAAAATATTATAGAGTCAAAGACTTTGTGGTAAAGTCTTCTTTTATTCAACCTACTTTATATGGATGTTCTTAGAAAAATAATATAATACTGAAATTAATTTGGGCTACCAAACATCAAATTAGATAACTAACGGTATAAATTAATTTTATCTACGTATAATATAAATTCTCACTTCTATTCGATGTGGGTTTGAGATATTATATTATGTTACTTCATCTATTATTATCTAAACTCAAATCAGTTAGTTCATATTAAAAAAAAAAGAAAAAAATAAGTGCATGAAACATGTTGTATGCTATGCTGTTGTAGATCTATTAACATACCTTTGACCACCAAAAAGGTATTACTATTTCTATCATAAAAAAAAGAAATAGAGAATCTTTTTTTTTTTAATTTACGCTTAACAAAAACCTTATTAACTCCGTTTCAATTCAAGATTTAGGATTTTTTTTATTATACTTTTTTGTTTTTAAGATTTTCTTTTTCATCATCTTTCTCTCTAAATCTAGCTTACTTTATCTGATTTCTTACAAAAAAAGCTAAATTTTTTTAAATTATTAAATTTGCTCTTAACAAAAACCTTTTTAACTTTGTTTCATTCGAGATTTAAGAACTTCCTTTAAAAAAAATTATTTTAGATTTTCTTTCACATCATCTTTCTCTCTAAATCTAGCTTACTTTTTCGGAAAAATTGCATGCCGATACACTTTTTTAGATATTCAACCGTTAAAGTTCACTATATTTGTTTTAAATCGCTAAAGTCCACTTTAGTGAATAAATGAATAAATTATTTTTAAAATGTCCTCCACCATTTTGAGGATCCCTCGTTTCTCTCCGACAATTAGGAGACAGGTATCCCCCTGTAAGATCTGCTTCCATTAACTATGATGCACACATATATTTGTCCCCTGAGACGAATCCTTAGACAAGGCAAGGTCATCATTATTTTTCTTCTGAGAATGATTCTTGTTTACATCTTCATCCACTTTAAATGGTGCCGTACATTCACTTTCCACTGCAACCATCACACTTTCAAGCTTCGAATCGCCGTGCATTAGTTTCTATCGGCTGTCCCCGTATAAACGAGATATCCTTAGACTCGGGACTAGCAGCCTTAACTGAAGAGAAGGGATCTTTTTTGCTATGAATTGTCTAGTGGGTGTTCGTCATTGGCTTTGTGAGTTTATACATCGTGATGCAACAATTTTGTGCATCGCGTGTACAAAGTGCTCCTCCGTATTTTTTAAGGGCATAGACGACATTTTGCATAAAAAAGTCTTTTTCTAGTTTGAAATAATTATAGGAGACTAAAGCGGTTAAAAATTCACTAAAACGTAACGGCCCGAATTTCTCCCTACTTTTTCTTATTTCTTACGAAAAATGATTCTAAAATTATTAAATAACCACAACCCAACTCATTAGCACCTTTTATTTCTTTAGTTTAGCCCAATTTTGTTAAATTTTTTGAAAAATAATGAGTTTGAAAATTTAATTGGTTTGGTCAGACTTAGATATATTCATGATGCGTAACTGTCCCTCGATTAGTCGATTTTGAGAGAGATGCTAAATGACGCACCCAATTATTCTAAGCGTCGCACCCACTTATTCTATTTTTACTAAAATGCTCTTCATTCTATTTACAAAATTTACACTAATCTCCCCTACCTCTATAACCGGTCCATCATTTTAAAAAAGAGTCGGCCGACTCTTTTTTAAAATGACAGACCGGCCTTTTTTTTTTAAACATTGTTAATTTGTAATTGGCCTTGTTTTTTTTTTCTTTAAACATCGTTAATTTGTAATTGTCATTTGTATTTTTTTAAACAGTGTAGTATCATTTGTATTTTTTTTGTCATTTTTTTTCTTTTTAAAGAGGTATCATTTGTATTTTGAATATAAATAATATGACATAAAAAATTTAGCAAAAAAAAAAAAAGAATAGGGCCAAGACAATTTTATTTTTTTAAAAAATAAAATTAATATTTGGGAGAGAGCCGGGCCGGCACTATTGGATATAGCCGGATCGGCTATATAACAAATGGCCGGACCGACATTTTGTTATATAGCCGGGCCAGCTATATCCTATAGGGCCGGACCAACTCTATTTTTCAGTAAAAAAATTTCTTAATTAAATGAAATAAATAAAAATAAATGAAAAAAATATACCGTAAAATAGTCATTAACATTAATATGAATTCTAATCTTAATTATAATTAATAATAAAGACTTGTTTGTATAAATAAACAGTACATTAAATAGTACATCTTTCATTAAATTTATCCAAGCTGTACCAATATATTTATTTATCAATACCATTAATATAAACTCTAATATAAATTCTAATTTTAATTATATACTTATAATACTAATCAATAACACTTTCGTTATATTTTATAAAAATTCTTTAATAAAGTGCAACGCTTAGCACATGGGTTCATTTAGCGCCCATGTTGAAATATTTTGGGGGCTAAAGCCCTTCACCCTCTTTAAGCCCTCATTTCCTTGTTATGAGCCCTACATCTGGTTAGAAAGCTTGGACACAGTGTGTGTGAAAATGGCGCTTCTCTCCAGAGCTCGCACAGTTTCTTAACTCTATTCAGCGAGCTTCTCCACCACAACTCTCTTCCATCAATCACAACTCGCCATTTCCGCTCTTCATCTTCGACATCTTCTTCCAAAACATTCGATTCGATGATGAACAACAATCCGATGTTCTCTCTTGATATCAGTTCCCAAATCGGCAGCTGCATGCCGATATCCATGATGCGTATCGGAACCATTATCCACAACATCGAGATAAATCCCGTTCAAGGCGGCAAGCTCGTTCGCGCCGCCGGCACTTGCGCCAAGATCTTGAAGGAGCCCGCCGCCTCCAGGTACTGTCTTATCAAGCTTCCTTCTGGTGTGGAGAAATTGATTGATACAAAATGTCGGGCTACCATTGGCATGGTTTCTAACCCTGAACGGGCTACTAAGAAGCTCCAGAAGGCTGGGCAGAGCAGGTGGTTAGGGCGCAGGCCCACCGTTCGTGGTGTGGCCATGAATCCGGTGGATCATCCTCATGGTGGAGGAGAGGGAAAGAGTAAGAGTAGTGGAAGTAGAGGCAGGTGCTCACTGACTCCTTGGGGAAAGCCTACTAAGAGTGGCTATAAAACTGGTCCCCTTAAGCGTCGAAAGTAGACAAATTAATTTGTTTTACTCGATTCAGTTTCATGATATTTGCTTGTTATTATGGAATCATTAGTTTGTTGTTTGATTTGGCCATGATAGTGCAGATGTTTTCATTTTTCTTAGTATCGGTTTGTTGTTTTGTTTTTGTGACATGTTTGATGGGTTGAAATATGAATACCGCAAATAATTCAAGCATTTGTTAACTACTGTATTGTAATGTTGAGCCACCCGGATTACAATAATGTTAAGGTAGTGTTTTGTTTTTCTGAGATGTTTGATTGGTTGAAAATCAAATATCATAAATAATTAAAGTAGTTATTAACTACATTAATGTTGATCTACCCAGATTACAATGAGGTAAGTTACGTGTTTTCAGGGTTTTTTTTTGTTTGTGAGTCTATATATTCCTGATCAATCTGATTATGTGAATTTGTTGTTCTTAGGTTATGGAGGATAGCAGCCTATTTACATCTCCGTATGTTCAATTTCAAAGCAAAGACAAGGTAGGAATACCTTTGCTACAAGTGCACTAGAAGCGCATGCATACATAAGGAAGGGGAGGAAGAGGAAGCTTACCCTTACATCAGCTTGCCAGTAAGCCAACAATGACACAAAGCTTCAATATCAGAATTCATTTCCTACAAATATTTTTGGGATTATATCACATACTTAGGCTATTAGAAAATCTGATCTTATTGGATATAGTTGATTTGACTTTTATCTGAAATAACAGAAAATCTCCAAATACTAACGCTTAGCTTAAGATTTAATTCTGCACTCCTAAAGATCCCCTGGAAGTTTTTATTATTTAAATACATCCATATTTATAAGACAAAAATAAATCCTTAACCCACTACAACTAGGGCTAATTAAAATAGGAAACCTAATTAAAATAGAACTAATTTTTCTTGGAATAAAATACTAAAGGACTAACAATACTAGGAGATCTCTAATGCCGACTAAAATAGGAAACAAGAATCCTAATTAAAACAAGAGCTTAAAATTTGGACAGAAGTTGTCTCAAGCATAAGGCGTGGCACGCCATAGTAGGTGTGCGATCTGTCATTGATCCGAAGACCTCTTAACAAAAGACGTGGGCACGCCTCATCAGTTGTGCAGTTCTGTCTCATCTCAATCCTCATCATACTCTGTATTCATATGATAGTCATTTTGTATTATAGCCATAATCATTGTCAACTTACTCAACTATCACCATTCTTTGTTTTCGTATGTTTGCGGGGGGAGGCGAAGTGAGTAATTATTCCCGTCCGATAAAGGATTTTCATCCTTTTCTTTGATATCTATATTCTTCGAGTACGCCTAATGTTCACATCCACCCTCCAATATTTGATGGCAGATCTTGCACGATCCGTCGCCGCATCATCCGGGTGTCTGTGGTAAATCCTCACCATACATCTTAACCCTGTTATCTCTGCATCTTTTGCTCAGGTGGAGGCCTAATTTGGGATGTTAGAGGTTCAGTTTTCGGAGGGAGGATTCCATCCCTCTTTCCTGTATATGTGTGTGTGTGTATATATATATTGTCATGTCCACTCAAAATCATTTCCTTACCGGATGTCACACAATTCCTTTTCAGATGCATAGTATACTTGCAACAAAGGACTTCTTACGACTAGTTAGCTTGAGATCCAACGGCGAATCCAAATCAGTATTTTCTCAGGGATGATAACAACTAGCTTTACACACACACACATATTCCAAACTAGACCTTTTCAAGAATGTCAGGAACTAGAAATATGATGCAGAGTTTTATCAATCAAGAAATACAGCTGTAAAAAAAAGGACTTGCAAGAGTCGCTGTGAAATGAGAAAGAATGCATCTGATCGACGATGACAGCAGGGTGTAAAAGCCACCCCTTAATATAAAACCATCAGTTTTTCAAAAGCGTGCGCAACCACTAGAGCCTATAAGAGTAAATAATGCAATAATATATTGTATTATAAATAAAGATTCGGTCTTTATTAGTCATTTTTTTTGATAAGTAAGGTTATATATACCAACAGGCGTCAAAACAGTTGACGCGTCCTTTGTACACTAGAAGTATACACTATCTGAACTAGACAAGCTAAAGCTATTAACAAAATCAACAAAAGAATTACTAGAAGGGAAGGAAGAATCCTGTGCCTCGCAGCACCACAAAAAGAGAGTTCTAAGAAGTCTGTTCTTCAACTGTTCCAAAGCTTCTTCTGTATTGTCAAAAAGCCCTTCTGTTGCGTTCCTTCCAAATACTCCAAACTACTCCACTCGTCAGTTTTTATCCCCTCTTCTTCTTCTTATAAACAGGCAATGGAGCATGAATGTTGGCATAAATCTATTGAAACATAACTCCTAGCACACGAAGAAAATCATACATGGGATGTTGTTCCATGTCCCCTCACTGTTAAACCTTGGCAGCAAGTTTGTATTTTCAATAAAGCTTTGTCTAGTTGGATCTATAGACTGTCACAAAGCTCGGCTCGTTGTTCTTGGAAATAAGCAAAGGTATGGTCTTGACTATACAAAGACATTTGCACCAGCAGTCAAGATGACTACTGTGCGGTGCGAATCTTCTTGCAATTGCTACATCTTTATCCTGGCCATTGCATCAGTTGGATGTTAAAATGCATTCCTACATGGTGACCTCAAGGAGGAAGTTTATATGAAACTTTTGAGACTGTATGACAACTTTCTCACCTAATGTTATTTGCAAACTAAAACGTTCCTTATGTGGGTTGAAGCAAGCACCAAGGATATGGTTTGAGTAGTTTCGGTCCACCCTACTAGGTTTTTCATTCACTCAGAACCAGTGTGACCCTTGTTGTTTTCTAAAACAGACTTCTAAAAGTATTATATATTGAAGAAATATAACATTTGTTTTGAACAAACGAGAATTGTTTAAGGATTGAATATAATTATATTTTTTGAAATAATTTTTGGAGATCATTCAATGATTAGAAAATGTTTAGTTGGATACTAGATTTACATATTTTTTATACACAATCAGTTTGAAAAAGAAATTTACTCAAATATCAAAAAAACATAAGCATCAATTTTGAATAAATAATTTAAAATTTTGTTGATATGAATCATATATTATATACATTATTTTAAGACATCTTAAATAAGAATATAAGACTCAATTTGATATGGAGAGAGTATCATTTATAAAAATAAAATCTAATTGGTTTATATTATAAAATAATTTATAGAATAATATAATATATTTTAAAAATCTTTACATATAATATAATTAGTTGAGTTAATTTAAAATTTATAATCATATTTAAAAAGTTGTGGATTCAAATTAGTCATGCTTACTTAGAAGCTTTTATTAAAAATAAAAATTTAATACCTACTAAATAGTATTAACAGATATCAAAATTTGGTTTGATACCTGTGAGCTAAGGCCATTTGGGGTGACATTTAACACCTTTGAAATGGGAAAGATGGATAGGACCACACACACCCACCTAATACCCCTGTCCTCTACCTCCCTCTCTCTCTCTCTCTCTCTATTTCTTTTTCTCTATAACTTCACTCTCTTCCTTTGTAATTCCCAATTACACACAATAGATACAGTAGCAATTCCTCCATACCAAAACCGGTGAAGAAAACGAAACAGCTATCTTCTATGATTCTTTCCTTCCCAGCTCTCGATCTTCAAGCTGGGTGGACGGATCATTCTTTGACAATGACCCTTCAACTCATCTCATTTCGCATTGGATTGCTAAGCCCGACCTCCTTCCTCTTAATCCTTACAGCTGTCTATGGATTCTTTCGATCCTGCTTTTGACCTCACCCCTATTAGTGGGAAAGATGGGGATCTTCCTTGGGTTGAAGGATCATCCAATTCCCTTTATTGCCCGGGGCGGAATCACGATATACCAGTCTACATACCGATATCAAAAACTGATTGGTTATCAGTTTCCGAAGAAGGATACACTTCTCTTAAAAGCCCTAATGAAACAAATTCACATTTAGAGATTTCTTCTCCTCTCACGAGTCACGTTCGCATCGTCTACAGTGGTTCGTTTCCTCCCAACTCACCCCCTCTGGCCTCAATTGATCTCAGCTATCTCTCGCACGGCCGCACGAATCGGACGTTACTGGCGCCGCAGCTCCTCTCCTGATCTCCCTATTCTCATCTCGCCAACTCCAAGTAAGCAAGTTGCACTCGACTAACTAAATTACTCGAGCATAGCTACATACCATTCTCCCTCCTACTACAAATTTAATTCAATAGGTTGATACAACGACATTTTATTGGAGTGCCAATGTGTGCTTTTCATTGTTGAGAAACTCCATAATATCGAATCATCTTTAGCAATTTCATTGCATTTTACTCGATACTTAACATGTTTTTCTTCCTCTTTTAGTTTAATATCGTAATTAAAAAAAATCTCAATTTCCTTCCAGTTTACTTATCTTCTTTTCTCATTTAAGAACAGCTAATCTATATGAATTTGCCTTGATGGGTTACAATCCCTTTTCATTAGACCGAAACAGAAACCCTTGAAGAGACATTAACTAGTAAAGTACTAGATGAGGTTCAACTTAAAGTAATAAAAACAGTGTTTATCGCGGTCCCTTAGACTTCGAGCAGTCACTGCTAGAACTCTTAAACTATAGAACCGGTTACATTTCATTGATTGACCAATATGTCGGCTTATGCTCATGGTTTGACACGGGTTAGAAAACAATCCAACTAATATTGCGGTTCTCAATCTAATCCCTAAATCCTGTATAGTTGACCACTCTTTTGAAAATCTACCCATATTACACATGTATTTAAGATAGTGAACTGCGTAGAAATTTTCTACTGTACTAGCTAACCCTTGTTCATTGTCGCAAGAAAAATAAGAAACGTATAGATTATACATGCATACTTGAAAGTTATCGGTTATTCGCTTTCATAGCGTGTAACATTTCTAGCCTTTCTTTGGGCTAAGGCGCTCGAAATGTTAACACGGATAGCGAGAAAGTCAATAGGACAATTTCATCTGCAGATACTTAATGGAGAGAATTCTCTCGCCATTTTTACAAAAATCATAGAGATAGATTTAAGATATTTAGTGTGCATGCATAATAGTCGTCTTTAGTGCAAAATAATTGGTGGTTACAGCCCATGGTTATTTAGGAGAGATAGCAAATGAATAAATTGTATGGGCAATTAGGACCTTGATGACACTTTTGACGTTTTCTAAGTAAAGAAAAATGGATACGTCTTCTGATAGAGGAAAAATCCTTCTATCATGTGATGCAGGAGTGTTTCAACAGGCCCTGTTTTGGGTCTACTTCGAGTGCAGAACTGTATCATTCTAGAAATCTAAAAATTGCAAGGCTGGTATGTTTGGAAAGATCTGGAAGTCTACTTTCCTATGCAAAAAACGGTTCCTGTTTTGGAGTTTTCTATAGGAAGCTGTGATCTTTTTACTAAAACATGTATCTGTTACCTGTTCTGCCTTTGTTGTCTGTTTTCTATGAGTTTTTTAGGTGCTTAAGATAACTTAGTACATGAAATGTGTTCAAGATCAAAGTCCTAGTCAAAACTATTTATTATTTATGGAAAATTGGTCACTTATGCTTGGAGGATTGTTCCAAAAAGAGACTTCTAAGAAGTCTGTTCTTCAACTGTTCCAAAGCTTCTTCTGTATTGTCAAAAAGCCCTTCTGTTGCGTTCCTTCCAAATAGTCCAAACTACTCCCCTCATCAGTTTCTATCCTCTCTTCTTCTTATAAACAAGCAATGGAGCATGAATGTTGGCATAAATCTATTGAAACAGAACTCCTAGCACATGAAGAAAATCATACATGGGATGTTGTTCCATGTCCCCTCACTGTTAAACCTTGGCAGCAAGTTTGTATTTTCAATAAAGCTTTGTCTGGTTGGATCTATAGACTGTCACAAAGCTCGGCTCGTTGTTCTTAGAAATAAGCAAAGGTACGGTCTTGACTATACAAAGACGTTTGCACCAGTAGTCAAGATGACTACTGTGCGGTGAATCTTCTTGCAATTGCTACATCTTTATTCTGGCCATTGCATCAGTTGGATGTTAAAAATGCATTCCTACATGGTGACCTCAAGGAGGAAGTTTATATGAAACTCCTGACTGTATGACAACTCTCTCACCTAATGTTATTTGCAAACTAAAACGTTCCTTATGTGGGTTGAAGCAAGCACCAAGGATATGGTTTGAGCAGTTTCGGTCCAGCCTACTAGGTTTTTCATTCACTCACGACAGTATGACCCTTCTTGTTTTCTAAAACAGACTTCTAAAGGTATTGTGGTGCTCATTCCACCATGCTCTGGAACAAATATTTCAGAAACTAATACTTCAAGCTCCTTTTCCATGTGCTTCAGCTTCTTTAATCAGCAGAACAAGGGGGGGGGGGAGAGAGAGAGAGAGAGAGAGAGAGAGAGAGAGAGAGAGAGAGAGAGACGTATCTAAGAGATTATCACAAGGAATCGAAATCCAGGAACAGATAATCCATTAGACGACGAGGCCTATTTCGCATTGGGCATCATCAATATTGCATCTATCTACTACTAAGATTTCTTTGGATTGAGGTGAAATGAAATGGAAGAGAGGATAATCTTCCAGGTAGGTAGGAAGACGATCGACGTTCATAGGCTTGTCGAGAGGAATTTTGATGGCTTTCGTGTGGTGGAAAGATCTAAGGGCAGACCCCATGATATTATCATTTCTGTGTAAGAGTATATTTGGGTTTGCGAGTGGATGAGAAGACTTTCCTTCGTTGATGGTGTCTGCTGGAAGAGAAGATTGGAGAAACAGTGCGATGTCGTTCTGGCGAAGGAACAAGACGCAGCAGGGAGTTCATCAGAATCACAGTAAGAGGCATAGGTTGATTAGGTAGGATTTGCATCCCTGAGTTTTCCTCCGACTCTAGGTGGGTTTTAGTGTCGGAGAAAATGCGGCGGTTAGTGGAATTAACTTGGTCGAAGGGCTATGGCGGCCATGGTGGTTTGCCGTCTAGTAATGAGAAGAGGATCACTGGTAAGTCTTTCAAGGAGGTGGCGGATATTCCGCCATGGCCTAACTTAGGCCTGCGTGTTTCTCGGACCGGGGGTCCACCGGAGGTAGATTTCGTGGTAGAGGAACAGTCTTGTGAAGGCAACTTGGTCTTCTTGCGTAGATGTTTGGTTGGTTGGGTGGCAGCTCGGGGTGCCCTATCCTGCCCGCTTAGATCTGAAGTTCAAAAATGGGTGGATCATAGGTGGAAGACGACAGGAGGGGTGAGAGTGGTAGATATGAATGGCATTTAGGGAATTGCTATTTCAACCCCCAAAATTGCTAAGTATACCCATTTACTTAGTTTACCCACCCTTCAAATATTATACCATCTATATTACTAAGTATACCCCCACTTATTTTTCTATTTTACCCTTGAACAATAAACCCCCAATTCTCACCCACCCAAATTAAAATACTATCTACCCAATCTACCTCCCTCCCAAAATTAAAATACTCTTCATTTCTCTCTCTATGATCTAATCTCTATCCTATCCATTTGTTTTGAAGCTTTATCTACTTCGACTTAGCTTCCTAAAAATTGCACAAAGTCAAGCCACTACTGAGGCTTGAAACACGCATTTTGGTTAAATTTTTTAATGATTTTTTGAATTTTTTTGGAGAAAACTGCGAACGGAGTGTGTGGCACCCCCCTGTCGCACATTCCTTAGGGCGTGCGGCCGGGGGTGCCACACATACCATTAAGCGTGCGGTAAGGGGTGCCGCACATATTTTAGGGTTTTTAAAATTTTTAAGGGTAATATAGTCTTTTAAAATTGTGGCAATTTTGTAATAATGGTAAAGGGGGTATACTCAACAATTTTGGGGGTGGGAATAACACTGCTCTTTTATTTATACTAGACTACTTTATATGTTTGTTTTTCTTTCAAAATTTTTTCTTAAATTTGATATATTGCTTTGATCCAGATCTTGGTTCTGTTTGCTTAGATTCACTATATGAATTCTACACTTGTTCTGCATGTGCGTGTTTACGATAAACTAGAACCATCTTTCCCAAAGTATAACTTTTTTTTGAGTTAAATTGATTGAATTTTAAATGCAAATTTAATGTTTATTTTCTTTCTATTTTTAAAGTTATAAAAATAGTACAACGACAAAATTGACAATTTTTCCGATAAAAGGAGATAGCAAAGCAAGGCATTTAAAAAAAGAATGTAGGAAAAGAAAGAAAGTGGGAAGAGTGATGCTAAATTACACCCGTTAAAATGCTAAATACCTCCTTTTGCTGGTGAAATGACTATATTGCCACTAACTAATTTAGCAAAAAAATAAAATAAAAAAGGCAGCCAAGTGCAGCACTATTTGGAGTTTTAAGTTGCACTGTTTTCCCTTACTCACCAAACAAGAAAAGGGTGTCATCACTTATCTATGTTTCCTCCTCTTAAAAAACATAAAAAATAAAAACATTTCTTACTTTAGGCTTTTGTGCTTTTAAAAATGTGCACGTTAACCCCAAAGGGTGAGAGAGATGGCAAGGGTACTCAACTCAAAGACCTTGAGGTTCACGGTTTCAATCTCCATATTAAGGGGTCATACTTACCTATCAAAATAAAGTAAAATGTGCACATTAAATTTTATTTATAATCCTTTAATTCGTATTAATCTTTTTGGAGTTGGCTAAAACCTTAATAGCCACTATCAAAATTACCGGTTTTAATTCAACATCTTCTAGAATCCCGATGTCCAATTCTTGCATCCCGATAAAATTTTGAAAAAGAGACTGTCCTGAAATTACCCCTAAATTTTATTAGCCTTTTCAAAATTACGAGTATGACAAAACATACAATCGGGCCACTGTATTTTAAAGAAGGTTGAAATTCGACGACTGATTGTTTGAAATTGTTATTTGGGCCACTGTACTTCAGTTATCTTGTAAGCAAGCCCAACAACACATTAATTTTAAATGAAATTTCTATTTTACCCCTGTTTTCGTCTTCATCTCCTTTAATGAAGACATGGGTAAAATAGAGATTTTATTTAAAATTAACGTGCTGGAGGGCTCGCTTGCAAGATAACTAAAGTACAGTAACCCAAATAATATTTTCAAATAATCAGTAACCGAATCACAACTTTCTCTAAAGTACAATGACCAAATTATTTATTTTATCTTACAAGTATCAAGCACTTACCAAACAATCTTTAATATGGGCCCTAATTACTAGGGGTGAAGGTGGTTCGGTTTGGTTCGGTTTGAGCCAAAACCGCAAACCGAACCACCCCCTAACGGTTTCACATATTTCAAACCAAACCGAACCGCCACAAACTTCAAACCGAACCGAACCGTTTGGTTCGGTTTAGTTCGATTCCGTGGTTTAATTATTTAAATACTTTAAAAAAGAAAAAACTTTTAAATATCAAAAAAATACTTTTAACATAAACTAAATAATTAAAAGTCAAAAAATTAACTTTAAAATTACAATAATTCAATCAAAATGTAGGCAAACAACAATAATTTTCTTATTAAATTTAATTACTAATTACTAATTACTAAATAATAGACATATATAAAAATAGAAAAATAAAATTTAAATAGTGGTGGTTCGATTCGATTCGGTTTGGCACCAAAAACCGCAAACCGAACCGAACCGCTCGGTTTATAAAATTTTCAAACCTAAACCGAACCGTCCTAACCCAAAACCGAACCGAATTGACCGATTCGATTCGATTTAGCGGTTCGAACTTACACCCCTACTAATTACTAATTAGTGTGTAGTGTCAGCCCATAAAAAGGACGAAGCAAATATTCACAAGCCTCTTACGTGCCGGGTCTATCGTAGCTATTCTGAACAACATTCAACAGCCTGTCCCCTCTCTCTCTCTCTCTCAATTTCCCCTTTCTATTACTGTATTACACACAGATACACATAGATACAGAAGCAATTCCTCCGTACCAAAAGCGGTGAAGAAAACGAAACACCTATCTTCTGTGTCTACGTCTTTGGATTCTATTACTTTTTTCTGTGTAAGTTTCACTCTCTCTTCCTTCCTTCCTTTGTAATTTCCTTCCAATTGCACACAGATACAGATGCAATTCCTCCATACCATACCATACCATACCAAAACCGGTGAAAACAAAAGCAGTTATGGATTCTTTCATTCCCCGCTCTCAATCTTCAAGCCCTATTATCGGGGAACTGAAATCTGGGTGGAAGCATCTTTCTTTGACAATGACCCTTCAACTCTCCTTCCCGGAAACCGTACACAAACTGACATGTTCACCTTCACCTGAAGTTCTTTTGATTCATTCTCGTCTAGCCCATCTCCCATTTCCTCACACCAAAATCACAACCTTCACCTTCTCCTTTACCTTTGTCCCCCTCGATACTCTCCCCCCCATAACTCAAAACCCATTTCTTTCCTCTTGCATGCTCCTTCATCTAACCTACAACTCACATTTTCCTCCTATAATCAAACTTCCATGTCTTCCTAATTCTAGGGTTTCTCCCGTTCAATTCAACTCGTCCCATTTCAATTGATCATAGCGCGAACAGGTAACTGATCCCCTCGATTCGTCTTTTAGGGTTTCTCCATCTTACATTGTTAAGCATTGATTTTGACCGATTAATTCTAAATTAGTTCTTTTGCCTACCTTTTTGGGAATTTCTGATACTCTTTATGTTTGTTTAATGTTTCTCGTTACTGCAATCTGGTTTTGCTTAATTTGTGATTCAATATGGTATTTATTTTGTTGATTGGTAATTCGGTCGTTTAGAGTCTTCAATGTCAATGAGTGGTGTATTTAGATGCGTGTTAATTTTGTCTGAAGCTATTGTTGTTCAATTTGTAAAGTAGCTGTTGTTGGTTTTGCTTATTCTATGAATTTAAGTAATAGAACAATTTTTTTAACTCTACATACATGCTTGTTTCGTTGCTTGGGGCTGAACTTGGCTCCGCCTTTTAGTCACTTCCATGTGTTATAGAGTTTGCAATTTTGCATTTTAATCACTTTGTTGTCTTGTGAGTAGTGCAGTTAATTCTCACTTTATATTCTTTACACCATGTCTGTTAGACTTAGCTTTATATCATGGATTGTATGTTGGGTGATGGCCGACTTGTCCCAACTTCTAAGTGGTTGCGCACGCTTTTGAAAAACTGATGGTTTTATATTAAGGGGTGGCTTTTACACCTTGCTGTCATCGTCGATCAGATGCATTCTTTCTCATTTCACAGCGACTCTTGCAAGTCCTTTTTTTTTACAGTTGTATTTCTTGATTGATAAAACTCTGCATCATATTTCTAGTTCCTGACATTCTTGAAAAGGTCTAGTTTGGAATATGTGTGTGTGTGTAAAGCTAGTTGTTATCATCCCTGAGAAAATACTGATTTGGATTCGCCGTTGGATCTCAAGCTAACTAGTCGTAAGAAGTCCTTTGTTGCAAGTATACTATGCATCTGAAAAGGAATTGTGTGACATCCGGTAAGGAAATGATTTTGAGTGGACATGACAATATATATATATATATATATATATATATATATATATACACACACATATACAGGAAAGAGGGATGGAATCCTCCCTCCGAAAACTGAACCTCTAACATCCCAAATTAGGCCTCCACTTGAGGGGATTCATTAATTTGTAACATAATAAATATGACCATCCAGTATTTTACGACCTTGACATCGGACTAATCCGAGGCTCCTATACCTTATTCGGGATCCACCATTTAGTCTCGAAACCTAAATACATGGTGGAAAATTGGTCATCAAACGGATAACATTGAAGTGTAAGCTTAGTTGTATGATTTCTAAAGTAGAGCCTGTCCGATCAGTCCATGGCGAAAAATTGGTCATCATACGGATAACATTGAAGTATAAGCCTAGTCCATGTTGAAGGGGTATTTATGATCTTTCACAACATTTAGTGAAGGATAAAAGTGGGTTTTACACGTTGAATGGGTACAATGGTCTCTACACAGATTTGTGACAGTCAAACCAGAATATTCCTATTGACTGTTTATTTTTGGGATCTTCCTGCCTATTGTCTAAATATTTGGTGAAGCGTTTAATCTGGAGAGGGCACCAAAATTGACCCTAGTCGTATATCTAAACTTACTCACTCAAAAACATGGACTTCGGCTTTATCTATTTATTTTTTTCTTTATATTTGCATTTTCAAAAATAGTAATTTGTTTGTTGATTTTGACCCTTAAGCGATAACTTACACAAAGGTACAACAAAACATTATTATTTGAATGTCGGAAATCTGAAAACGGAAGTTTGTAATTTTCCAAAATAAGTCTCTCCGTCCCTAAATGAATGTCCATTCTTAAAATTTTCTTGTCTCTAAATAAGTGTCAATTTTTGTATAATTTTACTAAATTCACATTTGGCACTTATCATGTCTTAATGTAGACTTCCAATGTTGTTCATACGCATTAAGGACATTGACGTACATGTGCTATTAAAATGACCAAAAGTCAACTTTCTTAATTTTGGTGAATTACTAAAATAAACACTCATTCCAACATTTTTATTCATTCCAACATGCTCAGCGATTAAACTAATACTTCACGCTCCTTCTGTAGATGTAGGTTTTGTTATCGGTGACTAAACCTTTTAAATAGAAACACCTTAAACCTTTTTTAAGATGATGAAGATGTGCTATTCCTCTCTCCAAATGCACCAACAGACACCCAAAGGGGCTACCCAAAGGGGCTGCCTCCCATATGAGATTTCTCCTCCTACGATTGTACAAAGACCAGCTTAAAAGGATCTTTTCAATAGATCCAGTCATCGCCCACAAAAGCCTAAACAACCCCAAAATCAAGTTCCACAAAGCCATCGCAATCGGACAGTGTAATAGTAAATGATTTGACACTTTCCCCATTTCCTTTGCACATATAGCACCAATGTAAAATCGCTATAAACGCAGACAACTATCAACGTCAAGTAAACAATTATAGAGCATGCTTCAATAAATGCATATAGTCACACAGAATTGGGCAAATTGAAATACAAGTCAAAAAGAATAGGTTAAATTGAGTACTTTGTACCTAATGATGTCAGGATCTCACGGAGAGAGAGAGAGAAACTAACCACGCACTGTCTATCAGCAAAGCATACGCAGCAAGGAAACGATGATTAATAGAAGTGAGGTCCAAAGCAATATTGAAAGAATCTATAGACAGCTGTTTTGTTTTCTTCACCAGTTTTGGTATAGAGGAATTGGTAATCTATCTATGTGTGTAATTGGAAGGAAATAACAAAGGAAGAGAGAGTGAAAAGAAATAGAGAGGGAGGAGACAGGTAGTAGGTGTTTGTGTGTGTGGTCCTATCTATCTTTCTCTCTTTCTTTCTTTGCCTACTGCTTTGATTCTTTTCTTTTTTTTTTTCCACTTGGTTTTAACCTACTTTTGTTTCTGGATGGGGATGGATTTGTCAAATTAAATCATCTGAAGATATACTCAACAACTTGAAGCTTAGTAGCCGAAACCAAGAAAGTATGGATACATGGAGAAAAAAACTAAAACCATTAAGGATTGTACTGCAGTCCTTTCTGTAGCTACTTTCCTCAACCTCAGGGATTTTCAGTCAAAGTGGGCTGATTCTACGCTAAAAAATGTAAACAAGAAAAACTAAGAACAGGAAAGAGCATGAAAAACCTTTACTGAGAGTTGCAAGAAATTAAAAAATAAATAAAAATTAAGCTCTACCAATGAAGTGCAGAATGCCAAAACCAGGGATTGAAACACCAGTTTTATCAGCATAATCAACGTGATAGTGATTTCACAGCTGTACTGCAGTCCGTTCAGTAGCTACATTACTTTATACAGAGACAACATTGCTATTTTCAAGCAAGCGTGCCTTTTGGTCTGTGATCAATTCGTAATTCCAATAAATTTTGAAAAAACAACAGACGCAAAAGAGATCTGGGTCTATGTGTCTCTATACACGGCAGGATGGAGATCCATTACAAACGAACAAGTTTAGCCAGCGGTTTAAGGTGTTTCTATTTAAAAGGTTTAGTCACCGATAACAAAACCTACATCTACAGAAGGAGCGTGAAGTATTAGTTTAATCGCTGAGCATGTTGGAATGAATAAAAATGTTGGAATGAGTGTTTATTTTAGTAATTCACCAAAATTAAGAAAGTTGACTTTTGGTCATTTTAATAGCACATGTACATCAATGTCCTTAATGCGTATGAACAACATTGGAAGTCTACATTAAGACATGATAAGTGCCAAATGTGAATTTAGTAAAATTATACAAAAATTGACACTTATTTAGAGACAAGAAAATTTTAAGAATGGACATTCATTTAGGGACGGAGAGACTTATTTTGGAAAATTACAAACTTCCGTTTTCAGATTTCCGACATTCAAATAATAATGTTTTGTTGTACCTTTGTGTAAGTTATCGCTTAAGGGTCAAAATCAACAAACAAATTACTATTTTTGAAAATGCAAATATAAAGAAAAAATAAATAGATAAAGCCGAAGTCCATGTTTTTGAGTGAGTAAGTTTAGATATACGACTAGGGTCAATTTTGGTGCCCTCTCCAGATTAAACGCTTCACCAAATATTTAGACAATAGGCAGGAAGATCCCAAAAATAAACATCAATAGGAATATTCTTTGTTGTCACAAATCTGTGTAGAGACCATTGTACCCATTCAACGTGTAAAACCCACTTTTATCCTTCACTAAATGTTGTGAAAGATCATAAATCCCCTTCAACATGGACTAGGCTTATACTTCAATGTTATCCGTATGATGACCAATTTTCCGCCATGGACTGATCGGACTGGCTCTACTTTAGAAATCATACAACTAGGCTTACACTTCAATGTTATCCGTTTGATGACCAATTTTCCACCGTGTATTTAGGTTTCGAGACTAAATGGTGGATCCCGAATAAGGTATAGGAGCCTCGGATTAGTCCGATGTCAAGGTCGTGAAATACTGGATGGTCATATTTATTATGTTACAAATTAATGAATCCCCTCAGGTGGAGGCCTAATTTGGGATGTTAGAGGTTCAGTTATCGGAGGGAGGATTCCATCCCTCTTTCCTGTATATGTGTGTGTGTGTATATATATATATATATATACATATATATATTGTCCATTCCACTCAAAATCATTTCCTTACCGGATGTCACACAATTCCTTTTCAGATGCATAGTATACTTGCAACATAGGACTTCTTACGACTAGTTAGCTTGAGATGCAACGGCGAATCCAAGTCAGTATTTTCTCAGGGATGATAACAACTAGCTTTACACACACACATATTCCAAACTAGACCTTTTCAAGAATGTCAGGAACTAGAAATATGATGCAGGGTTTTATCAATCAAGAAATACAACTGTAAAAAAAAAGGACTTGCAAGAGTCGCTGTGAAATGAGAAAAGAATGCATCTGATCGACGATGACAGCAGGGTGTAAAAGCCACCCCTTAATATAAAACCATCAGTTTTTCAAAAGCGTGCGCAACCACTTAGAAGTTGGGACAAGTCGGCCATCACCCAACATACAATCCATGATATAAAGCTAAGTCTAACAGACATGGTGTAAAGAATATAAAGTGAGAATTAACTGCACTACTCACAAGACAACAAAGTGATTAAAATGCAAAATTGCAAACTCTATAACACATGGAAGTGACTAAAAGGCGGAGCCAAGTTCAGCCCCAAACAACGAAACAAGCATGTATGTAGAGTTAAAAAAATTGTTCTATTACTTAAATTCATAGAATAAGCAAAACCAACAACAGCTACTTGACAAATTGAACAACAATAGCTTCAGACAAAATTAACACGCATCTAAATACACCACCCATTGACATTGAAGACTCTAAACGACCGAATTACCAATCAACAAAATAAATACCATATTGAATCACAAATTAAGCAAAACCAGATTGCAGTAACGAGAAACATTAAACAAACATAAAGAGTATCAGAAATTCCCAAAAAGGTAGGCAAAAGAACTAATTTAGAATTAATCGGTCAAAATCAATGCTTAACAATGTAAGATGGAGAAACCCTAAAAGACGAATCGAGGGGATCAGTTACCTGTTCGCGCTATGATCAATTGAAATGGGACGAGTTGAATTGAACGGGAGAAACCCTAGAATTAGGAAGACATGGAAGTTTGATTATAGGAGGAGGAAAATGTGAGTTGTAGGTTAGATGAAGGAGCATGCAAGTGGAAAGAAATGGGTTTTGAGTTATGGGGGGGAGAGTATCGAGGGGGACAAAGGTAAAGGAGAAGGTGAAGGTTGTGATTTTGGTGTGAGGAAATGGGAGATGGGCTAGACGAGAATGAATCAAAAGAACTTCAGGTGAAGGTGAACATGTCAGTTTGTGTACGGTTTCCGGGAAGGAGAGTTGAAGGGTCATTGTCAAAGAAAGATGCTTCCACCCAGATTTCAGTTCCCCGATAATAGGGCTTGAAGATTGAGAGCGGGGAATGAAAGAATCCATAACTGCTTTTGTTTTCTTCACCGGTTTTGGTATGGTATGGTATGGTATGGAGGAATTGCATCTGTATCTGTGTGCAATTGGAAGGAAATTACAAAGGAAGGAAGGAAGAGAGTGAAAGTTACACAGAAAAAAGTAATAGAATCCAAAGACGTAGACACAGAAGATAGGTGTTTCGTTTTTTTCACCGCTTTTGGTACGGAGGAATTGCTTCTGTATCTGTGTATCTGTGTGTAATACAGTAATAGAAAGGGGAAATTGAGAGAGAGAGAGAGGGGACAGGCTGTTGAATGTTGTTCAGAATAGCTACGATAGACCCAGCACGTAAGAGGCTTGCGAATATTTGCTTCGTCCTTTTTATGGGTTGACACTACACACTAATTAGTAATTAGTAGGGGTGTAAGTTCGAACCGCTAAATCGAATCGAATCGAACCGAATCGGTCAATTCGGTTTGGTTTTGGGTTAGGACGGTTCGGTTTAGGTTTGAAAATTTTATAAACCGAGCGGTTCGGTTCGGTTTGCGGTTTTTGGTGCCAAACCGAATCGAATCGAACCACCACTATTTAAATTTTATTTTTCTATTTTTATATATGTATATTATTTAGTAATTAGTAATTAGTAATTGAATTTAATAAGAAAATTATTGTTGTTTGCCTACATTTTGATTGAATTATTGTAATTTTAAAGTTAATTTTTTGACTTTTAATTATTTAGTTTATGTTAAAAGTATTTTTTTGATATTTAAAAGTTTTTTCTTTTTTAAAGTATTTAAATAATTAAACCGCGGAATCGAACTAAACCGAACCAAACCAATCGGTTCGGTTTGAAGTTTGTGGCGGTTCGGTTTGGTTTAAAATATGTGAAACCGTTAGGGGGTGGTTCGGGCCCATATCAGTAACCGAACCAAACCGAACCACCTTCACCCCTAGTAATTAGGGCCCATATTAAAGATTGTTTGGTAAGTGCTTGATACTTGTAAGATAAAATAAATAATTTGGTCATTATACTTTAGAGAAAGTTGTGATTCGGTTACTGATTATTTGAAAATATTATTTGGGTCACTGTACTTTAGTTATCTTGCAAGCGAGCCCTCCAGCACGTTAATTTTAAATGAAATCTCTATTTTACCCATGTCTTCATTAAAGGAGATGAAGACGAAAACAGGGGTAAAATAGAAATTTCATTTAAAATTAATGTGTTGTTGGGCTCGCTTACAAGATAACTGAAGTACAGTGGCCCAAATAACAATTTCAAACAATCAGTCGTCGAATTTCAACCTTCTTTAAAATACAGTGGCCCGATTGTATGTTTTGCCATACTCGTAATTTTGAAAAGGCTAATAAAATTTAGGGGTAATTTCAGGACAGTCTCTTTTTCAAAATTTTATCGGGATGCAAGAATTGGACATCGGGATTCTAGAAGATGTTGAATTAAAACCGGTAATTTTGATAGTGGCTATTAAGGTTTTAGCCAACTCCAAAAAGATTAATACGAATTAAAGGATTATAAATAAAATTTAATGTGCACATTTTACTTTATTTTGATAGGTAAGTATGACCCCTTAATATGGAGATTGAAACCGTGAACCTCAAGGTCTTTGAGTTGAGTACCCTTGCCATCTCTCTCACCCTTTGGGGTTAACGTGCACATTTTTAAAAGCACAAAAGCCTAAAGTAAGAAATGTTTTTATTTTTTATGTTTTTTAAGAGGAGGAAACATAGATAAGTGATGACACCCTTTTCTTGTTTGGTGAGTAAGGGAAAACAGTGCAACTTAAAACTCCAAATAGTGCTGCACTTGGCTGCCTTTTTTATTTTATTTTTTTGCGGGAATCTGGGGAGGGAGTTTAAGGCGGGAATCTGGGGACGTGTCTCTGATTCTCATGCAAAACGGGGCAAACTGGTCTCTGGGTTTGCTGGCGAGGTTGCCTGTCTCTAAGGCGTCTAACCTCTCGCAGAGTTGATTGAGCACGTTTCCTCCAGTTGTTTCCCTGTTCGTCTGTTCGGGCCGAGGAGGTTTGCCCTCTCCCTTTCGTCGCTTATATGAGGAAGCGTTCGATCGGGTTTCACTTCTTTCCGGCGTGGGAGATCGCGGGCGTTGTCCCGATTTAGCTCAGGATCAAGATCTTCCTCTGGTAGGTTCCAGCTCCCTTTTTGCGACCTTGAAGAATATGAGATTCTCGAGTGCACACTTCCCCTTTGTCGAATCCGCTCATCTGGTCGGGCTATTCTATCGTGGACACTAACCTTTTGTCCAGCAACCCTTTCATGGACGCTCCGTCTAGTTGCACTGGAGCCTGAAGTTCGTGAGTGAGGTCGCCCTTGTGATCCCCTGGTCTGTCCACCATGGTGGGTGCTTTCTCTGCGACCCTCACCTGGCATGGTGTCACGCTGGGGGGCGACTACACGACGAGTTAACTCGTGTTCGCGCCTTTCTAATTCCCTCTGTCTCTCAAGGTAAACTTTCTCCCTGCGAATATGCTCCAGCTCGGTCAAGTCCCATTCTTTCTGAGTGAGGGGCCTTGGCTCCGCTCGAGCTGAGGGTGTTGCTTCTGTACGGGGAGCTGTCCCCGTATTTACATTGCTCGCGAGCAAGCTCTCCTTTCACTGCCCGCTGTTTGTCTTCTTCTCCTTCCCAGTTTGCTGTTTCCTTTTAGCTATCATCTGAATCGGTTTCAAGGTCCTCGCTGTTTCAACGACCTTGGCTGGTGTCTCCAGGACAGGATTAGATGGTTGCTCGGTTATTTGTTCAGCAGCTCGCGGAGGCTGAACCTCCGCCTGAGGAGCTACTGAAGGTATCGTGGGCGGTGGCTGTTTGGTGGGAATTTGTTTTGAGGTAGCCATTTACTCTTTTCGCTTTTGAGGTTTTTTCAAAGAGGTCCCGGCAACGGAACTAAACTGATCACGCCGGAATGGTTTTGGTGAACACGTCAGCTCCGTGTGTAGCAAGTTTCCGTAGTCAAGATGCCTCGGCTCTCTAAAGGCTTTCTTCAGCTAGGATTTGGTTATGGGACCTACAACAACCTGGCAAAAACAAAGACCGTTAGGGGTGTCGGGGGTTTGACCCGACTATGACCCTCCGGCGTAAGAATCAGTCTTAGGAGTTATGAGGGGTAGAGAGGCTTAAATGGGGCTCTCTTGAATGCACAGACAGTGTAGTAAATGGATGTTGTATGGTAGTTGTGAGTGAATGAGCTATAAAGAACTTTGTCTTGTAGAGAGTAAATGTTACCTTAGTCTTGAAAGGGTTTGGCCCCCTGGTATTTATAGCCAAAGGTGGCGTAAAGCTGGTCACCTGGTATGCCACTTGTGAAAAGGGGAAGGTATCCACGTTGGAGAAGGGCCATGCTGGACATGCTGTTGTCAGGGTAGGTGAGCAGGTGATGTCTTCCTTGTTTTGAGGGAATGGGAAGTTGATGATTATGGGCGCCGTCACACGCCAGAAGGAATGTCTCCATTAATGAAAGCGCATGGGTTCTGTTGGATTAGGTACTGACATATAGTGAGCATTTAATGCTGCGAGACCGACCTGCTCCTAGGCCGTATGTAGCTCTTTTTATGGAGCCGTCCTCGTTGACGACCTGGGTGTTAGATCGCGCCGAGGTCTGGACTGACCGACGACCTCGGCCTGGGGATCCGAGTTCTCTACTGCAGACGTAGCCTCTAGGTCCCCTTGGGGTTGACGTGGAGAACACGTGTTACGCATATTTTGGGAGGATCCCATCATAAATACACAGTACATTAAATAGTATATCCTTCATTAAATTTATCCAAACTGTACCAATATATTTATTTATCAATATCATTAATATAAACTCTAATATGAACTCTAATTTTAATTATATACTATAATACTAATCAAGAACACTTTCGTTATAGTTTATAAAAATTCATTAATAAAGTGCAACGCTTAGCACATGGGTTCATTTAGCGCCCATGTTGAAATATTTTGGGGGCTAAAGCCCTTCACCCTCTTTAAGCCCTCATTTCCTTGTTATGAGCCCTACATCTGGTTAGAAAGCTTGGACTCAGTGTGTGTGAAAATGGCGCTTCTCTCCAGAGCTCGCACAGTTTCTTAACTCTATTCAGCGAGCTTCTCCACCACAACTCTCTTCCATCAATCACAACTCGCCATTTCCGCTCTTCATCTTCGACATCTTCTTCCAAAACATTCGATTCGATGATGAACAACAATCCGATGTTCTCTCTTGATATCAGTTCCCAAATCGGCAGCTGCATGCCGATATCCATGATGCGTATCGGAACCATTATCCACAACATCGAGATAAATCCCGTTCAAGGCGGCAAGCTCGTTCGCGCCGCCGGCACTTGCGCCAAGATCTTGAAGGAGCCCGCCGCCTCCAGTGCTGTCTTATCAAGCTTCCTTCGGTGTGGAGAAATTGATTGATACAAAATGTCGGGCTACCATTGGCATGGTTTCTAACCCGAACGGGCTACTAAGAAGCTCCGAAGGCCGGCGAGCAGGTGGTTAGGGCGCAGGCCCACCGTTCGTGGTGTGGCCATGAATCCGGTGGATCATCCTCATGGTGGAGGAGAGGGAAAGAGTAAGAGTAGTGGAAGTAGAGGCAGGTGCTCACTGACTCCTTGGGGAAAGCCTACTAAGAGTGGCTATAAAATTGGTCCCCTTAAGCGTCGAAAGTAGACAAATTAATTTGTTTTACTCGATTCAGTTTCATGATATTTGCTTGTTATTATGGAATCATTAGTTTGTTGTTTGATTTGGCCATGATAGTGCAGATGTTTTCATTTTTCTTAGTATCGGTTTGTTGTTTTGTTTTTGTGACATGTTTGATGGGTTGAAATATGAATACCGCAAATAATTCAAGCATTTGTTAACTACTGTATTGTAATGTTGAGCCACCCGGATTACAATAATGTTAAGGTAGTGTTTTGTTTTTCTGAGATGTTTGATTGGTTGAAAATCAAATATCATAAATAATTAAAGTAGTTATTAACTACATTAATGTTGATCTACCCAGATTACAATGAGGTAAGTTACGTGTTTTCAGGGTTTTTTTGTTTGTGAGTCTATATATTCCTGATCAATCTGATTATGTGAATTTGTTGTTCTTAGGTTATGGAGGATAGCAGCCTATTTACATCTCCGTATGTTCAATTTCAAAGCAAAGACAAGGTAGGAATACCTTTGCTACAAGTGCACTAGAAGCGCATGCATACATAAGGAAGGGGAGGAAGAGGAAGCTTACCCTTACATCAGCTTGCCAGTAAGCCAACAATGACACAAAGCTTCAATATCAGAATTCATTTCCTACAAATATTTTTGGGATTATATCACATACTTAGGCTATTAGAAAATCTGATCTTATTGGATATAGTTGATTTGACTTTTATCTGAAATAACAGAAAATCTCCAAATACTAACGCTTAGCTTAAGATTTAATTCTGCACTCCTAAAGATCCCCTGGAAGTTTTTTATTATTTAAATACATCCATATTTATAAGACAAAAATAAATCCTTAACCCACTACAACTAGGGCTAATTAAAATAGGAAACCTAATTAAAATAGAACTAATTTTTCTTGGAATAAAATACTAAAGGACTAACAATACTAGGAGATCTCTAATGCCGACTAAAATAGGAAACAAGAATCCTAATTAAAACAAGAGCTTAAAATTCGGACAGAAGTTGTCTCAAGCATAAGGCGTGGCACGCCATAGTAGGTGTGCGATCTGTCATTGATCCGAAGACCTCTTAACAAAAGACGTGGGCACGCCTCATCAGTTGTGCAGTTCTGTCTCATCTCAATCCTCATCATACTCTGTATTCATATGATAGTCATTTTGTATTATAGCCATAATCATTGTCAACTTACTCAACTATCACCATTGCTGTTTTCTGTATGTTTGCGGGCTGGGGAGGCGAAGTGAGTAATTATTCCCCGTCCAGTAAAGGATTTTCATCCTTTTCTTTGATATCTATATTCTTCGAGTACGCCTAATGTTCACATCCACCCTCCAATATTTGATGGCAGATGCTGCACAGTCCCGTCGCTGCATCATCTGGACTGTCTGTGGTAAATCCTCACCATACATCTTAACCCTGTTATCTCTGCATCTTTTGCTAGCTGCCACTTTCGCTATCACATCCTTCACCATCTACAGCCATGATCAATGAACGAAATGTTTAATTCGATATCAGATTTGATGCAATGCAATAAATAGAGATAGTAGCACATAGGAATAAATTGTAGCACAGGAGGAGGGCTCTATATTGTTGAGAACAAAATGATAAAAGCTGCTGCTATGATCTGAGCATTGTACTAATTATAAGGCTAAACCGCACCTAAGTTTGCCTATTATTACCCCTTAAGTGACTCACGACTAATGCATAACTACAAAGAGAACAAAACGCAGTCACCTCAGCCCATTCTCCCTAGGAACCTAATAAGATTTAAATAAAAATGAAATACTTCTGCGCCTGTGCAGCCTTGCTGGCCTTCTTGGATGCTCCTGCTTCACCTTCTATACGCAGGGCCTTCAAATGTTGCCTGCGTGTGAAAGGATGAGTGAAATATGAATTCTCAAACTTGCAACAGTGATGAGCTGATTCATTCTTCTTAGAGTTATGGCAGCATGAAGCTCGTGGTTAAACTCATTTTACTCTTTACTGATTTTGTGACACGAGCAACCCTTCATTAATGAGACTAGCTGAGTAGTGCTTTGGCTCAATATGATTGCAGAGAAGGAGCCAGATTGGCTCTCACATCTCCTAGTCAATATTAAGAGGTTATGCGAATGGATTGTGGAGACACAACCTCACTTTATGGTATTTGGAACTTGGAGATCCATAATGTGAGCGAATGCATGGTTCATAGTATTCCCTTTTTAATTTTTCAAGCTAGTAGCCAAGGAAAGAAAGAGAAAAAACACACTATTCACATTTCTTTTTTCTTGATAGAAACTATTCAAGCTTTTTCCTGTTGCAACTGTACTCTACATTATTCTTTTCAGTGGACTAATTCTGAATTTGGTTATTAGTTTTGACATTGCATTTCTTGAGTTCATATAGTTGGTAAATTATTTTGACTTTGCAAATGTTGATGTCATATAGCTCAACTGTAATTACTGCCTTTGCTTCTCTTTTTGCGGTCTGAATTTATGCTCGAGGAAAAGAACTTTATTCAAGTTTCCAAGACCCTGGTTTCTTATTAATATTTGTGTGTTTGCATTTAGAGCTATTTGCAGGTTGTTATCGTCATTCAGTTCTAGTAAGATTACCCTGCATTTAGAGCTCTTTTGCTAGTGTGGAGCAAGATTATATCTTAGTTGGATACCACTGCAGAAAGAGAACCATGCTTCTATTTCTTAAGGCCGAGTTCTCAAACCATATTAATACCATTCCTATAATACCCTGTAATCATACGTCCCATTAAGTGGGAAAAAAAGTCAATTGGAGGTTTTTTGTGACAGTTCTAAACTTCAAATTATTACTTCCTATCCCCCCCCCTCCGCGGCCATTTTTCGTGGAAATCAGTTTGTCCATTTGTAGTCAATAGTCTTGTAATCTAAGTCCTATGTTTTAGGGGATCACATCTCGTCCATTCTTGTGGTTTTCTGCTGGTTGCCTTACTTATACCATAATACCTGTATGCAGTCGTATGATGCTTGCAAGAGTAGTCACTTTATGATGTTCCTTGTAGAAATTGCCTCCATGTGTATCAGATAAAATGTGTAGTAGGGGTTGTGCCACATCACTCTAGGTATCTGCCACGTAATTACCTAGTCTTCCCCGAACTAAGACCTACCGTACGAAAACGTACTAGGCTCCAGGTGATAGCCTAAAGGGGGCTGAAATTGAGTGCTTTAGCCTAAGGGTAGTAATACTCAAGTTTCCACGGCCGCACCCCGGCTTTGTTAATAGTCTCCGTGAGCAAGTTGGCCAAGGGTCCAAACGCTCCATCAGGAGAACTTTTTGCCTGACCCTATGAGATCCAGTTGGCCAGGAGCCTAGATCCCCGAACATTAGGGTTTCAAGGAATTAACTTTATGCCTTAGGTAAAGGGCAACAATTTACCACTAGCACTTACATCCTTCAAGGATGACCCAGCTTAGGGCACTACCGGGGGATCTACTCTAAGTGTAACGGCTGGCCCAGGGTCCCTGGACCCCAAAAAGGACGGGCTGGTTCTTGGGAACCTCGAGGGTTATTGGTTTAGCGGCTGAGGTCAAGAGAAAGTCTCACCCGTTGTACACGTCTGTTATCATGCACGTGCGACGCGTGTGACCTGATTACTGAAGAGAGAAAGAGCTGATTGTGGTCACTTATGGGACACGTGTTCTAGGATCATTGGATGGTCAATAGGATGATGACACCTCACAGGGAATCTTGTAATATTCCCTGTGTCATCCCATACTCATTATAAATAGAGGCCATAAACCTCATTTGAAGGATAATTATTATTCGATAATCTGGAGCTAGTGAGTATTCAGCCTTTGCCCTCTTTCTCTTTACCTAATCAGTCTTGACTTCCACCCCGACCTTTACTCTTTTGAGATTCTTTGATATAGACGTGTCACGCCAAGCATTATACCCAGCACACATCATACCCTCGGGGACACTCACATTCTACAAAATGAATCTAGCAGCATCATAGAGAGTGCAGTTGACTTGATTCACATCATGAATGAAACATTCCTTTTATTCTGGATAATAATACGGTCAAGCATTAAGTGCAAAGCTTTTACTTCAGCACACCACTTACCCCACTCTCCCACCTTTGGGAAAAAAGAATAAAATAAAAATAAGAAAAAATGTAATTCAATTAAAAAATGGTTCCTAATTTATTCTTTTAAGTAATCCTGTTAAGTAGTGGCAGATATTTGGCCGTCTCATCAACTGTATTACTTGGAATAAGGTGGTTTATGGAATGGGAAGCTTATTTTTAGGAAGATTGCCCTAGTCGGAAAGTTACTTTGGCGCTTCCCTTGGAGCCTCATTCTCTTTGTTAAATGGTCATTAGGAGCAAATTCAGGATTCAAAGGAATGGGTGGGATGCTAATTTGGCTCCTCTATGACTTAAGGTCCATGGAAAGTTATTCACCAGTGTTTTCATTTTTTCACCCTCATATTCGTCTGGTTGCTTGGGATGGGCAAAGGGATCGATTATGAGAGGATTGTTGGACTGGGCTACCCCTTTATTACATTTTCTCAACTTTTTAGACTCTTTTCTTTGCATGAGGCTTCAATCTTCCAATCTTGGTTTGGGAGGAATCTAATTATTTTTCTTGGAACTTTTGTCTTTCGGAATGTGAAGGATAGAGAATCTGTGGTTCTCTTTTGTTTCACTTGATATGTTGGTATCATATTAAATTTCCGACCATCATTATCGGAAATCATAATTATTGGAGCCTAGGGGTACCTTCAGATCTTTCAGGACTTCTTCTGTCCATTCCCATGTTCCCTTTGTCTTTCCTCAACATCCTTTATTTGGAAATCTAGGATTCCTTACAAGTTAAAGCCACTCACCTGGTCTCTTGTGCTTAATTGACTGTATACTAATGGTTGGAGACAAAATTCCCGGCCTAGCAAAACAATCTCATCATATATGTGCATAATGTGTAGAAGGTAGAGCTCTTCATTGGCTAGTGGCCTGGAGGTTATGATGTACTTGTTTTGACGTGATGGGGAATGCTGGGTTTGCCCGTCTTCAGTATAACCTTTGTTCCTTACAAATTTATGGTTAATGGGAAGGGGAAGACGAGTGGCACAGTGGTACATTTAGCATTCTCTCTGGTATTTGGGTGGAAATGAATGCTCACATTTTTCTGGACAGGTCAATCTCTTAGCCCTGGTTGAGCAAGGAAGTTCTGTTTCTGACTTCACCTAAAGTAAGCTTGTCTTTCCCATGCATAAGAGTTATAACTAAATGCTTGTAAGATAATGACAAATATTTTAGTAAAATTAAAACCTTGATCTTCATCCTCTATTTTTGCACCGATATTAGCTAGCTCGCAAAGTATTTTGTAAAAAGCATTCAAGTGATCATGAATATTCATACTTTCAGACATCGTGAAGTTAAACAATTCCTTCTTTAGGTACAACCGGTTTGACATAGATTTTCACATGTAAAGACTCTCCAACTTCTCCCATAATGCCTTCATAGATTTTTCGGAGATAACATTGTTGAGAAAATTATCCGTGCAACATTGCCAAATAGTGCTAGCCGTCTTTTGATCAATTCTTTTCTATACCTCATCCTTCATATCATTCGGTTTTGCTTCCTTTCCTTCCAAAGCAATCTTTTGATCTGCTTTGGTCAACACATTTCTAACTTTAACTTGCCATAAGCTAAAGTTATTATTTTCGTTAAATTTTTCCAATTGGGACTGCGTAGAATTTTCAACGTCCGTCATCTTCAAAACTTTTATCTATTGATTCATAATTCAAACAAGCCCAAAGCTCTAATACAAGTTTGTTATAAAAATGAAGATATTCTTGGATTAAGAACTTCAAGTTTCTATCTTCAATGCGGAAGCGAATCGGTCGAAAATAATAGTACTAAGTACTTGGAGAAATAATGACAAGAAAATAAAAAATATAATAGAATCAAACAAAAGGGAACAAAGGATTTACGTAGTTTAATCCACTCTAAGGCAAGCAACAAATCAATTATAAACGATGGGATTACGATAGAGAGTTTTTAATGTATTCACCTTACCTAGGACAAGGGTTACAAGGATTGACACTATCCCATAGAGTACCACACCTCTCGCAGCTCAAAATAACCACGCATTATTTTGTCTAACACCGCCAAAACCTCGAGACCCTCGACCATAAAGTGTCTGTCATCCGTCTCTCTAATATGTCTCTCAGCTTTTGGTCTTTGTATTTCGTTTGTCACGGCAAAGGGGAAATACATATAGGTCATATTCACTTGTTTAATCCAAAGCTAATTAGGATTAAACCTTTCCTAATCCAAGTGCAATTAGAAGACCTTAATTACACAGCAAAAGGACTTTGCGCCGAATGCCGCACGAACCAAATCTAATTTGAAACTTGAAATTTTTCTTTTCCAACCATTGCTGGAATTTGAGACATATTTTAACAAGAATGAATGAGCAAAACTTTTCCACTAAGAGTCTCTCTATCAGCACTGAAGGTGATATAGGTCAAAATCAAACCAAAAGCTATTTTAAAGTACAAGTCAAACTGGGACACCTTTCTCAAAGAACATGATAACAAAAAAAAGTTCTGGATAGTATAATCTCATGAGAACAATAAACAAGAATTAATAATGGTAATCAAGGGAGTTAACTGACAACAAATGATAAAAAAATCAAAGGCAAATTACCGGAATGCTATAATAATCCAAGCACATTCGCTAGTGACACGCACTTATTGACTATAAGTGTTGTAGCCAAGTGACTTAAACATCAAAGTGTTACAGTAGATGCTACTTTGACCATGAGCTGCTAAACAAACCAATAATCAAGTGTTGGAGTAGTTAACTAATAGGGTTTTTTTATACACCGAAGGAGTATCAAAAGCTCAATATAGTATATAGCCTAATATTAAGTCAAATGTAGGACAAACATTGTTGGGTTCGCTATATCGCGGGCTAATCGTAGTGAAATTTAAAATTTTTATAAAACGTGTATACAATATACGTTAAACATTAGCCCCCGATTCACGTAACGATTTAACGATCGCGCATATTGTGCAAGTAATAAAGAAGAGTTTTAGGCTCTTACCGAAAACGCTTCCTTAAAGCTTCCTATGATGAAGATGTGGAGGCAATCAATTGCCGGCAAAATCTCCAATCCTTAACTCGTAGAGGTCCACACGTCCCTCCTCTAAAGGTAGTCCACACGAACGAACGGAATCATCGAATCAAAATTCCGCTAGCAATTTTAATCCGTTTTGTTCAATGATATAAAACCAAAAAGCAAGTTTTTGGTTTTCTTGCTTGAGAGAGATAATCAAGGAAGAAAAGTTGATTTTATGTATTAAGGGGGGGGAGGTGGCCGTCTCTTCAAAAAAAAAAAAAGGTAACCTCTTTTTTTTTTTTCCTTAATTATTGTATTCTAATATAACTCCTAATTAAAAATCAAAACCTTAATGTGTACTACAACTAATGTATACACAATTGTGTCTAGATTCATTAGAAGGAAGATATGATAATATTATTATTACCATATATTAAAATAACATTTATTTAATATTAGCAATACAACCCCTCCTTTTTATTTCTTTCAAATTAACAAGATGGGCCTCTTCCAACGGGCTTATTTAAATATTGGGCTTAGACTTTCAATAAAATTTCATCAATTAATCTAAATTAATTGACCGAGCCCAAATTTAATTAAATTGATCGAATCAATTCCATCCATCAATTAATCTCTACTAATCAACTGTGTCCAACAATTTGGAATAATCCTTGATTGAACAAATGAATCCTTCCATTCTTAGTGTGTGACCCTTTAGGTTCACAACTAATGCTAGTTGTAGGCTTACAACAATTTTGTAACTTATGAATAACAATTAATTCTATTAAATAATCCGATTAGTTAATATACTTGAAATTAACTCCTTAATTTCAAGAACCTACAAATCGTGGGAACACCTAGCAAGTAGCACGAATGTCTAGCAGTAGGTGAAATAGCGAGCAAACCTATTTCAATTGCGAGTGCATACATGTACGGTCCTTTCGACATCTAATTTCCCGATTAAATCTAGGACATGGATTATAAGTCAAAATCCAATTGATTTAATAACTGTGATTCCATTTCAAGTACCAGTGATTCATTTATGAATCAAATTCATCATGCCTTAGCCAAGGTCTTCGAATCATGAACTATGAAAAACACAGGAAATTCTCTTATCATCTGACAAGTATCGAATTCTATGTTGGCTACTGATTAACCTCCATGCACACCAGTGTAATACCCAAAATACCCCTTTGCAATTGTCAAGCAATCAGTAAGTAAATTAAAGTGTTACAGGATGTACACAAGGCTACTATCGTTCCTCAAGTCCGAGGACTAATCATGTACTATCACAATGTGAAAATTCTTAATTTGACAATTGAAATTTCCATTTAAGAATTTTCAACAGGTCATGTTCAGTGAACTTGTTCTCTAACAAGCACCTGCATATATGCACTTGCGTCACAACGCTGATGTTGATGGAATACAACATCCTCGTCATACGAACATACATCATACGCATAAGTCTCACAAGGCTATTCAATGTCCTTGTCTTGAAAAGCCAACCGACTTAGAACCAATTTTAAGACCAAAGCCTTAGAAGCATTTTCCATGATTACCATCAAATGCGTAACCATGCCCCATAGCTAAAAATGGTCTAAGGACTTTATCAAATATTTATAAACACTCAATATGAAAATATAAGATAAAGAAATGCCTTCTTATATAAATATAAATTCCAATAAAATTGTCTTACACGTAGAATAAAATCCAATCAAATTGGAACTCCGGGCATTCTACTCTAACAATCTCCCACTTGCCCCTAGTTCCAATTTTCCATATATTTTAGGCCCATCTTCTCGAAATGTCCTTCAAATATCTTCTGTGATAGGGGTTTAGTTAGCGGGTCTGCTACATTTTCTGCTGAAGCGACTCGATCCACAACGACGTCGCCTCTACCAATGATCTCTCTAATCAGGTGGTATCGCCTCATTATGTGCTTGGATCTTTGATGAGATCTCGGCTCTTTTGCTTGCGCTATAGCTCCGTTGTTGTCACAATAAATAATTATTGGATCAACAGCGGATGGAACTACACCCAACCCTTGGATGAAGTTTCGTATCCAAACAGCCTCTTTTGCCGCATCTGATGCAGCTATGTATTCAGCCTCAGTAGTAGAGTCTGCAGTCGTCTCTTGTTTGGAACTTTTCCAACTAACTGCTCCTCCATTAAAGGTAAATACATATCCAGACATCGACTTTGAGTCATCTACATCGGATGAAAACTAGAGTCGGTGAAACCCTCTAGTTTCAATTCTCCATTGCCGTATATCAAAAAGATATCCTTGGTTCTTCTCAAGTATTTAAGAATTATCTTAACGGCCTTCCGTGTTCTTCTCCGGATTGGACCGATATCCGCTCGTGACACTCGAGCATGTGCAACATCGGGCCTTGTACACAACATTGCATACATAATGCTCCCAATAGCGGATGCATAAGGTATGCGAGACATTCTTTCTCTTTCCTCGTGTCTTAGGAGACATTGCCTTAGAAAGTGAAACACCATGACTCATTGGCAAGTATCCACGCTTGGATTCCTCCATGCTAAACCTCTTTAGCACTTTGTCAATGTACATGGATTGGGATAGTCCGATCATCCTTCGCGATCTATCTCTATAGATCTTTATCCCGAGGATAAAGGATGCATCTCCCAAATCCTTCATGGAGAATTGTTTAGACAACCATGCCCTTGTTGACTGCAACATACCTACATCATTACCAATGAGTAGAATGTCGTCAACATATAAAACAACAAATGCAACTGCGCTCCCACTAACCTTCTTGTAAACACATGGTTCATCCGGATTTTTGTGAAAATCAAACGTTTTGATCGCTTCATCAAACCGAATGTTCCAACTCCTTGAAGCTGTTTGAGTCCATAAATGGATCTCTCGGAGTTTGCAAACCTTTGCTTACTTCCACTAGATATGAAGCCTTCTGGCTGCTTCATATAGATCTCTTCCTTAATGTTTCCATTAAGGAAAGCAGTCTTCACATCCATTTGCCATATCTCATAGTCATAATATGCAGATATGGCCAGCAAAATCCGAATGAATTTAAGCATTGCTACTGGTGAAAAAGTTTCCTCATAATTAACACCTTGCTTTTGAGTATAACCTTTTGCAACCAGGCGTGCTTTATAGGTTGCTATCTTTCCATCTACTCCAAGCTTCCGCTTGTAGACCCATTTACAGCCAATGGGAACAATTCCTTGTGGTGGGTCCACCAAGGTCCAAACCTTGTTGGAGTACATGGAGTCCATTTCGGACTGCATTGCTTCTTGCCATTTCTTTGAGTCGATGTCCAACATCGCCTCTCCATAGCTTTTTGGATCATTGTCCAAAAGGAGTCCCTCTTCTTTGTTTTCTAACAAAAGGTTCAGTTTTTCAGGTGCCCTCGAGACCCTTACTGATTTTCGAAGAGGTTGTGCTTCAGATGGTCCAGCTTCGGCTGGTCTATTATCTGCGACAATATTTGGGATATTCTGTGGTTCTTGAATTTCTTTAAGCTCTACAACCCTGCCACCCCTTTCAGAAAAGAATTATTCTTCAAGAAAAGTATCATTTCTCGAAACAAACACTTTTTGTTCCGAAGGGTCGTAGAAATAGTATCCTATAGACTCTCTTGGATACCCCACGAATTTACATAAGATGGATCTCATATCCAACTTATCTCCTACTTGTTGCTTCACATAAGCATCACACCCCCACACTTTGAGGTATTTGTAGGAGGGTGTCTTACCATTCCACATCTCATATGGAGTATTGGGCACGGCTTTACATGGCACTCTATTCAATAGATGTGCTGCCGTCTCTAAGGCATGACCCCAGAATGAAAGAGGTAAAGTTGTGAAACTCATCATTGATCGAACCATGTCCAACAAGGTTTGATTCCTACGCTCCGAAACTCCATTGAGTTGTGGAGTAGCAGGAGGAGTCCACTGTGAGAGAATCCCATTCTCTTTTAATAATCAAGAAACTTGGTACTCAAGTATTCTCCTCCTCGATCAGATCGAAGAGTCTTAACATTACGACCAATTTGCTTCTCCACCTCGCATCTGAATTCTTTGAACTTTTCAAATGCTTCAGATTTGAGCCTCATAAGGTACACATAACCATACCTAGAATAATCATCGGTAAAAGTTATAAAGTAGTGATAATTCCCACGTGCACTAACGCTTAGTGGTCCACAAACATCTGTATGGATCAAATCCAACAGACCGTTGGCACGTTCCACTTGCCCAACAAATGGTGATTTGGTCATTTTTCCTTTGAGACATGATTCACATGTTGGCAACCTTTCCTCTTCCCTAAGGTCGAGATTTTGTCCCAACTTACGCATCCTTTTCTTAGAAATGTGACCTAATCTAGCATGCCAAAGAGTGAGGGACTTATAATTATCTAATTTCCTTTTCTTATTTTGTTGAATTGTGAGTATGGGGCTATCAAGATTAACTGTGTATAAACAATTCGTCAAATAACCGGAATATATAAAAGCAGAGTCTTTGAAAATGGAACAACTTCCATTCTCAATAACAAACTTAAAACCTTCTCTGTCCAAAACAGGAACAGAGATAATATTCCTAACAATATCCGGAACATAAAGACAATTGTTCAAACACAAATTAAAACCATTCTCTAAAGAAAGATTAACAGTCCCAATAGCCGATGCAAAGAACTCTTGCTCCATTCCCCATCCTAAGGACCTTGTCCTTTCGTCCGCTTCGCTTCTTGTCATTATCTGCAAATCATTGCAAATGTGTGAGCCACAACCGTATCCAATACCCAAGAAGCATCATCAATGATAAATTAACTTCAACAAAATATATACCGAACTTTTCGTGCTTGCAAGGTACTCCTTGCAATTTCTCTTCCAATGACCCAATTTGCCGCAATGGTTGCATTTGTCATCGGCTTGAGTTTTGACCTTTTTCTTGCCATTGTCCTTTGCCTTCTTGTTGGGTTTGGAGGAACTCTTTCCTTTCTACTTCCTTTTATTATTAGACTTTGCAGCCTTTGACCAAGAAGTGGATCCAACTAGGAGGACCGGCTTATCCTTTTTAATGGTGGATTCAGCCGTTGTCAACTTATTCACCAACTCAGGAAGACTAGTTTCCATAGAGTGCATGTTAAAATTGACAACAAATGAGTCAAATGAGGGAGACAGAGATTGCAACAAAAGGTCCACATAGAGTTCATTGTCCATAATGACTCCAAGGGACTCGAGCTTTTCAATAAGGGCTATCATCTTCACCCCATGGTCATGGACTGAAGAGCCCTCAGTCATACGACATCTGAAAAGCTCCTTAGATATCTGATATCTAACTTGCCTTGCACTTTCACCATACAACTCTTGTAGGTGAAAAAGTATCTCACGTGCAGTGTGAAAACCCTCATTCTGCCTACGCAGCTCATTTGACATCGATGCTAACATGTAGCATCTAGCTTGGAGATTGTCATCAATATGACGAATATACTCTCCATAGGCATCAGATGTCTGGTCCTCGGGAGGTGGAGGAGGTGCTTTGTCAAGTACATAAGCCTTCTTCTCATACTCCAGGACAATCGTAAGGTCACTTAACCAAGCATTAAAATTTGGGCCAGTTAACTTGTTTTGCTCAAGAATTGATGTGATTGGATTCTTAGCCATTTTAGTAGAGTTATCTACAAAATGAACGAAGCAGAAAATGAGTAAACTATGGAAAATATTTATATTTAATATAAGGTCTTTAATATTAAATGTCTCCCACTATTTTATTTAAAACTATTAACCCATAATAGATTTCAGAAAATCAAATTTTCTTAGTGGGCTTGAAGCCCAATAGAAACATTTCACACCCCAATTTTATGAGCCCATGAAATATTCTCATCGGTAGTCAACTCTTTGACAATTGTATCAATATACAACCCTCAAGATTATTTTGCCTCATCTCTTCCCATATACCTCAATTTTATGAGCCCATATGGTACTAAATGTCAAATACAACCCATCAAACCATCGTTTAGATGGAACATTTAGAGTCCCACGACTCGTGGCCAACATAAAAACGAGTCCATCCTACGAGCATCTATATGCTTGGTAGGGATTACAGCTTTCTCACACAAAGTCACTCCACGACTCATGGCCAATGACTAGGAGCGGTAGCATCGTCATGTCGTCTACCTTTGATGGAAGGCATGGAACGATATGTCCAACATATCTTGTCCATATATGTTTGATATAGAACTAATCAAATTAAATTCCTTTAAGTTTCAAAAACTTGGGGATTTTCCTTTTAAGACCTCATCAAATTAATCTTACTAGGTGGATTTATTTATATAATGCAATATTTCATCGTATGAGCGCAAGCATAAGGCATTAAATAAATCTAACATACATCCTATGTAAAAAATGATGGGATGATCATGGCCGACCTATGCGACCCATTTGAGCCAAAAATGGGTCTTGGTCAATCTAAGGGACAAAATAAATAGAACTACTTCTATTACATTTTATTGTATTTACCCATACAAGTATATGCCTTCAAAATTCTATTCTATTACATTTGTAAGATCTACCCACACAAGCGTGGGCCTTCGCATCGAACGTCCTCCAATTCAAAAATTAAAGAACCTCACCACCTAGTCTACTCTCAATGCAAAAATTTAAAGAATTTACAAATAATAGAATAAAAGGCTCGCAGGCCCCAAAAACCCAAAGATAAATACATCCAATCACATTGGTCATAGGCTCATGATCATCCCTAAATAAATTCATACTAACTATTCATCTCATGAATTTAAAATATATAATGGACCAAATTTATGTGTTGATTTAATTATTGGATAAATGATTTTGAAGATTCATAAAAACAGTTTTTATCAATTTCAAAACTAACATTTAATTTTGAAATCTGAATAAGTAATAAATACGGAACTACTTAATCAAGTAATAGCAAGGCAGCACAGTGGTAAGGCAGTATAATCATTCAACAATGATTAGGGTTCGAGTAACCCAAATAATATTTTACCCTATTTTCCAATTAGACCATCAGCACATCATATGTGTCTAAATAGAAAAACTGAACTGTTTGAGCAAGTATTAGCAAGGTAGCACAATGGTAAAACACTATCAATGTTCACAGCAGTGACCAGGGTTCAAGTAACCTAGTTTACATTTTACCAAATCTTTTAAAGTAGCCTAGCTTCATGTCTATTACATATACATCTCCAAAACCGAAAATTTCACAGATTTTTCATAAAAACAAAAACAATTTTCTTTTCTTTTAATCTGAAAATTTCTTCAAAATTTATCCAAGTAATAAATCATATAAAACAATTTTATCACACATAAAATTATCTTTTAAACATATTTTAACAAATTAAAACATGTTTAAAACCGTAAACAAACTTACACAATTGCGTAACCGTGACTCTGATACCACTGTTGGGTTCGCTATATCGCGGGCTAATCGCAGCGGAATTTAAAATTTTTATAAAACGTGTATACAATATACATTAAACATTAGCCCCCGATTCACGTAACGATTTAACGATCGCGCATGTTGTGCAAGTAATAAAGAAGAGTTTTAGGCTCTTACCGAAAACGCTTCCTTAAAGCTTCCTTTGATGAAGATGTGGAGGCAATCAATTGCCGGCAAAATCTCCAATCTTTAACTCGTAGAGGTCCACACGTCCCTCCTCTAAAGGTAGTCCACACGAACGAACGGAATCACCGAATCAAAATTTCGCTAGCAATTTTAATCCGTTTTGTTCAATGATATAAAATCAAAAAGCAAATTTTTGGTTTTCTTGCTTGAGAGAGATAATCAAGGAAGAAAAGTTGATTTCATGTATTAAGGGGGGGAGGCGGCCGTCTCTTCAAAAAAAAAAAAAGGTAACCTCTTTTTTTTTTTCCTTACTTATTGTATTCTAATATAACTCATTCTAATTAAAAATCAAAACACTAATGTGTACTACAACTAATGTATACACAATTGTGTCTAGATTCATTAGAAGGAAGATATGGTAATATTATTATTACCATATATTAAAATAACATTTATTTAATATTAGCAATACAACCCCTCCTTTTTATTTCTTTCAAATTAACAAGATGGGCCTCTTCCAACGGGCTTATTTAAATATTGGGCTTAGACTTTCAATAAAATTCCATCAATTAATCTAAATTAATTGACCGAGCCAAAATTTTATTAAATTGATCGAATCAATTCCATCCATCAATTAATCTCTACTAATCAACTGTGTCCAACAATTTGGAATAATCCTTGATTGAACAAATGAATCCTTCCATTCTTAGTGTGTGACCCTTTAGGTTCACAACTAATGCTAGTTGTAGGCTTACAACAATTTTGTTACTTATGAATAACAATTAATTCTATTAAATAATCCGATTAGTTAATATACTTGAAATTAACTCCTTAATTTCAAGAACCTACAAATCGTGGGAACACCTAGCAAGTAGCACGAATGTCTAGCAGTAGGTGAAATAGCGAGCAAACCTATTTCAATTGCGAGTGCATACATGTACGGTCCTTTCGACATCTAATTTCCCGATTAAATCTAGGACATGAATTATAAGTCAAAATCCAATTGATTTAATAACTGTGATTCCATTTCAAGTACCAGTGATTCATTTATGAATCAAATTCATCATGCCTTGGCCAAGGTTTTCGAATCATGAACTATGAAAAACACAAGAAATTCTCTTATCATCTGATAAGTATCGAATTCTATGTTGGCTACTGATTAACCTCCATGCACACCAGTGTAATACCCAAAATACCCCTTTGCGATTGTTAAGCAATCAGTAAGTAAATTAAAGTGTTACAGGATGTACACAAGGCTACTATCGTACCTCAAGTCCGAGGACTAATCATGTACTATCACAATGTGAAAATTCTTAATTTGACAATTGAAATTTCCATTTAAGAATTTTCAACAGGTCATGTTCAGTGAACTTGTTCTCTAACAAGCACCTGCATATATGCACTTGCGTCACAACGCTGATGTTGATGGAATACAACATCCTCGTCATACGAACATACATCATACGCATAAGTCTCACAAGGCTATTCAATGTCCTTGTCTTGAAAAGCCAACCGACTTAGAACCAATTTTAAGACCAAAGCCTTAGAAGCATTTTCCATGATTACCATCAAATGCGTAACCATGCCCCATAGCTAAAAATGGTCTAAGGACTTTATCAAATATTTATAAACACTCAATATGAAAATATAAGATAAAGAAATGCCTTCTTATATAAATATAAATTCCAATAAAATTGTCTTACACGTAGAATAAAATCCAATCAAATTGGAACTCCGGGCATTCTACTCTAACAAACATCTGGCTTAGAACCACCTTAGTTAAGGAAAAAACTGGGCTGGTCTCGTTTAGAACCACCTTAGTTAAGCCAGCACCTATTAGAACAAAGGTTTACTCTAGACCGTCCTAGTGTACACCTAGTTTGGGTCAAAATCAACTCAGACCATCTGTACCAGGAATGAAGGGAAAAAAATAAAAATAAAAGTAAAAGAAATCAGACCATTTGACCATATAAAATGATTTGTTTTTCAAGCATTTAGTAATAGGACTTGTAACTGAAATAATTTATAAACATATTGTAAAAGAATCTGACCAATCGGAAGTTATCTCCCCTTGGATTGTGATATGGGCCAGGGACACTCAACAGCACAACAAAATTTCTCTTAGTAATTTATCTGCTGAAACGACAAAACAAAGAGAACCAACATGGTGACAGAAGAAGGACCAGTTCGTTCGCTTGCAGCTCGTTGAGGAAAAAACTCTTATGATTTGTCGCAACTGAAACAAAGAAGACTAGTAAAACAACATTGCAACACAAGAAAGAACTCTTTCTTCACACAGAGCTCATTGTGAAGAATCTGCGTAACTTATGGCAAATGTACTAAATGCTCTACCTTTTTTATACAACATCAAAAATATACAGAACAATGATCCAAAGTCATAATTTGCATAAAAGTGATATTTTAGCGGGCCCAATAGGCATAACAAAACACTTATACTCCCATCTGGTATTTTAATGAAAGTCTCCATTCATCGCCATATCTCATTCTAGCCTAGTAATATCCACTCTCCACCCTAGAGAATACTTCAAATGGTGCCAGCATATCAAGCATACAGTTAAGACAATAGACTGTGATTTTGTTAATTGCTTGATTGTTCTGACATGTTCTCCATGAGCCATCCCTGCTAATCTTAGGAAATCTGGTTCACCATTTGCCCTCTTGCTTTCACTATCAGATCCTTGTCTGTTAAGTTCTCCACTTGCCATTGCATCTGAGCATGTTATATCGGTGGGATTATCAATGGACAGATTTATCATTTGGTTAAGGTGCAGCTAAGGGCCTGGTTGTTTGAAGGACTATACAAGGTATAGGATTTGGATGAGGATAGTTTACTCAAACTGCCCTTATCTTTATCCTCAAGCCCAAGTTTGTATTCGGCAACCTTTCAACCTCTAACCCTAGGGTTCTACAATCCTTTTTTCATCACTGCGCTGCTCGCTGTGTCACCAGCTTGGTGCTCAGTATTGGGGGGAGGGAGAGAGAGAGAGAGAGAGAGAGAGAGAGAGAGAGAGAGAGAGAGAGAGAGAGAGAGAGAGAGAGAGAGAGAGTCTAGCCTTTGATCGATACAAATCCCCGCCACCCTCACCCCCGCCGCCCGTGCGAGAGAGGGAGAGAGAGAGTGCTCCCGTGAATCCGTATCCTACATATGATAGTCGTTTCATATTATAGTCATGATCATTGTCAACTTACTCTACTATGGCCATTGCTGCTTTCTGTATGTTTGCGGGGTGGGGAGGGGAAGTAAGTAATTATTTCCCGTCCGTCCAAGGATTTTCATCTTTTACTTTGATATCTATATTCTTCAGGCACGCTTAAAGTTCACATCCACCCCCTCCAATATGTAAGAGGAGACGGTACTGTAAAGAAAGAAGGAATTGAAGAATGTTTCTCACTTGCTGATTCCATGCAGAGAACTGACATATATACATAGATTGTATCTCTAAGATACACTGATACATTGAATACATATAGACACTACATTAAACCAAGGCTATCTATACAATGAATCTCTAAAGTAAACTACAATATACTATGTATTGTTAACACCCCCCCTCAAGCTAAGCGGCACTGGTGCGAGCTGCAGCTTGTTGGACAGCAAAGATAGACGCGGACGAGAGAGCCCTTTTGTAAAAATATCCGCTATTTGATCTGAGGAGGTAACGTAAGACAAATGCAGAAATCCGCGTTGATGAAGATCTCTAACGAAGTGCAGATCAATTTCAATGTGGCGAGTTCTAGCATGAAAAACAGGATTGCGGGCCATGTGAAGAGCCGATATGTTGTCACAATAGAGATGAGGAGGAGGAAGAAACAAACCCAGTTCTCGAAATAAGAAAGAGAACCATCTAAGCTCCGCTGCGGTAGTGGCCAAGGCACGGTATTCTGCTTCACTACTCGATCGAGCAACGGTTGTTTGTTTCTTGACTGTCCAGGCAACAAGATTTGGACCAAGAAAACTGCAGGCACCTGTAGTGGATCGACGATCATTGGGAGACCCTGCCCAGTCAGCATCGGAAAAGGCCCAAAGAGAGAGGTCATTTGACCGAAAAAAGTGCAAACCATGGTATGGAGTGCCCTTCACATAACGCAAGATGCGTTTAACAGCAATCAAGTGAGTGGTTCGAGGACAATGCATGTGTTGGCAAACTTGGTTTACAGCAAATGAAATGTCTGGTCGAGTTATCGTCAAGTACGTAGCCCCCACCATGCTACGGTAAGTAGTGACGTCAAGAATGGGATCACCATCAGTAGTGGACAGATGTGTACCCGGAACAATTGGTGTGACCGCGGGCTTGCAATCCTCCATTTTAAATTTGCGTAGCAAGTCGGAAGCATATCGAGATTGACTAAGTATTAGTGAGGAGGGGGTTTTATGTGTTTCTACCCCGAGAAAAAAACCAAGATCACCAAGGCGACTGCTTTCGAAGGTGGAACAGATGCTGTCTAGAACCTGATTTACCTCCACTGTGGAAGAACCCGTAACAATGAAGTCATCCACATATACCAAGATAGCTACCAAGGAAGAGCCCGAGTGACGGATGAAGAGGGAACTGTCAGACTTACTGCTGAAGAAGCCAAGCGAGATAAGGAAGTCATATAGACATTGATACCAAGCCCGTGGTGACTGTTTTAAACCGTAGATGGACCGATGAAGACGACAAACATGGTCCGGGAAATCTGGATGGGAAAAATCGGGAGGTTGAGCCATATAGACTTCCTCCCGTAGTATACCATTTAAGAATGCATTCCTAATGTCAAGCTGCTGAATGCACCAAGACCGTGAGTATGCAAGGCTGAGAAGTGTCCGAATCGTAGGTGGTTTAACGACTGGGCTATACGTCTCATTATAATCAATCCCTTCTTGCTGTTTAAAGCCTTGAGCAACCAATCGGGCTTTATGTCGATCAATGGAACCGTCTGCTCGTCGCTTGACTTTAAAAACCCACTTGCTACCCACTACATTCATAGAAGGAAGACGCGGAACAAGGGACCATGTACCTGTTTTGTACATGTCTTGCAGTTCTTCTTTCATTGCCAAGTTCCAGTGAGCATGAGGGAGAGCTTGTTTGAGAGAGCGGGGTTCAAATTCTTGTGAATCTTGGCGTATTGCAGAGAGTGCAGATGGAAGGGAGTATCTTGGTAATCTGTCCATTAGTGACTGAACTGTTCGAAGTCCTCGAACTGGTGGTGTGGACTCACTTGGTGAATTATTTAGAGCACATGGAACAGGGCTGTTGTCAAACTGAGGGCGGCTAAACTGTGGAGAAGAAGAAGACGATTCTGGCGCAGGTGACTGGGCTTGTTGGTTGACGAATTGCAGTCCAGGAGAAGCAATAAAATCTGAATGTTGGTTCAAATTTGTTGAATCAGATGCATGGGTTTTATCATTCGGAGGTGAGACTGGACTGGAAGCTAGGTGAGGGGCAGCAGTTTGAGAAGCAGGTTGTGGCCTAATTGTTGGAGGAGGCGCAACGTGCATAGGAGATGGAGCATGGACTTGCCAAGACGAGCCATTACTTTGTGGGATAGTAGGAGGATCACACTGATTCTGGCCTGTAGAGGATTTATTAAACAGAGGAAAACAATTCTCATCAAACAGTACATGTCGGGAAATATAAATTCGTCCCGTTGACTGATCAAGACATCGGTATCCCTTTTTGAGATTGTCATATCCAAGAAAGATACAAGGTGTGGACTTTGGTTGAAGCTTATGCGAGTTATATGGAACAAGGTGAGGAAAACATAAGCACCCAAAAGTTTTTAAAAACTTGTAATCAGGGATTTGTTTGAGCAGTTTTTGAAATGGAGAAATGTAACCCAATTGTCGCATTGGTAGACGATTGATTAGATAGACGGATGTATTGAAAGCCTCAAGCCTACTGGCTTGAGGAACATCCGATTTTGCCAAAAGACACAAACCCATTTCATTTATTTGACGATGTTTCCGTTCAACGGAACCATTTTGTTGAGGTGTGTGAGGACAAGTTGTTTGATGACGAATACCATGATTTCTGAGAAAAAGAAAATTGCCGATTCACAAATTCACCCCCACCATCTGTTTGTATTGTTTTAATTGTATGAATGGCAGAGATTTTTCGACTTAATTGATTTTCGACTTGGATTTTGAAAGTGGAGAAAACATCCAAAACATCCGATTTACGAAATAAAGGAAAAAGCCACACATATCTCGAAAAATCATCAACAATACTTAGATAAAAACGATAACCACTTTTAGAAGTAATTGGGGAAGGACCCCATACATCCAAATGTAATAAATCCAAAGGTTTGTCGGAATGAAAGTTATGAGATACAAACGGTAAATTTGTAGATTTGCCTAAAGGGCAAATATGACAAGGGGAATGAGAAGCTGATCCACTAATAGGGATGTGGACCTTTTTTATTAAAGACCGAAAAACCTGATGAGATGGATGACCGAGACGAGCATGCCACGTAGCAGACGAAGCACGTTCGCCAATAAGAGCCAAAGGGCTGACACGAGCGGAAGAGTCGAAGCGGAGAGTATATAGACCTTGTGAGCTATTGCCAGAGAGGATAGTCTGCTTCGTTATGTGATCCTTCACACGAAAACCAGATCCATCAAATTAAAAAAAGCAATAGTTATCAATGGAAAAAGGGCGAATTGAAAGAAGTGATCTATGTAATTGAGGAACACACAGAACATTACGAAGGACAAAAGTTCTATGAGGAGTAGAGATAGAAGAGTGACCTATATTTGAAATAGGGATTCGAGAACCATTTGCAATGGTAATCGAATCTTTACCTGAGTATGGGGTAACTGAAGAGAGACCATCAGACGAGGGTGTCATGTGGTTGGTAGCCCCTGAATCGAGAACATAGGTTGGAGCCATAGGTGATGCATGAGTATCCGAAGAAGCATCGTTAGACAGATGCGTAGGCTGTTGTTGACCGTAGAGAGCATAATTACCACGGTCGGGGCACTGAGGAGCAATGTGGTCTGGTTTGTTGCAGAATTGACAAGCTGAATTTTCAATATGGGTGAAAGGATTTGGTGGTCTGTATGGAGTAAAGGGCCGAGGATAATGGGGCCGTGGATTGGTATATGGCGAGAAAGGAAAAATTTTTGGTGTGGGCAGAATTCCTCGATTTCCATTTCCACGACCTCTATTGTTCTTGCCACCGCCCCTTCCATGCGTAGATCCTCTGCCACGACTAGTTCCAGATGTTACTGTCACACCACCAGTTCGATTAAAAGACGGACGTGGTGTGGGGCTTGCTGCAAGGGCACTTATGGTGTTGAGAGAAACGGTATTAAACCGTGAAATTAAATCTTCTTCCTGGAGTAGTAGATCTTGGAGATCATCCAAGGACTCGGCTGGACGATTATGTTGCAAGGTAATGAACTCCTTATACTGCTGACCAAGGCCAGAGACAATACGCTGCTGAAGGTCGTCATCACTCACCACTTCACCGGCCTTTGCTAGTGCATCAGAGAGAGAGATTGCTGTTTGGAAATAGTCATCAATGGACATCTCAGGTGTTTTGGAGAGAGCATTTAAGCTGGTCTTAAGTTTCTGGATATGAACCCTGGATTGTCCCCCAAAACGTTTCTCAAGAAGAGACCATGCTGCCGGAGCTGTATCACAAGAATTAACTCGAGATTGGATCTTGGCTGAGACTGTGGCCTTGATCCATCCGAGTACCAAGCTGGATGCCTGATTGAAGTAGGCCAATTCTGGATTGTCTGTGCCATCTTCTAGTTTAGCCGGTGGAGGGATAGTTTCAGTCACAGTGGTGGTGAGATTGAAGGTTGTTAGCACTGTGAAAAGAAGTGAGCGCCAATTAAGGTAATTATCATTCGTAAGATGACAGTGACCAAGATAGGACTGAATATTCGATTCAAAGGTAGGGGATTGGGATGCACGAAGACACTTGTGTTGGTGGAAGAAGAAATAGTTGTTTTGCCTGAGTTTACAGATTGTTCAGCCATGGCTCCTTTATGGCTCTGATACCATGTAAGAGGAGACGGTACTGTAAAGAAAGAAGGAATTGAAGAATGTTTCTCACTTGCTGATTCCATGCAGAGAACTGACATATATACATGGATTGTATCTCTAAGATACACTGATACATTGAATACATATAGACACTACATTAAACCAAGGCTATCTATACAATGAATCTCTAAAGTAAACTACAATATACTATGTATTGTTAACACAATATTCGATGCCAGCTGCTGCACAGTCCCGTTGCTGCAGCATCTGAACTATCTGTGATAAATCTTCACCATGGATCTTAACTATTATCTCTGCCTCTTTTTCTTCCTGCTTCTTTTGCTATGACATCCTCCACCATCTACAGCCATGACCAATGAACGAAATGTTTAATTCGATATCATATTTGATGCAATGTAATAAATAGAGATAATAGCACATAGGAATAAATCGTAGCACAGGAGGAGGGCTCTAAATTGTTGAGAACAAAATGATAAAAGCTGCTGCTATGATCTGAGCAAAGTATTAATTATAGTGCTAAACCGCACCTAAGGTTGCCTATTTTTACCCCTTAAGTGACTCATGATTAACACATAACTACAAAGAGAACAAAACGCAGTCACCTCACCCCATTCTCCCAAGGAACCTAATAAGATTCAAATAAAAATGAAATACTTCTGCGCCTGTGCAGCCTTGCTGGCCTTCTTGGATGCTCCCGCATCACCTTCTATACGCAGGGCCTTCAAATGTCGCCTGCGTGTGAAAGGATGCAAAATATGAATTCTCAAACTTACGACAGTGAAATGCTGATTCACTCTTCTTAAAGAGATAAGGCAGCATGAAGCTCGTGGATAAACTCATTTTACTCTTTTCTGATATTGTGAGATGGACAAGCCTTCATTAATGAGACTGGCTGAGTAGTGCTTTGGCTCCATATGATTGCAAGAGAAGGAGACAGATTGGCTCTCACATCTCCTAGTCAATATTAAGAGGTTATGCGAATGGATTGTGGAGACAGAACCTCACTTTCTGGTATACGGAACTTGGACATCCATAATGAATAGAAAAAACAGATGATGGAAACAACGAAAGAAAATAAAGAGTGAGACTTCCCCATGCTTTTCAAGTTTTCCTTGTTGACAACTCTCGCGTCTCATGTAATGCATTGCTCTAATGATTGGAAAAATGTAAAGAAGGCACCAGAAAATGGGACAGTTCATTTTACCATTGACCTCACATCCATCATACTATTTTTCGATTGTGTTAAATCAAGTTGCTAGTTATTGAAAGAATACCATTCTAATACCATACACTATTGTCCGACTCACACATTTATTTTACTTGGATTCTCTATCATTACAGGCTGCTGCAGATGCCAAGTACTATGGGAATGTAGAAATTTACAATATTTTGAAGGCCCGTGGAGCCAAAGCTCCGGTAGGTGCGAGATAATTTCCTTGGCCATGTTGAAATACTTTAAAGGAGACAATAATAAAAATCGTTTTCATATATTGCTAGAAAACCAGAAAGACACCTATGTGTGTTGCAAATCCTCGAGAAATTCCCGAGTATGAGCTCAATCCACTAGAGCTTCAGGTTCGCAAAAGCGATGGCATCTCGAAGGTATGGTCTATTCTATCTTCTCTATAAATTAAATTATTATTGTTTTTGCAAGATCTCTCTCTCTCTCTCTATATATATATATGTATATATATATATATATATATATAATTGATTTTTTCTGGTTTTTTTCTTTATTATAAAGGTTTAGCGACAAGAGTTATGCCAGTTAGTCCACAGAGTGTCTGCATCTCCTTTTAAATTCTTTGCTTTATTTCTGTCTGCGCATGCATGGTCCGTAGTATTCCCTTTTAAATTTTTCAAGCTAGTAGCCAAGTAAAGAAAGAGAAAAAAAACACTGTTCACACCCCTTTTTTCTTGATAGAAACTATTCAAGCTTTTTCCTGTCAACTTTACTCTACATTATTCTTTTCAGTGGACTATTTCTGAAATTCGGTTATTAGTTTTGACTTTGCATTTCTTGAGTTCATATAATTGGTAAATTATTTTGACTTTGCAAATGTTGATGTCATATAGCTCAACTGATATTACCGCCTCTGCTTCTCTTTTTGCGGTCTGAATTTATGCTCCAGGGGAAAGAACTTTATTCAAGTTTCCAAGGCCCTGATTTCTTATAAATATTTGTGTGTTTGCATTTAGATTTATTTGCAGGTTGTTATTGTCATTCAATTCTAGTCAGATTACCTTGCATTTATAGCTATTTTGCTAGAGTGGAGCAAGATTATATCTTAGTTGGATTGGGCCATATAATATTCCACTGCAGAAAGAGAACCATGCTTCTATTTCTTTAGGCCGAGTTCTCAAACCATATTAATACCATTCCTTTAATTCCCTGTATTCATGCGTCCTAAAAAGTGGGAAAAAAGATAATCTACTGAAGGCTTTTCTTTGACAGTTCCAAACTTCAATTATTACTTCCTATCCCACCCCCACCCCCCGGCCATTTTTCGTGGAAATCAGTGCGTCCATTTGTAGTCAATAGTCCTGTAATCTAAGTCCTCCTATGTTTTAGGGAATCACATCTCGTCCATACTTGTGGTTTTCTTCTGGTTGCCTTACTTATACCATAATACCTGTACGCAGTCGTATGATGCTTGCAAGAGTAGTCACTTTATGATGTTCCTTGAAGAAATTGCCTCCATGTGTATCAGATAAAAAGAATCTAGAAGCAGCTTAGAGAGTACAGTTGACTTAATTCACATCATGAATGAAACATTCCTTTTATTGTGGATAATAATACATTCCTCAACTTTTTAGACTCTCTTCTTTGCATGAGGCTCCAATCTTCAAATCTTGGTTTGGGAGGAATCTAATCTTTTTCTTGGAATTTTTATGTGTTTCAGAATGTGAAGGATAGGGAATCTGTGGATCTTTTTGCTTCACTTGATATGTTGGTATCATATCAGATTTCTGACCCCCATGATCGGAAATCTTAATTATTGGAGTCTAGGGGTACCTTCAGATCTTTCAGGACTTCTTATGTTCGTTCCCATGCCCCTTTTGTCTTTCCTCAACATACTTTATTTGGAAATCTAGGATTCCTTACAAGTGAAAGCCACTCACCTGGTCTCTTGTGTTTAATCGACCAAATACTAATGATCGGACACAAAATTCCCGGCCTAGCAAAACAGTCTCATTAGATATGTGCATGATGTGTAGGAGGTAGGTTATGGCATACTTCTTTTGACACAATGGAAAATGCTGGGTTGGCCCTTCTTCAGTATAACCTTTGTTCGTTAGAATTTTTTTGGGTAATGGGAAGGGGAAGGATGAGATGTGTCTATGGCACTGTGGTACATTTAGCATTCTCTCTGGTATTTGGGCGAAAAGGAATGCTCACATTTTTCTGGACAGGTCAATCTCTGGTTGGACAATGAAGTCCAGTTTCTGACTTCATTGTTGGCAATGGCGATGGAATCTTTCAGGGGTTCGCCAGTCTCGTTTCTTTCTAGTTGGAGGGCTGTCATCCACCAGTTTTCTCTTCTCCCCTTTCCTTCTCTTTTTTCCCCACTTTTTGGTCCACCTTTTTTATACATTCTATTTTGATATGTATGTATATATATTTTTTCTATCCAAAAAGTTAAATAAAAATGAAATGATGTATTCAGTCTTGGAAGTGAGAGCATAGGGAGGGGAGAAAGTCAATCCCTGGCCATATCCAGTTTGTACAGTCTCCTGCCTAAACTTGCGTGTTCTTAAGCAGTGTCAGACTTACAATGAGACTATTTTGTGAGTTACGCCCATCCATGCTATAGTATGACTGATTGAATCATGACCGAATGCGACCCGTTAAACAAATTCCATACTTTTGTTCCTCCAGAGGCATTCATATGTTCTCTTGAAAGAGTTTTAGCATTTTTGTCTTTGCATTGACATTTCAAATTAATGCACAAAGCAGCATTGAGTTGTTTGAAATCATATTTTACCATGTATGCTTCTGGCCTTGATGGTCCAAATTAATGTATGCTTGTAGTGCTTGGCATTTTATATTAATGTATGCTTCTAGTGCTCGGTGGTTTAAAATTCATACTGTCAAGTTGCTTGCACTGTTTGATTTCTACTTCTGGGTTGAGTTTACTCATACATTGAGTTAGCTTTTCAACCTTTTACCTTTTCTTTTAATCAGAGGGAAGACTATTCATTAATCTTTTTTCCCCACTTCCCTGTAAATGAACTTTATATTCCTAAAATCAATTTACTTATTAGATTGACATTTCATTTCCCTTACATTTTGACAGGGAACTTATCAAGTTGCTAAATGGAATGGCACAAAAGTTTCTGTAAAGATACTTGATAAGGATAGCTATACAGACCCGGAAAGCATGTATGCGTTTTGATACCCCTCATACATTAGTTAATCTGTGCTACTTCCTTTTATTTTGTGCCTGATGGATATCACCTGTCTTGATTACGCTGCACGTGACCACTAGCGGAGCAGCCGGGATATTTTGGGACAGTACTCACCCAGTTCCTTTGTAGGCTGTTCTCATGGGGGCAATACTACATTAAGAGTTTCCTGAACCAATATCATCTTAAGCTGAGCATGTGTCTGTCTTATCATACATGCACCTGCAATGCAGTATTATAACTTGTCTTTAATCTACCTTGAAGTGTATGACGTATGAACTTGTTAACCTCCCATTGAGAAGCTTCAGCTATTTGATTTTATACATGTTTCAAACATGCAAGTTTAAAATTGATTGCCCGTGTTTATAGATTGTATACCACGATGCTTTTTATTGATGCTAAATATGTTCAATATGCAATCTATTGTGTGTATGCCTTGAACCCATGGCCGACAAAACCAGAAGGCTCCTCCAAGAAAGCATCTTGGATCATGCTTCTTTCTGTCCTAATTTACAGTCATGAAGAGGGGTTTCTCAGTTTGTGCTTGCTAAAAGACAATTTTAGGTTTTCCTCTTTTGGGACATGGAGTGCCCATGTTACCTTACTAGATTATTTGTGCAAAAAGCTAATATAAATACTATATTTATTGTCAAAGCCCCTTGATTTTGCGTTTAATTGCACACAAGAAATGGTTAGAAATTGTTACAACAAACACAATAATATAGAGAACGAGAGTAAAAATTAACAGACAAGGAATTACAGGGTTCACCATTCGGTGTGAGAGGCTGCGTCCACAGCCAGGGAGGAAACAATTCACTTTCACAGTATTGCTAAAGCTTGAGAAGACAAACAATGTAGAGAGAAATCCCTAGACCCCATTCGATTGATGCCCGACAACAGACAGAAGATACATATAAGTACCCTACTGTACCAGTGGGCTCACCTCATTTCTTAAAATACTTGTATAAGCTAGCATTGATACATTGATCCATTGGTGCATTTTTTGCTTCCTATAGTTGATAAAGCTTCAGTTATACAATGTAGATCCAAGGTGTTGTGAGCCAATAATTTCCAGTGAATGATGCCAACGGCTAAAAGGCCGTATTAAGATAGTAACGGCCTTGCAAAAGACTCTCCATATCAGAAAGAAATACTATATTAACACTGTCAGCAAACATGAATAATTATTTATCATCATTTCTTTTGACATATTTTGAATATTTTTGAATAGGATTTCATCATATTGATGCCTGGTTTATTTCCAGGAAAACAGCAAAGAATTTGAGGAAAGGTGAGGAATATGATTTAGGTTTCATACTCTCAGGATATCCATGTGAACATGTGTTGTGCATTTGATTCCGAATTTCGTTGTTTGAATTGTTTTAAGTGATTCAAAATTATCTGTTGAATGAGTGGAGTTGAAGCTTCATATTCAATGCCACAAAACATTTCCTCTTTCAGGCGTTTTCTCCTTGTTTCTTACAGCTCTATGCTGTTTTAAGTTGTTCATCTAGTAGAGATTCATGCTTGAAAGGACTGCTGCATTCTGTCTTTACAAATACTATAAACATTAGTTGCTTCCCAACCTATGTATTCCTTTTAATGCAGAAACGCTTTCAAACATGAGTTAACCTTGTTGGAAAAAGTCCGACATCCTAATGTGGTCCAGTTTGTTGGAGCTGTCACCCAAAATGTACCCATGATGATTGTATCTGAGTATCATGCGAAAGTAAATCTCTCTCTCTCTCTCTCTCTCTCTCTCTCTCTCTCTCTGTGTCACACACACACACACACACACACTCTTATTTGTATATGGGTGTCTATGTGTGTGCTTCTATATATTGCGTAGTAGTATAATCTCAGATGGGTATGTTGGAGTTTGTGTGTGTATGAGGTGTAGAATTTCATTTGTGAATGCAAGTTATGAAAGAATTAGCTAATGGGCAAGGCTAATCTATTGAAGGAACAAGAATGCGGTCCCTAGCTGTCATATAAAGCAACCAATTTCAAAAATATATTTGAAAGAAATTATTACATATTTTCTTCTTCATTAAGTTGTCTATTTCTTCAGAAGAATATGATGTATCCAAGGAATAAAATTTTGATTCTTTTACATTGAAATCTGAATTCTTTGCATTTCCAAGATGATTGTAAAATAGAAACATTGTCAAAGTGGTAGGAACTGACAAAAAAATTAGCAATATAGCAAAAAGTTTCTCCTTTCATGCCCACTGGAACACTGCACGTAAATGACTTTTTTGTCCTTGGTTATATCTAAAAGAAAATATTTCAGTAAATACTGTGTTGAATCTGTAGAACCCTTGTACCACACTGTATAACATTGCTCCTCTTTTTGGGGGGGTTTCCAGGGTGACCTTTGTACCTATCTTCAGAAGAAGGGGCGCTTATCACCATCCAAAGCTCTAAGATTCGCTCTTGATATTGCTAGGTAAGTGTTAATTTGCTTTTGCAAATACTAAATTCTTGTCAATGTCATTATTTGATTTAAATCTGTTCCAATGCATTCATTAAAAAAATCAAAAGTAATATTGGTTACTCTTTTGCTACCGCTTTGTCTACATTAGCAATTTTTCTCAAACATTTGTCTCCCCTTTGAAAAATATCATTGTATAGGTGTTTATGTTTTAAAATCTTGGTTATTCTTTTTAACAGGGGCATGAATTATCTTCATGAATGTAAACCAGACCCGATCATCCATTGTGATTTGAGGCCAAAGTAAGGACACTAAATTCTAAAGTCGAATCTCACATATTAGTTCTAAAAATGGATTTAAATTCTTTTTATATGACATGCCCTGTTTTTAATATTCAAAATTTTCGCAAGGTGCCAGAAATATTTTGCTGGATTGTGGAGGTCACTTGAAGGTTGCAGGATTCGGATTGATTAGGATGTCAAAGCTTTCATCTGACAAAGCAAAACTATTGCAACCTGATGCCATTGATCAATCAAGTAAGTTTTTTTCTCACTCTTAGAGGTGCAGATACAGATTATACCATATACTTTTTAATAGCTGTTGACATGCAGAAACATTGTGTAGACATTTTATGTGAATATATTAATTCCTGTGCTAAGCAACAGTTTGTCAACAGTAATTTTTTCTAATTTGAATGCTCTAATTTTTTATCATTGAATCTGGGATTAGGCTAGATCACAAGGTGCCCTCAACTTGGTGAGGAAATTCTATTGAGGAAATTATCTCAATTATCTTCCCATGACATTCTTGCTTTTGACCTTCCTAATCTTAAAGTAATTTACTACTTTGTCTGATGCGTCCTTAGTGGAGAAAGGGAAAGATTAGAAAATCTTACTAGTTGACTAGTTGCAAATCCCTTTTTGGTGGAAATTTGGAACAATCTATAATGTACTAATTAAGTCAATAACTGGCTATGATTTACTTTTAGGTGCAGAAGCAGATTGTATGCTATACTTTTTTATAGCTGTTGACAAATGGAAAAGTTGTGTACACATTTTTATGTGAATATACTAAACTTCTATGTGCTTCAGTTTTCAACAGTATAATTTTCTGATTTGAATGCTCTAATCTTTTATCATTGAATAGGGGATTAGACTAGAATGCAAGGTGCCCTTGACTTGGTGGGGAAATTCTGTTGAGGAAATTATGTCAATTAACTTCCCATGATATTCTTGTTTTTGCCCTTCCTAATCTCAAGGAAATTTACAACTTCATGTGATGCTTCCTTAGTGGACATAGTTCCAATAACTAGGCCATACAAGTGCCAGAAAAAGGGAAAGATTAAAAAATCTCAATAGAGTACTGCTTGCTGCTCACTTTTTGGTGGAGATATGTAACAACTTATACTGTACTAAGTGAATAACTTGCAGTTATTTATTTTTAGGTACAGATGCAGATTGTACCGTACTATACTTTTTTCTATAGCTGTTAACATACAGAAAAGTTGTATATAGGGGATTAGACTAGATTGCAAGGTGCCCTTGACTAGGCAAGGAAATTCTATTGAGGAAATTATCTCAATTATCTTCCCATGACATTCTTGCTTTTGACCTTTCTAATCTGAAAGTAATTTACTACTTCTGATGTTTCCTTAGTGGACATAGCTCCATTAAGTAGGGGATACAAATGCCATAGAAAGGGAAAGATTAGAAAATCTTACCAGTAGAGTGGTTGCTGCTCACTTTTTGGTGGAAACTTGGAAATTCTATAATTTACTAGGTAAATAACTGGCATTTATTTACTTTTAGGTACAGAAGCAGATTGAACGATACCGTACTTTTTATAGCTGTTGACATATGGAAAAGTTGTGTACACATTTTTATGTGAATATACTAATCTTCTATGCGCAACAGTTTTCAACATCTCAACAACTGGGTATGATTCTTTCATATTCATTCAGAAGTTGTTTCAATTTATTTCTGTTTCATAAAATATGTTGATTCAAAATTTTCAAGATGTGTTCTTAAAATTAAATCTTTTTTTAACTGTGAAAGTTCTTTCAAAAACACAGTTATAAAGTCTAAGAAATTTATCAATATATCTATTTCAGAAATCATTTATTGTTTGTTTTTAATTTTTATTCTTAAAATTATTTGATAAAAGATATCTTCTTTTGTCTGTTCTGATATTCTTAAAGTTTTGGCAGAATATCTTTTGATGATTTTGAGACTGCCATAAACTTTTGATCCTCTAAACACTAAAGAATGTCTTTATAATCATTTTGATTAAAAGGCAAAATAGAAAATTATCAATTTATGTTCTTAGTGATCTCAGTTCCTTTCTAACATTTGGTTATCAATCTCATTGATATACTAAATTGATTTCAGATAAATCACTATAGAAATCACTTTAGCATACACCAATCTGACCATTGTAACTCTGCGTATATACATAAGCATAACTGTGAAGATCCCGGATAAAATTTACCAAATGTCCAGCAATCATCTAGTAAATTGTTGTTTCAAACAACTTGTCTGGTCATATGTAAGTATACCAGCCATCACCCCAACGATGGCTGATGCAGTTGATTTAGCTTGGCTGGATTAGGTATCTAATGGGGTGTTGATGAGGATGATGAACTGCTAACTACTACCATCCATCCTTGTGCTTATCAAAGGGAATTCGTAGTCCATGCAGTATATCTTTGACTGATGACCATCCACCATGTCCTCTGGATTAAGATATCTTGGATAATGCTCTGTAACAAATTTTTTCTTTCAAAATGAATCATTGCTTAATTTTGTCTTGTAAACAGCAGTATAGTCATTTCCTGTTGTTCTTGTATTTAGCTGATCTTTGTAAAGACATGCTTAAATTGTTTGAATTATTAAATACAAGTTCAGTAACTTTTTTTCATGACTATCTACTTCTTTGTTTTCCTATGATAGTATGAATCAATGTGTTTTAATTGTGTTGATCTAATAATTTATTCATCGTATAACTTTACTTGACAATAATTGACGATCAGACAAATCTTGCACGAACTCTGCTGAAAACCCATCAGCAAACCTGTCCACGAAAATTCTATATTGAGTATCTATCCATCCTTGAAATATACCACTTAATTTTAACCACTTGGATAATTGCCTTTCTGAAATTGATCAACTCACCGTGATCAAAATCAAAGTCTGCTGATCTAAGTTAAAATGAGCAGACTGTAGCAATTTAAAGGATGACCTATCATATCTAAACTTTACCTTTAAAGTTGTAAAACAATTAATCAATAACTAATCTTCTATTTCAAGTTACAAGATCTGTAGTACATCTGCTTTGAACAAAGGTTGACTGATGGATAAAAGAAAAGACGGCTAAGAACTTTGTTTTAAAAAAAAGGGGGATTACCATTATAAAAGTATATAGAAATACTTATATGCTTCAAATTCAAAATCTTAGTGCTCCATATATAAAATTCAAGGCTGTCTTCTTTCTTTTGTAACACAACAACAACTAGTGTTTAGTTCAGACAACTACTTAATGTTGTATAACTTCTGAGATTATGGTAATAAAAGGCAAGGTTAGCTGATTTCATAATGATACAAAAAACTCTCAATTGTCTGAATCCAAAAACTTGTGAGCATCAACAATTGATATATATATGTATATATATATATATATATATATATATATATTTCTATACATATAACAATTGATATCATCTTGACTAACAACTAATTATTATGCAAGCTGAATTCAAATCACCTTGATATACTTTATCATATGAAAATTTGATGAAAGAAAATTGGTAAGATTTAATGGAACTCGACTTTACTCAGAAGATAGTTAGATATTCTTGGATTCTCGGGAAAACTACAATTTTTCGAATGTAGTATTTCTTCAAGAGTGAGCAGCTGGTATAATCCATGTTGTCATATATGTTGCCTCATTCTCTCCATCGAAAGATTAGGTCCAAACATGAAAGAACACTTCAGTAAAATCTCTGCTCTGCTGATGAATATCATGACCACTATACCACTTATCTGTCTTTTGACTAATCACTAGACACACTTCAGCAAACCCAAAACCAGTCATCTCTACAGCTGATGATCCAAGTTTAGCCGTGTCCTCCTCTATCTTATCCTGGCATTAATAACGCCATAAGAAGAGCACCAAGAAAGTCTAGTTTGTATCCTCTGCTGATCAAGTCATTCCCATCCATTCCTTCATCAACAGACCTTACTTCTAGTCATCATGAATCCTCACTGATTTTCAAAATCCAATACCTCTTGTATGTAATGATTTTAAGTTCATTACCAATCCTCCTGATTCTATCTTTCTAACCCTGATAAATTGCCTTGACCTTATATCAATTCACACCTGATATTAGAACCAGTTATCCAAAAGCTATACATTCTAGATAAATAGTAGTGCTAAGGTCTTCCCTAAGTAGACCCTCTGTCTACTATACACAATTCAGCTGAACCTATGCCTACTGTATCAATCTTCCTCTACTCTCATCAAAGGAGAATATCCTTAGATACCAGCTAATAGCAAACTTGTGCACATTCCAAATTGAAATATATCTCAGTTCGTTTCCCTAAACTTAGAATCATGAACAAATCATGTGAATCAACTTGGACTTGACAATCAATATCAACATCAACTTTCACTCAAACATTCAATAAAAACTCATACTTACTGAATTTTTTTTGACAATTGGTATCTTGATTAATTCTCCTGATAGTCTTTCTACTAGAAGAAGCATCTTGATCAGTCATCCTTTAAGTCTGCTGATCAAGAAGATCATAAGCTTTTATTACTTTTCCTAACGGATATCAAGTTCTACATTGCTTATATATATATATATATATATATATATAGATATATTGATGTCAGGAAACATTATCCACCCATCCTACTCAATTTTGTTACATTCTGGTTCTGAGCCTACTCGTGAACCATTCTAAGCAGCTCAACTGCTCACCAGGACAAGACACTATCTATTCAAGTCTATTCTTCTCCAAGTCAGGAAGAGAGTCTACTTAAGTTTTAACCTGAATGCATAATGCATACGTCTTCCAGGCTAACCATCTTGTATCTTTATCTAACATATTCTAGCCATTATTATGATCAACCCTTCTTCCTCATGCCATCCTCAAGATAGTCATTTTAAACCAGCTATTTCCAAAATAATTCTTTTCAACACTACCGATAACCTCAGCTATATCTAATTTACTCATTTTCTGAATAAATCTACATCATCATTAAAAAGAATATGGCATTAAATTGATACCATCACATCATAGACATAACATTAAATTCAACTTACTTTTGGGATAAATTTCTTTTATTCAATATGTCTCTTCACATTCCTTAACCCAAAATGTCCCTTCAAATTCCCGAAATTCCCAGAGACATATTCTCAATTCTATTAAAAGCAAGTCCTGCTTCTCTCACTCTTTACTCTAATCAAACTCCTTCACGTAAAAATTCTCAGAATTTTTTCTTCTATTTCACCTCTATCTTCCAAAATTATGAGGAACACAAACTCAGCAAGGCCTGCATCTCGTCCAATTCTTTATACTGAATGGAAAGTACGGATGATAACTAATTTGGCTCCACAGCCTCAACTGGTAAGAAGATGTCCACGCATTAGTCGACGACTAAGATTGTCTTCAAGATCCCAGTTATAACGTTTCAAATTTCGTTGACTGGATCCCCACAAGGAGTGTGATATCAACTGCTGAGTCCAAGTCTTCCCCTGTTTCCTCCTCTATTCCCTCAAATGCTTCATGCGAGCAATTACCTGTTCAGGAAGAGCATCCATCAATAGGAGAAAATTCAGAATAGGACTCAGTGGCTACGCAAAAGATTTCCAATAATTAGAAAAGACAATTGCTTCACATAACATGTTTTATCTTATTGGGGCAATTTTTTTTGTTATAACAATACTTCATATATATAGTTGTTCTCTATGTAATATATTCTTCTTACGTTTCACTACTGTTATTATTCCTCCCCTGGTTATTCTTCTACTCCTACTTGTCCTACTTGTGATCACTCCTACTTGTGACCATTAAGGAGGAGAAGTATATATTTACATAAATACCTGGACTTAGGAGACATAAACACCCAGAAATAGGAGGAGAATTGTTTCTGTTGCCACTCCTACTTGTGACCATTAAGGAGGAGAAGTATATATTGACATAAACACCTAGAAAACCAGCATTTCTTGAAAATTTCTCATTCGTTATACCATTAAGGAGGAGAAGTAAACACCTAGAAGGAGATATGCTGCTTTTGAAATGTACATCAAGAAGGAAAAGTATATATAATGCGATATGTTCATAAAAGGATCGATCGATGCATCTATTAAGGAGGAGATGTTCTACTTAATTGAAGCTGAGATGTATTCAACATTGTCCAATTAAGTCTTTGTGACTTGTCCGATTAAGTCTTCGTGACTTGTCTAAAAGTAGATAAAATTCTATGAAAAGTATCTCTAAATTCATTAAGGAAAATATATCTTCTGCTCTGATACTTCAAAATTTTAATATTTATATCAGGACGAGATTCAACAACAGCAACTCCTAAACTTCTTATCTTTTCAAAAAGCTATTGTTCAAAATACTTTCTTGTAAAATCTCTCTACAAGAAAGAAACAAAACCTTCAAAAGTCAATTTCTTCTGCTCTAATACTTAAATAACTCTTTAAAAATATTTATATCAACAACTCTTCCATCTTTTGTTCCTTTGATTGCTTCCCAAACTTCTTTCTTGTAGAAAATTCTAAACAAGAAAGGCACTGTTCTTAAAATTATTTGCTCGGATACATAATCAATTCAATTAAGTATTAAGAAGCCATCTCCAGCAAACCCTTTATTAGAAGGAAAATTTCAAAACAAGATTTTTTACTGTTTAAAATATTGTCTTGCTTGAATGTTCCATTTCGCTTAAATCATCTCGCAAGATAGATTCTTTTAAAAACATCTTTATGGCCTAAATCATCAATTATATCTCAAAATTGCCTAAAAATGTTTCTACTATTGATTTGTTTGTACTTTCATTTATTGAGTCTGTAATTGCTCATCAATAGATGACTATACATACGCTATCGCTTATAAGTTCATCCTAGGGCATGCCTTGAGATAAAATGATCATTCATTAGAAGGCATGTTATTGCTAAGGATTGAACATCTGCTTTAAGAGCTTTATGTATATGTAAATTGTACTAATGATCCTAAGCAAATATGAGGAGATTGTTAGGAATATGCCTATAAAACAGCTAATATGTATGTCTGCATATTCCAACATAGTGATTTGCTTGTCTCCATTACAACGTATATTTCACAAGTGGCTAAAAGGGCTGTGTACCGGTTAGTGCGGCAATTTGATGAAATATTGCATAGGTCATTAGACTAGGAAGTTTTTGTACATGTCCGAGTCTGTGTCCTACCAATTGATGATAACTTTTCATATGGATTAGCTCTATCAATGCCAGCAGACATATCTACCAGTAATGTTTCACCAGCAGACATTCTTACCAGCCATATCTCATCAGCAATCTTCACATCAGCAGTTCTATAGCGGCAGTTACTCTGGTAACAGTCATGTCCTTCATCAGACAACTGCAAGAATGCTGATAATTCTCAAAAGGAACATCGGTCGTTGCTCAAAGCTACAATTCAAAATAAATCCGTTATAAGATCTTCCTGACAACTCAAGATACGCATCGATGTTTGCGCTTTCACTATTATCCAGAAGACATTTCCTCTTCCGTGTTTGGTCCCAGTCTTCAAGGCTACATTCCATAAAAGACCAAACACAGTGCGCTATAACTCAGGCCCGCATGTCAAGTCTCATTCATCCAGCCTGTACTCTTCGGACAGATTTCAAGGCAGCTGACACGAAGGTCTTTGTCCAATAGTTTCTTCAGTACACTCTGATGAACTGATAAATCAACACCTTCCAACTGGCAAAAATCTATCCAAGCTCCAACGACTCTATTTGCTTCTCCACCTATAAAACCTCTCTTCCCTCATCTTAGTGGGTGCATGAGCGAAGAAAAGAATACTCAGAGTAGGAAAAACCTAAGTGTAAGAACAAACACTCTGTGGGAGAGAAAGCTAAAATTCCTAAGTCAAAGAAGCTCTGCTTAATCAAGAACACCTTTCTTGATTTGAGTTCTTTCTTCCTTCGAAAGACTCAGTCTCTTCAGCAGCTATATTTCAAATCTATAGCCAGAGACTAAGCATCCTACTCGTCGTTGAAGACTGACCAAGCTTGAAGATGTCCGATGAAGAACCAGAGCCTAATAATCCATACTGCATTCTTATCGGCAGACTTATACTACATTATAAGGGCTGTCAATTGTGCAATAAATTGTCATCATTTTTGGCCGAGTGCTTTGCACTCAGTTGTTCAAATAATAGTTATTTGGACAACCCATAATATTCTTTTCTCACAACAAATTTATCGACTTGATACTATGGGAAGACAACATTAAATGTTAATTACATCTTCCAATGTATTTTCGATAAGTTTGATTTCGCTTTCTTAATCTTTCCTTTTTCTTTCCAAGGAGATTGCTTGGTTAGAGAGTCTATGTTGATGTATTAAGCATGTTTACCTTAGAGTAAACCTCTGCTGAATTTTAATATAAAACATATTTTATTACATTCAGCCTTTTCTTATCTTTTTTGTTATATATGTTTCCATATGTTGTGCAATCTGATTAAGGAAAGTAATCAACGCATCTAATATAAGATTTAAATTTGCTATTATGATGAACTTGTACGTATTTGTTTACAGCTACTTTAATCATAGTTGCTATACTTATGCTGCTTGTCCTTCCACTTCTTTTCATAAGTTGGTTATTTGTGGTGTGTGATTATTATAATTCACTTGAGACATTCGTATCATTGTTGAATGTTATTGTTGTGGTATACTCCATACTTCAGGGTATGACCGTTTATTTAAATGTCGAGTAAACATCTACTTGTGCATTTAGTTAAGTCCATGGCATTTGTGTTGGCGGTGTATTGACGCTCGATTATTGCAGGAGCCGGGGCTACGTAATAGTCGAAGGCCAATACATTGGGCCTCGCCCTACCGTTGGCCCCGATAGGGGTATAGCGCCATTTGTTGTACGGAATAAACGCAACCATGGTAAGCTATAACCGTGGTTGATTCTTGGGTTGTGGGGACCAAGATCACCCGTCGACGTGAATACAGAAGATGGTTCACACAGTGTTAAGTTATTTGGGATTCTTGTTCGAGCACGTCAACAACGGCTCTATATTTGGTATTATATTGGTTGGTTGGTTGGAAGTATTGGTTTGGTCGGAGGTGTACCTCTATGCCGAATCCTTTGTAACTTGTTTATTTATAGCTCTTATATGCTTCCTGTATAAGCGAATGTTGGTCACGGTTTTCAACCGGTATGGGACGGTTGGCGATCTTTGAGCCTCTCGTGTAGTATGGGGTTGCTTGGCTATGTGCTATACTTGTTACTATAGTCTTGTAAAGGGATTGTTTTGTGATGGCATGAATACTTGTTATAATTACTGTCTTGCATCTAGCATGACATATTGTTGCATTAGTAGCTTATTGAGTTTCGACTCACCCCGTTTCGTGTTTATGTGATGAACCAGGATCTATAAGAACTCGAGCTCTACTACCGAAGACAGAAAGGCTACCTCCTATAACCGACGTCGACTCAGGCACACCGCGCTGATCAAGCGCAAACACACAACCCTGGACCTTAGGTCTACCGTCACTGTCCCTCTTCGTCCCACTAGATTGCACACTAGCGCTCTCGGCCTGATTATCCTTCAACTTAGGACAGTTCCTCTTTATATGGCCCATTTCCTTACAATTATAGCATTGCCCAGCTACTCTATTCCAACACTTATCTTCCGAGTGTCCCGGTCTCGAACAAATACTACAAATTTGCGGCGTACCCCGCGGACCCTGAACAGATGCGGTACTTTTACTCCTCCCACCAGTTTGTTGCCCCTGCTGTCCATCAGATTGCCCTCTCCTCTGATTTCCCCTGCGGTTGTTGTTTCCACCGCTGTATCAGCTATTGGAACCCTGTCCTCGTCCCTGGTTCTGTGACGCCTGCGGGAGGTTGTTCAAATTTCTTCCCCGATGCTCCTCTATGTCACTTTCAATCCCATAAGCCCTATCCACCGCACTCCTATAATCAGCAAGTTGCAAGGATAACAATTGTTTCCTGTATTCTGTCTTCAGGCCTTTGATGAACTTCTGGGCCTTCTTTGCCTCCGTGGGAACCAAGTGACTACAATATCGAGCCAATTCTGTGAACTTGGCCGAGTATTATGCCACTGTTATACTGCCCTGCTCTAGGTCATAAAATTTTCTCTCTCTCTCTCTCTCCTTTCACGAACCACCTCCGGAATATATTGCCCCTTAAATTCCCTCAAGAAATTAGGTCAACTGTGAGATTCTCCCCGTAAGTCCCAGCTCCCCTGTAGTACCTGCCACCAATGCTTAGCCGCTCCCTCAAGTTTGAACACAGCTAGGTTGACTTTCTCATCATCGTTGCAACTCAAAGCTGCAAATATCTTGATTATATGTTCAATCCACAATTCAGCTTTTGTGGTATCCGGCTCCCCAAGAAAGGTACGTGGTTTCATTTTTAAGAAACGCTCCAGCGTAGTGGTGTGATTTCTGGGCCTCACTTCAGGTTGTGGTACCTCAACTTCCGGTTGTGGAGCTTCAACCTCCGGTGTAGTCGTTGCTCCCCCATTCAATCGTTCAGTCATCTGATTCATTAGTTCCATCATTCTGCCCATCATAACTGTCATGTTTGCATTCTGATTCTCCTGGTTCAGCTTAGGAGGAACATTAGGTGGCCGGTTCACATCCTCATCTCTCCCATCATTCCCACCGGCACTCGTACCGACCCGACTGGCACTCGCTCCGAACCTAGTCCACACCATTTTAACCTACACATAACACTCAACGTTAAAATCTCAATAACACACACCATACCCACCTAGGCCATGGAACCTATCCTGGCGAATAGCCAACATAAGCTCTGATACCAACTGTGACACCCCGACCCGGATCTCTATACAAAATCCCAAGGTCGAGTCGCCAAAACAACATAACAACAAGAAAAGCACGTGGCGTGACCACCCGTACTTACGACAAAACATAACTGATAACCCGATTAACACAAGTATGAACAATCTTCGGCAACAACAAGGCCGAAAAACAACTATTAACAACCTCGAGTTTACAACTCGGAAAAGACAACTGCTATAACAACATCGGCCACAACATGCCGGAACAAAACATAACTACGAGCTACAACATGCTCGGTGGAGAAACTGTTTAAAAGCGAAACTATACAAAAGCACGACATACAAGTGTCGGCTACCAAAAGAATATTTGTTTACAACACCACAACACTACCCAACTAAAGTTTACGTAACTTTACATATCCATCGTCCTTACCAAAATATAACAATGAACTAAGGAATAGTTCCTCGATCTAACAAACGTAGACAACCTGCAAGTTAGCGTGATCCTTTCTCGATCTCACCGTGAACTCCCGGGTTGGCTGGGATCTAAGTAAAACAAATAAACACATAACGGGGTGAGTCATAATGACACAGTAAATTACTAATGCAATTACATGGCATGGCAGGATGCTCAAGTAATAAACATAATATGGTATTGACATTTATATACCACAACACAACATATATCATCATACTTGATATACAATTCATTCAACTCACATAGCACTTTGGTTAACACATAAGTGCTCATAAATAAACATGTTAGAGAAGGATATCGTATCTCTTTCTTCAACCTTGTGTAGCTCCTGCAATACACAAACAACCAATAGTGCCTCGATACTCGTGTGCGTAGTATCGACGTCCCCGACACAATCCCGTCGAGTTCAACCTAGCAAGCCAAAGTCATGCGTATTGCTATAATAGTGGGGCTACTTCTCAACTGTGGCCAATAGAAGAGGGGTGTGTGCACTCTGGTACGGCGACTTATAGCGATCACGAATCCCATTCGTAAAGACTATAGGTCGTCCCACCATGACATTTACAACAACGACGCCAGCTGGACTTACACAACACACAAGTAGGTAAACTTACTCAACTTATGCAAATAACCGCCAAGTTCAAAAGTAGTGAACTTGACAAACCTCATGTTGACTATATTTTTCTACAACATATAATCATCAAACATATTGTTTAAAGTCACATAACACAACTTTAAAGCTACTTTACAAGTCCCTAACGTAGCAGTATCAAATACTCGGAGGACCACATTCCACACCAAATGAACCCTAATTTTCGTAGTAATTTAACTAGTGATTCAGAGAATTATAATCTTTCCAAAAATCCACTTTTGGTGTCAATTCATTAAGTTCATAAAATTTGGGTATAATTGCTATATGCAATTTTTCACCATTTAAAGGTCTCTAACATGTTCTTTAGTACAATCCATAGTTGAGTTCTTAAAACTAACATGCAACATCATCCAACTCCACAACTTAACACATAGACATGTTATATATCTCAACATACCATTTAAACATGAAAATACCATGTATTCAAGTCATGCATGTAAGATTAAGAACAAGTATGCAATAATTTCTAAGCATACAAAGGGGGGGTTAGTAACTTACTTGTAAAATAGAAATCAAACCAAGGAAATGCACATTCAAGTCTCTTAAGTTGGTCTCCAAGTCAGCCTCTACACTTTGATGGTCTTTGATCACAATTTGGATGGTTAAATAGGGAGATATGATGCACACACACCAAACACACCTTTGTCTCCCACACAATTCTCTAAGCTACCATGGAAGAGTTTAGTGAGAAATGAAGTGTTCTCTTGTCTCTCACAAGGGTGGAGAGTATATATATTGGTCAACAAGTCAAAGCCAGGTTTAAATCTCAACCATTGGATCAACTTTGGAGGGTCAAACAACTTAAAATTCAGTCAACAAGTCATAGCTAAATTCGTCGCCATGCGGCCGCACCATGCGGTCGCCTCGCGCGGCCGCTTACAATACAGAAAGTTTGTGCGTGGAAAAGGCTTGGCATCATACGGGCGCCAAGACAATCATGTGGGCGCTTCATGCGGCCGCTTGGGTTTCTATGCGGGCGCTTCATGCGGCCGCATAGAGTCCAGAATGTTTGGGTTTTTGGCAAGCTCGCATCATGCGGCTGCCTAGGGTCTGGTTCAAGCCAAAATGACTTCTAAAAACCTCAAAGTGATCCTATAATGTACCCAAGTCACCCTAAGGTGATACCAACTTCAAATCAAGTTTGAAATACACCAAAAACTCATTCTAAACAACATGTAACCATGCTAACAACAGTCACCTCAAACTTAAGGGTAATCACAAAGGCTCATACTAAACTAATGCATTAACATGTATACCATCCTAGCATCCTTAAATGTATGTGAATTAAGGCAAAATCATATTGAAGATGTTTATACAAGCAATCAAACACACATGTTTAGCATAATAACACAAACAATGTAAGCATCTAAAGTATAATAAGTTCAGGTTATTACACCACATGCTTCCAAAACCATATACCAGCATATCAGAGTATCTCAAATTTGCAGCGAAAAATAAATAACACTCAGATTCTTGAAAATCGTCGATCTTATAAATATTAACCTTGATACAACAATTCAATTCAATAATACATAATAAACTACTTCACTTCTTATAACATTCTCGAAATTCATATAGACATTATCCAATTTACTAGTTCATCTTTAATTTGGTAGTTATAATAACTCATAAGAGTTCCAATGACAATTACAATTTCTTACTATTGATCATATTCAAATGTACTGTTAATTATCACGTACTATTCCAGCTTAAAATTCACATACGTAATAAGTCCAATTATCACCTATTACCAATTATCGAACATAAGTCATGAACACGTGTGAAGAACTAGTTCCTTACTTCATAGGGACCATTTAAACCATTCAACTCAGTTTTTTATTAACTCCTATTTAACTTCGCAAGTCACTTACCACTATTTTAAGACGTGGTAACTATACCCATTTAGTACCCCTAACATCGTAGGGATTCACTATACAGCTCGTAGTAATTTATACTACACTTTTACTTGACTCAGTGAAGTCAATTATAACTATTATTTAGCTCACTGTATCATCCGACGTAATTTTATTACGCCCTATTCGACTCCGCTCGAGTCAAATAAAATGATTAATTAACTTGCCAATAACTCGGTATAAATTTTATTACATCATATTTAACTCCGTTCGAGTCAATACTAATTTTTGGGTTATTGTGGCGACCCGTAGTATCGCCCTATATTCTTAGTACACAGTTTTAGGACTATTTATTCGGTATAATTATTAATCCAAATTACTTATATAAAGATCTCATCAATTAAATAACAAGGAATATAGTTTTCACCCGTTAATTACAACGATAGCACGAAAACTAACTAGTTTATCATCATGCAATAACAGTGTAATAGTTAAAGGAGCTAGTAACTTACCAAACCACGAGATTTCTACCGATTAAAACTCAAAAACCTCCGATCAAATTAGTCCACACCTCAAGTATGACATGACGTTCCTACGGAGTCGTTTTGGCTCGAGACTAACTCAAACTCGAGTTCTCGTACATCACCATCCTAGGCACGCACGCAGAGGGTTTTTGGTTGTGAGAATGAGAGTGGTACTAATCTTCAGCCTAAAGTATAATACTCCCTCCGTTCCAGGCAAAGAGTCTAGTTTTGACTTTTTTCGGTCGACTTAGTTGAAGTTTGACCGATAATTAACATAAATTTAGTGATTTTTACAAAGTTTTGAAAGTTGCAATCTATAGTATTCTTAAAATAGTTTTTAATTAATAAAATTTTATTTCTTAAAGCATAAGTAAAGTGTGTAAAATTTTGATTTGATTTAATCACATGTTGACTTTTAAAAAAGAAGTAGACTCTTTGACTGGAACGGAGTGAGTATAATCGGTCAACAAAGTCAATCAAAATAAATGGCAAGTGAAGATTAATTGGCTCACATTGGCGGTGGCATGTGGAGGAGTCTCACGGCAGGGAAGAAAAGAAATTGGTTTCTCTGTCAAGTGAGTTGGTGACTCACAATCTACAATTTGAAGTTTCTTTGGTCAACAAGTCATGAGGTGACTACATTGTACACCTATCATTTTTGAGGTGCTCTTTTCTTATCGGCTAATGCTTAATAATATTTTAACACTAATTAACCTAGTTTAAGCCTAATTAATTACCATTGACATTAACTAAATATAATTAATTCTAATTATACTTTATTAAAAATAATCATAATTAATTAATTAAATTCAAAAATATTAATTTCGATTACTTAAAATAAAAGTAGTAACATATAATATCAGTTCACAGAATTTTGGGTCAACTTTAACACCTTACTTGGAACATTCTAGACATTTAAAAATAGCAAATAAAATATGGTTGAAAAACCCTAGATGTCTAGTTTTTAGCGCTTCAAACGGATTCAAATTTTAAATTTTCTACACAAAGGTGTGCCCGATTTACTACAAGTTGTTCGTACAAGCCGAAAATCCGAGTTTTAGCATATTTCTATATTTTTGTGTGTAACCTTTGTTATGATGTAGCGGAAGCCCTAATAAGTAATGATAATACCAACGTTGTTGAGATCGCGCACGACTACCGACCACTGATCTTCCAAACCCACGTTGAGGTTTACAACCTACCGCGATTCGGGCATCAATTCACGTTGATTCAAAAAATACCACGAATTGGATCAAAAGTTCAATGTTTAATATATTGATGGCCAAAAACTCCACAAACAAACCCTAAAAATAATGTATTTAAAGGTTCAAAATCCTCAAAACAAAAACAAACCAAAATGACAAAAAAACCAAAATTCGACACTAAAACTTCCAAGCCTCGTAATAGTGGCTAAACGAGGAATTCCAAATGTTATGGGTCTCGTGGTTCATCCGAGCTCAAAAGTTATGCCCATTGCCGCGCACACGATCCAAATGTTCCAGGAATTTCAAGGCTCGGCTGTCCGCATCATTCCCCCTAGGCTGAAGAAAATTCGCCCTTGAATTATCAGCACCATCATCATCAGAAGAGTCGACATTCAAAGGAATCAAGTGCCTGACATTAAACACATCCGTCGTACGAATATGGCTCGGTAGCTTCAAACGGTAGGCGTTAGGGTTAATCTTCTCAATGACCTCCACTGGCCCAATCTTCTTAGCAGACAACTTGTTATACGAGCTCGCTGGAACACGATCTTTGGTCAAGACAGCCCATACAAAATCACCCACCTGAAACTCGACATGCATGCGCTTTAGATCAGCCGCGTGTTTGAACTTGGCATTTGCGGATCGGAGGTTATCATGAACTGCCTGGTGAATATCGACTAACACTTCCACAAAATCCACTACTTTGCCGTGAACTCTCCCCCTTGTTGGCAAAGTTAACAAGTCGAGTGGCCCCCTAGGCTGAGCCGAATAGACCACTTGAAATGGGCTGAATCCAGTATTGCGATTAACCACATGGTTATGTGCAAATTCAGCTCGACACAGCTTCTAATCCCATCCTTTAATGTGTTCCCCAACCAAGCAACCCGATGGACCGACCTAGTCAACCTGATGTTTGCACGGGCTAAGGTTCATTTTTTAGAGGCCCAAAAAAGCGCGGGTTTTTTTGGCCCGGTCTCGTAGGCCCGGCCGATCAATTGGGCTTGGATAAAAAAAATCCCGAGGCTTTTGGGCTAGCCCGGCCCGGACTATTTTATTATTGTATTTTATTTTTTAATTATTTTTTTAACAAATCTAGTAATATTTTATTATTATGTGTGTTGAATAAGAAATGTAAGTTTGTGAAGCAGAGCGTATGGAAAAGTGGTGCTAGGAATCTGGATTTGGCGGTTATCCCAAGGGTTACTTCTTCCGTTTCACTCAAAGAGTTCATGTTTGAATAGTTTAATTATTAAGTGATATATTAGTGTCATTGAAATTGGTTATAATTACAAAAATAATTAAACACAATCAAGATGATTACAGCACAAGTGGAGGGTAAAAATGAAATATTATGAAAATTGTAAACATAATTTTTAAAAGTAGACTTTTTAAGTGAAACATCTCAAAATAGTATAATGGGCCTGAAAAGGATGGAGTATTACATTGTATGGATTGGAGTTGGTGGAACCTGAGTTGGTAGTGCGGGAAGAAGTAAACAAGTCTGTTAGTCAATTACTAAGGACATTCTACATCAAAGTAAATTTTTTTGATGAAGCTTCTTCTTCTTCTTCTTCTTCTTCTTCTGGATCCTTTAGGTTGTTGCTAGCTAGCAACTCTTGGAAATAGAAACACTCACATAACATCACGCCTGTGTTCTCTGTCTTGGAGGAGCTCCTAAAATTTTTGTCCCAAGTTGTTTTATTTAAAAAAAAAAAAAATAAATAAATAAAAATCTTGATGGAATCATACTTTAGGTTACACTGACACAATAATTTGTTTTTCTTTCTTGTCCACCAACCATATTTGAATGGGAGTATCATAATAATAATAATGACAGTTTGCCCAGCCCAGTTACTTTAATTTTTTCTCTCTTCAGGCAAAAAGTGAAGTATATATATTAACAAAAAACTGATAGGGACTATTTTTTTTTTTCTTTTTAAGAATTAATTTACTACAAGAAATGGAGGGTAGATAATTTCTTTTTTTTTTTTTTTTTGTGTTACAGTTGTTAGTTGTTCAAAATATACAAAATTTAAAGTCAATGTACTTGACAAAAGCACTGTCTAGCCTGAAAAGGAAAAACTATATACTCCCTCCGTTTCATGAAAAGAGTCCACTTTTCTTTTTTACAAGTCAACATATGACTAAATCAAATCAAAATTTTACATACTTTATTTATGTTTTAAGAAATAAAATTTCATTAATTAAAACTACCTTAAGAATATATTGGATTACAACTTTAATAATTTTGTAAAAACAACTAAATTTATGTAAATTACTGGTCAAACTTTAACTAAGTTGACCCAAAGAAGTCAAAAGTGAACTCTTTGACTAGAACGGAGGGAGTATATATATTCACCTGTCTAGCATAATCCACATGAAAAACACCATAAACAACACTTTCCATTCTTCCACTATAAACCAAATATTAACATAAGAAAACCCAACTAAAAAAAATAAAGATAGACATGCTTCCAATATACAACAAGTTATGACATAATTAAACCCAACAAAAAAAAACACATAAACATGGCTCCAATATCAAATATTGACCTCATTAAACAGAACAAAGAAAAATGCACAAACATGCTCTTTGAGTCGATAAACTATTGTTTAAAAGGTGAAAAATTAATAGTAACTAAACTCTTTCAGTTGTTTTGGACAGAGGAAGTCAGTCAAATGCCTTAACCAGTCACCTCTTCTTCCCACTCAACTTCTTAGGAGAAACTCAGATTGCTATTGCTCTGTTTGACTTGGTGAAGATGGCTTCGAATCTTCACTGACTTGAGAGATATGGCTATGGATGGGAGTTGAACTGAAGATATAGCTAGTGGGTTGTTTATTGAGGTGACAATACCCGACTGATCGGGGGAGATATCGAAGTGGGTGGTTCCTCAACTTCTTAAGCATCTTCCCAAGGGAGTCGAGGCTGGTTGATCGCCAAGAATCGAAATCGTAATTATTAATTTGTATTTTTCGAAGAAGAAACATGAGATTTGTTTGTGTAGGTATGGAGATATATAAAATAGCCTTGATGATGAAGCAAATAAGATTATTGAAACTCAAATTTAAGTCCCTCTATTGTATTTCAAGATTCATCATTCAAATCTAAATATAGATCCAACTAAGTGGATGTGGTCAAATCTGTATCCATTAGTGTTTGAAATTGGTATTTGTCAAATGATTTGGTCCATAGTTTTGTGACAATAGATATGCAAGCAGATGAAATGGGCTTTAGCCGACATTAACCATTTTTCTTCTGCAGTAGAAAATTACACTTGAACTCAGAAATGTTAAAGAACATGAAAAAAATATAAAGGTAGGACGGACAATGATTTATTTAATAGATGTAAATAGCAAAATTATCAAAGAAAGAACCACCGTCATCACCATTTAAAACAACTTAAGTGACTGTGTCATATACAAATGAATCACCAGTCATACCTCTTCTCCCATATATTTCCTGTAAAAGTGTATTTTAAGAAATAAAATCCATTTTCACTCACTTGCCAAAGACAAACATTGTATGGAGATTTCATCCCCTTGGCTACACAATCATTTCTCCAGTGAATATTATAAACCTCAAAAAACTTGTCCCTTGAACCCCACAAGAACTGACAGGAGTATGGGCGCGACTTAATAAACGGATACTCCATAGCAACCCAGTACGCACTTCCTCCATCGGTGAAGTTGGCAAATCCCATATCAGCATCTGGTCCACTTCCATGGAAACAGTGTAACCTTAACTTGATACCGTTCTTGGGAAGGTTATCCCAGATATTAACGAGATAATCTGCACCATTTGTTGTGCCAAAAAAAGCACAAATTTCCATTAGGATTATTATGCCAAGGAAACTTCTCATGGTTGTAGGATAGATATAGGGGGTACTGAAATAATAAGTTTTTTCTCTCCCTTAAATAAGATTTTGGTTAGCATGACACAATTAACGAGTATTAAATGAGTTATGAAAAAATCTTGGATATATATTAAAAAGGATAATCTATCCTGTGCCCTTTGGGCATAGGATAAGTATCATTAATTACAGGATAAACATTAATAATTACCGGAAAAACCGTCAATGAAGGGAAAAAATGGAGGGAAACCAAATCAGATCCTCTATTCCAAAATAGTGTTCCATCTCTTATTCCAACCATTGGATGTGCGCCACATGTGCATAAAACATTACGAGGTAATTAATGTTGTTTATTCACATGCATATATGGCGCACATCTAACGGTTGGAATAGGAGATGAAACACCATTTTGGAATAGAAGATCTGATCTGGAGGGAAACGGCTTGGTAAGAAAAATTATTGTTTTATTACTCAAGTAAGACTTTGAGAGTAAGTTGGACATTTCAATACTTGTAAACTCAATATGTTTTACTATAAGAGCAGAATACATAAACTTGTACCATGCATGTTGACTAGATTAATATAATCTTAAAAGCAAAAGTAGACTAAAATAGTAGAAGTACTACTATTGTACAAATGAGATGACTAGATGAGCTCCAAATATCAATGCTAATTCTTGGTAATTTTTAATTTTATTTTCTTAATTCAAATGAGTAAACACATTTCCATTTTAATGTTTCATATCTTCTAATTTATAGTAACTACCACAATTGTTCAACTAATATCTCGATTTCCTATTTTATTTCATTAATCTACTTAAGAATAACTAAAATATTTATCTCATATTAATATGTAATAAATGATTGCCCATTAAGTTTAATATACTTATTTATTTATAACAACTACATTACCTAATACAAATGTTAATTTCTGCTAATTTTGAATTTTTTTCCTTATTAATTTTCTAAATATATTTAATTTATGTTATCTAATTATCTCGTATTAATATTGATTAATTTTTGTTGGCTCCAATATCTCAATTAATTTTATTCCTCTATGATTCTTTTAATCTTCCAATTAAGGACAACTACCATAATCATCTCATTATAAATGTTGAAACAATATGATATGCTTTACCTGAGCTCTAAAATCTCATCCTAATTGTCTTTGAAGTTTGAGATGCTAATTACTGAGTGAAGATACTAAAATATCCAGCTTCCACGTGGTACTAGCGGGACACGTGGCTAAGCTTATCTGGAGTCCGGAAGGAAGGAATCCTTGACCCCGAGCTTGGAGTATAACCCGGAGCCCGGGTACGTTTACCCTCCACCTATTCCCGACCTCCCCGAGGAGCTCGGGATGGCCCTCACGCCTTCCACTTCGGACAACAAAGAGCTCGCGAGGTCCTTGCCCCGGGCTACAACACTGAGACCCCGAGGTCTACACCCCGGGATGTAAAGAAAGTCAACGAAAGCTGCCGCATTCAATGCCTATGTGCTACTACGTCATCCCGGGGCCACCATCCAGCACCTCATTGGATGAAAGAGTTGCTTTCCCTCTAAGTAAACTGCATCTCGAAGATCAATGTCACTTCCAGAGAAGTTCTATCTTCTGCACCAATGCAGGTCACCTCTCATCAATGCAGATTGCGGCTGCCATAAATGGGCACATGGCTGCTCACCCCAGGCCGACACTTGGCAGTCCCACTTGTCTCAAACCAACATTCCTCCAGTATAAATACAAGGTGATGGCTTTCACTTATGACCTAAGTTCAAATTAACACACACAACTACCAAATTTCCAAAGCATTCAGTGCATTCACTCTCAAAAGAACAGCATGAATCCTTACCGGAGACCATTAACCTCACCATTTACTGATTCTCTCACCGGAGGGCTTTAGCTGGACCAACGTCCAGCTCCCTAACGGTGCATCCTTTCATCACAGGTATCTACCGGAGGACAAGTCCCACTTACACTTGTGCCTATTGAGAGCCGGGGCATCCTAACCAAAGACTAGCTGCATACGTGGACATCGACAGATCACCAGAACCCATTTTTGGCGTGATCACTGAGATACATGTATCTAGAAAGCCGATATCCACCGATCGATAGAGCCGGCAAAATTAGCCCAGCCCAATGGGCCGGCCCAACCAACCCGATATTATGGGGGGCTTGGGCTTCAATTTATAAGGCCCGAAAAAAATTGGGCATTTTTGGCCCGGTCCAATAGGCCCGTGGCTAATTGGGCTCGGGCCAAAAGCCCGATTTTTCGGGATACACTTTTATTAAGTTTTCAATCAAACAATTTTTGCTGCTTTAAGTAATCTTTTAGTGTTATACACGCTGTGTACAAAACAAGTTTATGTGCAATGCTTTTAAAAATAAAGGGAACGGACATGAGTGTAAATTATTTGGAATGGACAGGAGTGTATCTTCGAAGTCCAAGACTTGGTTATTACTTATTTGAAGTCATAAAGTTTATGTTCAATGTTTCCAAGATTAATAAAGGGAACGGACAGGAGTGTAAATTATTTTTTTTAATTAATATGAAAATATCTCTTATGTTTATGTGCAATGCTTTTAAAAATAATTAGAAAAATGTTTGATTGAGGTTAATGCAAATTTTCAGTCAATTGTTTCTTATATTTTTAATGTATTTTACACTCCTCATGTCTACAAACAATTTATATAGTTGTATTTTAATCATCAAGATACGACTTATTATTTAGAGATTTTATTTGATAAATTGTAGACTTGTAATGAGTTGTGAATTTTTTTTATGTGATAACTTGTAAATTTTGTAAAAAATATGTTTTGGTAGAAATTTGGGCCGATTTGGCCCGAAAGCCCGAAAGCCCAATGACTTATAACTGGGTTGGGCTGGGCTAGAGGTTTGAGGCCCGATGTAATTTTTGGGCTGGGCTGGCCCGGCCCGATTTTATGTGTTGGCCCGATGGGCTGAGGCTGGGCTAGCCCAACCCAGCCCATTGCCAGCTCTACCGATCGAAGGCTCGAAAATTTATACGTTTTCTTTTTTCGTTATTAGATTTGTTTAGATTTGGACACATTCGTTATCTATTTGACTAGTGATCGCCTAAATTTTTTCTTTTTATTTATTTATTATTATTTTTTTGTAGTTTGAACACTTGTAGGATCCTTTGTATAGATTAGAGTTTTGATGATGTTAATTATCCCTAAATTTGATAAGATTATTGTAAAAAGAGTTTTTGTCACAGAAGGATTCTGTTGGGTCCCTGTACCGGAGGTGACACTTGGTTGTTTGTTAGCTTAGATGAAGAACAGCTAAGCTTTCTTATCAAGTGTAACCTAAAGGATCGATATACCTTTATACTGTAAAAAGGCTAATTGTAACACTTAATCACAAAAAATCTGTTCTTTCTATATATATAACAGTTTGGTTATAAAACAATTTTGTTTGAGTAAAGGGTTTGCACATCAAAATTTCTATTTGCAGAGTGATTGAAAAGTGTTCAAAACAAGTTATGATCTTATTTTGTGTGTGTCATCTAGGAGTTTGATATGAGAAAGGTTAGCTGTTAGTACAATATTCAAACAAGGATTCACATATAAACAACTAAGTAATATGCAGTAAAAGTTAAGAGTGAGGGATAGAGGAAATAACACAAGTATTTAAAGTTGTTTGGATTTCCTATCCTATGTCCACTTCCCCACAGCCCTCTCGCTGTCGTGAGGTAATAATCCATTATATTTCAACAAATACATACATAGACTATTGATTGGAAAATCCTCGACTTTCTTCTACTAGTTGGCACACTATACAAAGTAAACACGGAGAATTAAAGCTTTTTCAAATTGACTCTAAGTGTTAGATATATTTTGATTTTCTTGTATCCATAACCCTTAAGTCATTAGTAGAAGTGACCATGAGGCTTGCATGTCAAGTGGTGTGGCAATTTCTTTTCAGACTTAGCCTTGTAACAAAATTATAGCAAGAATGCTCATCGGCACAACAACAATGTTCACCGGCAAACCTCATTCATTCAAGATTTGCTGATCAATTCCTATCAACTATACTGGCTAGAAGACGAAGTATAAGAAAGCTAATATAAATCAGCAGTGTTACTTAACAATGATATTGTTTATGATAGCACGTGGGTTCATTTATTGAACCCTTTCTCTTTTGGTTAAGTTTCAGAAAAAAGGACATTCTGAAACAGCACTTTGCTTAGCCATTTTTAGCAACGATTATAGTGGCGGTTCCTATCAACAATCGAAGACCTCTTCAAGTCATGCAGGTTGATCTTTAGCAGCTTTATGCATTTAATGCATTAAATTCATCCATATTTGAATTCTCTAACGGTAATCATCTTCATCGGCTACCCATATCTCTCTCTAGTATATATAGAAGCACTTGAAGCATTGTTGGAACATTGGCTTCACCAACTACTCACTAAATTTCAATCATCAAGTGCAAATTGATTTAGCCTTCAATACTTTGACGAGCACAACTCTAAGATTCTAGTCTTTATTTCTCTTCATTGTTATAATAATTTTCTGTTCAAAACACACAAGAGAATAATTCTGTTCATCGGATTATTTCTCTCATCATTAAACACTTGGTCATATATTTATGTTTACGATCCATTAGTGATATATTTGTAATAAGTATTAATAGAAAACATAGTGCACATTTTCAGTATTCAAGGTTAACCATTTTAGTAGTGGACATAGCAGTAATTTATAGTGTGAACCACTTCAAATCCTTGTCCATTTATGTTGAGTACTTGCTTTAACTTAGATAAATCTAATTTTTTTTGCATCATATACTTAAGACTGCTGATAAAGCTCTATAGCTCATCAGCAGACTTACTATCTAGTACTCATTCATTTTATTTCGCTGCTCACTACTTTGCCTATAAGTTTTCATTTTGGAGAGTAAGCATTAAAAAGTTTTTAATGTTGGACATAGGCTATTCAACCCCCCCTCCCCCTCTTCTAGCCTATTTGAGCCCTCTGGGACTAACAATTGCTATCAGAGCTTAACTCTTTGAAAACTAGTTTTTCCAAGACTTAACTCTTGAGAAAACTGTTTTTTCCAAGACTGAGCTTTTGAGAAATTAAAGAACAAATGGCTCATCACATGATGTAAATGTTAAATGCTAATCACATCCCAATAGTGGACGAAAATCACTTTGACTTATGGAAGGATAAGATCAAGCATTATATGAACTCTATCAATAGAAGACTTTGGAATTATGTTGCTTTAAGACCTCATTTTCCGATGAGGCCAAATCTTCTGGTAGGAATTGCCAATGAAACAGCAGAGATTGAAAAATCTGAAGAATTGACTGAATATGACTGGAAGCTGGTTGAACTAGATAGCAAGGCAATCAATATTATTACAAGTTCACTCGACACTAGTACATATCAACAAATCATCAATTGCAAAACTTCTAAGGAAATGTGGGATGTTTTAATCGAGTATCTGGAAGGAGATCAGGAAAATAGAGATAACCAATTGTAGACATTCATTTTGAAGTTTGATTCTTTCAAGAAGGATCCAAGAGAATCTCCCCGAGATGCCTACGACAGATTCTTTTTTTTTTTTTTTTAAGAAACATGGGTGGCACCTTGACAAGATTTAATAATTTTTTATTTTTTTTTTGGATATGAAAAACAGAACTAAATATGAGATTTTTAGCTTCTTTATGCAGTTTATGGCACGTAAAGACAACAACCATGAAAGAATCGAAGGGCTTGAATCAAATGACTCTTAAAAGTCTGTATGCAAGTCTTACGATTTATGAGCATGAAATTAACCATGTTCAAGAAATGGAAAATAGTTCTAAAAATATGTCTTTCCTAGCCATGACTAAAGAACCATCTTCATCTAAACCTTCTGAAACCACATCCACATCTACAGATGGTGATGATATTCTCTTTGATGAAATTTTTGCTATGTTTCTCAAAAATATCAACGTTCAAAAAATTTAGCAAAAAGTCCTCCTTCCAGCAACCTTCTCAGAAAGCTACCAAACCTCAAAAAGATATTAAACTTGTTTGTTATAATTGTAGGAAGCCTAGTCACTTTGCTTCGAAATGTCCTAATCCAAAATATGAACTTTACAAAAAACATCATTCCTCGAAATTTTAAAAACAAAGAGGAATGATGGCTGAGGACAGCAGTGATTGCAAAATGGCCACTTGGTGTGACACAGATTCTGACAAGGAGGATTCTGGACTTAGATGAAGAAGCACATATTTGCTTTATTCTCACATCACTCAGGAAAGGATGTTAAGTCACTACCATTCCAACAAGATGAGGATGAAGATGATGAACCTTCTAAGGAAGAACTCATCAAAGTCAACAAAGAAATTCTTAATGAATTTGCTACCTTTAGAATTGCCTATGTGAAATTAGCAAAAAATCATGAAAAACGTGTTGCTGAGAAATCCTCGTTGTTGTCAGAGATTCAAACCCTCAATTTGAAACAAAAGAAAAATACCAAAATGCAAGATAAGAATAAGTTTCTAAAAGAAAAGGTAGACTTCTTACTTGAACACATCATCGAATTGAATTCTAAAAAAGACGATCTCAACAAGGTCATTGCCATTTCAAATAATTCCAAGGCTAACTTTGATACAATTCCTTCAATCCAAAAGACAAATGAGGATAAATCTGGGATTGGGTATCAAAGTGAGTTCAATGAAGGAAGTACTTCTTGTTCTAAAGAAATAGAAGTAACTGAGCACATTGCTAAGGAACCCATTTATGATTAGCAATCTTCTAACAAAGGGAAACAAGGACTACGTTACACCAGAACTCCATATATTTACCCTAAGGTTCAATATGGAAAAGCCTATAGAGAAAGTCTTAAGGCTAAGCCATGTACCTCCAGAGACAATATTTCAGATAGTAAGGTTGAATCTTAAAGACCTATTGTCAACAATTTCGTGAAAACAAAAGATGCTGATAAAATGAGCAAGAAAATTTAACCTAAACCTATCAAATTTATCAAAGAGAGCTTTACTGATCCAAAGCCGGCTAATTCAAGCTTAAGGGCGTTATTGTTGAGAATACTAAACCTCCTGTTAAAAGACCTGATGTTGCGAGGGTAACACTAAGAATAGGAATTCTCAATCTATGACTACTAAGTTTAATATCAACAAGATTGTTGAACCAAAGACAACTGTCTAAAAAAAGGTTTGTCAACAATTCGCTAAGATTAGCTCTACTCATAGATATCATGTTTGCTCACTTTGTAAATTTCATGGTCATTTGATCCATGAATGCTTGTTGAGATTCATATATAAGCCTAACGGATTTACATGTAATACCCTAGCTTCTTCTATGTGTTATTTTTCATACTTAAATGCTTTATGCGATGCTTATTAGTTATAAATCATAGTTGTTGATTCAAATGTTGCATCAATGTTTGATTAAAGGTTGTGTAAACATTTATGTTATATTTCTAGCAAGGTTCTCTGGCTTTTCGGAAGTCCTTGTTGAGTGTTTTGGCCTTGCATACTTGTAAGAATCACTTGGGAATTATTTAGTAGCATTTTGGGAGTAATTTGGAGTATTTTTACCAAGGTTAACAAGCTGGAAACAGAGCGATCGCAGCAGGGCGACCGCTCTGTGGACAGAAAGGTTGGGGGCTGGTTGGGGAAGACAGAGCGATCACTCTGGTTCGCTGCAGGGTGATCGCCATGTGGCTAGAATGTTGGTCCCAGTTTTCTTTGTCTTTTTAAACTTGATTCATCATTGGTTGTCATGAAACCACATCCTTAGAATGTAAATTAGCCTTTGATTCACCTCTTCCACCTCTTGAGAGTAAACAAAACACTCTCAAACCAACCAAGACTTCCATTATCATCCAAGTTCACTCAAGAAAACAAGAGAGTCTATGTGTGTATGCTGAGAAGGTGAGATTACTGTGTGCTCTGTATTTCTTCAAAATCCAACCATCAAATCTTACATGCAAGACCACCATTGAGTTGCTAAGGACTAGGAGACCAAGATAGAAGGCTTTGATCTTGATTTCCTTGGTTTGATTGAGCATTTCAAAGTAAGTTACTAATTCCCTTTTTGTATGCTTAGAAACTTTCATATGTATGAAATATATAAACATGCATGACTTGAATTAATATTGATTCCATGTCTAAATGTTATGTTGATGAGAGTAACATGTTATTGTGCTAAGTACTTGGTTTGAATGATATGGAATGTATAGAGAATTGTTAGCAACTAAGGATTTGAACTAAAGAACATGTTAGAGACTTGAAATGAGAAAGTTTGCATATAGCAATTATACCAAGATTTTGAGAAGTGTAGTAATGACTCTAAGAAGTGATTTTTAAGCAAGAGTATCAATTACCGAACAACATGTTAAATTTCTACATGAATTAGAGTTTGTTTGCTATAGATTTTAGCCCTCCGATTATTTTGTATTGCTAAAATAAAGACTCTGAATATAATTGTAAGGTGGCGTCTAATTAATTTAGCAAGCCGTATATCCAGACTTATGTAGTTTGGGATGTTCGTTTATTAGAATTATCAACTCTCGAGAGTTGTTTACACGTATGAATATTAAAATACGGAATGTCAGAGACTAGTACATCAGTCTCGATGTGATAAACGATTGTTTATTAATCTTGGGATTTTATTATAAAACCATACGATTTAGGATAAGTATACTTGAGGGCACTTGTGTTTATAAGAATGGGTTGTTTACGCTTCAAGCGTCATTGTGAGTGTAATACTTCGCGCTCGATGTTAATAAACTAAATAAGTATTCTTGGTGTGTTTGTGCTTGAGAACTATGTGAGTAGTCTTAAAATGGGATTGTAACTAGATTAAGTTAGTAGTCTTAAGGTGTGTTTGTTTAGGAATCAAATGTGTATTTCAATGTGTAGATGTTTATAGACTAAATATGTGGTCTAATGGTTTTTGAGAAGTACTTGCAACTATATGCTTGTATGACTATGTGATTCAAGATTAAATATGTGGGTTTGAGATGTTGATTAGTTTACTTCACAAAATGTATTAGTAATGTGTTAAGGTAGGATCATTGACCTCCTTGGTTGGGATAAAGTTCACTACTTTTGAACCTTGTCGTTGTTGATAGGTTACGAGTAAATATCTACTTGTGCATTGTTTGGAAGTCCAAATGGCATACTTGATTCGAGTCGGCAATGCGACGACACATAGCCTTCGTGGTAAGCGATTGTTATGAGTCGCCTCATTGGTTCCTTTTTTTCTCACTACTGGCCCTAGTGGGAAGTGGTCCCATTGTTATAAGCAATACGCGTAACTATAGCAACCAACAGTATTTTCCTCACTAAGTAGATGGTGAGAAGTAACAATAGCATCTTTCTTCACTATATAATCAAGTGAGAAGTAACGATGGTATCTTTCCTCGCTAAGTAGAATAGTGAGATGTAACGACAGTATGTACAGTGTGTTCAGTATGTTTCGAGCACGTGATCTGGTTCGGCAAAGATAGTTGATATGTGTTAAGCGACATCAGCACAATCAGACAGATAGCAACCATATCCTTTTTAATGTGGTTATTTACATGCACTTATGTGATCATCACCGTGCTACGTGGTATATGTGATTTATGTGCCTATGATTCTTGTGGCGTATAGTGTTGGTATACATATAAATGATGCCATGTTACATTTTTATGATTGAGCATTATGCCATGTCATGTAGTTACATTTAGTAACTTACTGTGTCATTATGACTCACCCTATTTGTTGTTAATTATTTTTCCTTAGATCCGAGCCAACCAGGAAGTCTTCGGTGAGGTCGGCGAGATCGCAGTTAGTTAGCAGGTTATTTTGTTGGTTTCGTAGCTCGTGGATCTTGTTATAGTTGTAGTTGTTTTATTTTGGTAAGGACAAATGGTTATGTAAAGTTATGTAAACTTTACTTTGGGGTAGTGTTATTTTGTGTTGTATTATTCTTTTGGTAGCCGACAGGTATGTTGTGCTTGTGTACAGTTGGTTATTATTCCAGTTGTTTTGGCATGTTGTGGTCGATGATGTTTATGTTGTTATTGTTTCTTTTCCCAAGTTGTAGACTCATGGTTGTTGTTAGTTGGGTTCCGGAAGTAGTGTCGCCGATGATTTGTTTTTATTTTTATCAGATTAATCCGTTGTGTTTTGTTGTAAGTACGGGTAGTTACGCCACATACTTTTCATTTTTGTTAGTGTTTGTTCGTTTGGCGCACCGACCTTGGGGTTTTGTGTTGGAATCTGGGTCGGGGCGTCACATTACACCTCCTAAAGCAAAATAGGTATAGGCAGAGAGAATGAAATGATCCGTTGTGACAGAGTTAATTTGTGCCCGTTCGAAATGTTGGTTCTTCAATGTATCAGAGTACATCGTATGAATTGTTGGGTAAAAATCTTTATGAATTTTGTGTCAGAAAGTCTGTCCATGAATCAGGCTGAGAATGGATGGAACATGACGTGCATGCCTAGGTAAAAGCGCAGTGTGACTAGTCTATTGTCTGGATATGTCTTGAGAACTAGGACCAAACACGTAAGAGAAAATATCTAATGGATAAGAAAGAAGGCTCAGACATCGATGCGTATCTTTAAGCTGTCAGGGAGATTAGCAGAGTGTCTATTGAATATTACATAGATTTGCTTGCATCCATAACCTAAGTCTAAATCAAGGTGACTAATGGGCCTGCGTGTCTGTTAGTGTGGCAACTTGTATTTAGACAAGTGCTTGTAATAGCTTATGATTGCTTTTTTTGTACTTAGCCTTGTCTTTGGTAGTTAGCCTATTACTGATCAGACATGTAAAAGATCAGCTATCTATGAATTAGCTGAATCTCTTAAAGTGATCGGACAAGCTCATTCCAACCAAGAATTCATCAGCAATGACGAAAACCTGAAGATCGTCCTATCAAGACTCTGCTGGTTGACGTGCCTCAAGATCATCTGCAGCATTTATTGTCAACGGTGATATAATGATAACCTGCAAAGAGCATTGAATGATCCATGCCATATTAGGCAATCATCTCAGAAAAGGACAGTCCATCTGCTCTTATCATCTATCTATTTTTGGCAATACTGCAGAAGTCAGTCTGAAGTATACAGAATATCCTATCAAAGATCAACAGCAAGATTAGAACATTAATTACATTCAAATTCAAATTCCTCTAAAGCTGAAGATCTCCAATGGCTACCAAAAACTCCCTGGGTATAAATAGAAGACTTCATAACAGCATTGAAGAAGCTAGCGATCTATCAACTAAAATTCAACTAACATTCTTCATCTTCAACTGCTAGTTCATAAAAGCTTCAAAGAAAAATTTGTACAACATTCTTTGAAGAGCACCAACCTTAGACGATTAAGTCTTTATTGCTCTTCATTGATTGCAATCCTTGCATTCATAGCACACGAGAATTATATCTCTGTAGATATTAATTCTCCCACAAACACTTGGTCAACTATTTTATGTACACGATCCATTAGTGATCTACATTGTAAAGATACTAGTGGATAAACTTAGTACACGTTTTCAAATCCAAAGTTGACCACTTTGGTTGTGGACGTAGCACTTATTTATAAGTGTGAACCATATCAAATCTCTTGTCTATATCTTTTATGTGCTTGTGATTTGCTACTGTTTATTTCCAGAATTCCAACTAATTTGAAGAACAGCTGATCTTGTCCTATCAAGATCAGCCATTTTAAACTTGTCCTATACTTCACATATTTCCGCTGCAAAGTATTTTCAACTTACACGAAGTAATTTTTTTAAATTTTCAAAAGCATAAATAGGCTATTCAACCCCCTTCTAGCCTTATTTGAGCACCGTGGGACCTAACAATTGGTATCAGAGCTTAACTCTTTGAAAACAAGATTTTCTAGATTAAACTCTTGAGAGATTAAAGATCCAATGACTGCTCATCAAATGTTGGAAACTTCAAATGTGAATCATTGTCCTGTATTGGATGAAGTTCACTTTGATATCTGGAAAGACAAGGTTAAAAGACACATGAACTCTATTGACAAACGTTTATGGAAATGTGTTACAGATGGACCAAGAATTCCTATGAAGCCGAACATTCTAGCTACGGTTGATCCTACTGCTGATCCTGAAATCCCTAAACCTGAAGAAGAATGGGATGAAGAAGATAGAAAGAATGATGCTCTGGATGGAAAAACTATCAACATCATCACCAGCTGTGTAGACATAAGCACCTACCAGCAGATCATCAATCTAGATACAGCCAAAGAGATGTGGGAAGCTATATTGGAATATCTAGAAGGTGATGGAGAAACAAGGAACAACAAGCTATACACTTGCATCCAGAAGTTCGATTCATTCAAAAAGGATCCTAAAGAGACTCTCCGAAGTGCCTACGACAGATTTTATGAGGTAGTTAATTCCTGCTATTCTTTAGGAAAGAAATATGAAAAGAAAGAAATAAACATGAGATTTCTTAATGCACTAGGCAGTTTATGGAATGTAAAGATCACTGCCATTAAAGTGCAAGACACAAAGCCTGGAAAAGCCAAAAATAGGGTTTGGTGTGCTGAAGCCTTGTTGAGTGCGCTGATACACCCAAACAGGGTTTGGTGCGCAGGCACCATGCCAGGTACACCGCGCACCAAACCAGCATTTTATCCTTAAAGTTAAGCCGCCGACTGCTGAAGACTTTGGAGGCAGAAGGAAGCTTTGTCTAAACTTGGGCCAGAGAGTAAACTCTCACTTCCTCCCCTATATAAGGAGATGATCAGCTCTCTCCTTCAAGACACACAATCATCATCAACTCTCTCCTTGAGAAACAACAGAGAACTCCCTCAAAGAGCTCACACACACACACACACACAACTCTCTCTCTATCAAGCCTCTTTTTGAGGAAGAAAAGAGTATTGACTCTATTTCAACACACACAAAATGTAAGTCTTCCTTTCCTTAATTGGTACCAGTGGAAGAACAACGGTCAGGCTATGAGCTAGCTTAACCCGGTATAATACAACGGCCTAAAACGTGGCCCAATTTCTGTAAAACGACAGAAGGCAACCCCTTCCGTTCATTAGTTTAGATATGTAAATAGATGTAATAAATGTGTGTAATTATTTTAAATACATTGTAAATACATATATTCTGTAAATAAACAAACTTGTGATAAATAAATATGAGCATGCAAACGTGTAGAGACCGAAAGGGCGAATTGGGTGCGTAAAACCTTCCCAAATCATAACTTGGCCCCCGAACCCATAATCTAAAGTTTTTCTCCTGTTTACTTTATAAACGAGAGTGGTGACTCTGCTTTCAAAAAATAAATATGTTTTTCATATTTATCAAACCATAAAATCAAATAGAGGAAAACCACAAGACAAGAGTGAAAAAGGCCCGAAGGGACCGATCTTTTCCGAAAGTCGAATCCGGGGCGCTCACACTTTCTATTTTCGGTAATAAGGCACGGGTTCTTATTGATCCTGGATCATCGCATTCATATGTTGCATCTCACTTTGTGAATAACTTGTGTCTACCCCGTTAGGGGAGAATATGTTGGCTTCAGATGTATACCGAGCTTGTGATATACTTGTAGGTGATCACACTTTGCATATTGATTTAGTGGTGTTACCCATACGTGGTTTTGATGTAATACTTGGCATGGATTGGTTATGTGCATATCATGCTATAGTAGATTATCATAGGAAGAAAGTTACTTTTTCCATTCCTAGTGTACCTGAATTTGTGTTTGTGGGTGATGCGGTTAAGAGTGGTATACATGTTATTTCTGCTTTGAAAGCTAGGAAGTAGTTGTCACATGGTTGTGCAGGTTATTTGGCATGTGTGGTTGATAGGGGTATTGCTACACCAAAGTTGGAAGAAATTTTAGTGGTTTGTGAATTTTTAGATGCGTTTTCTATTGATTATACTATGCCTCCCGATAGAGAAGTTGGGTTTTGTATTGAGTTATTGCTAGGAACTGCTCCTATTTCTAAGGCTCTTTATCGAATGACACTCGCAGAGTTAAAGGAATTGAAAGAACAATTACAGGAACTTTTTGACAGGGAATTTATTAAACCAAGCGTATCGCCTTGGGTACACCAGCGTTATTTGTGCGAAAGAAAGATGGTACTTTGAAGTTGTGAATTGATTACAGGCAATTAAATAAGGTAACAATCAAAAATAAGTATCCTTTACATCACATTGATGATTTGTTCGATCAGTTGCAGGGATCAGTTGTGTATTTCAAATTAGACTTGAGGAGTGTTTATCATCAGCTAAAGGTCCGAGCGGAAGATATTTCTGAGACAGCCTTTCACACGAGGTATGGACATTATAAGTTTGTGGTTATGCCGTATGGGTTGACAAATGCACATGCGGTATGTTAGGTCCAAGGTTGCTCAATATATGCTAGAAGGGGGGGGGGGTTGAATAGCCTATGTCCAATTTTTGAAATAGATTCAAAAATCTTACTTCACTTAAGTTTAAAAAGTTTTGCAGGCGGAAGTCTTGTGAAGTATAGGACAAGTTGGGAATGGCTGATCTTCACAGGACAAGATCAGCAGTTCTCAACAGTTTGGAAATCTGGAAATTTTAAACAACACAAGAAAATCACAATCACACACAGGTAGACAAGGTATTTAATATGGTTCACACTTATGAATAAGTGCTACGTCCACAACCAAAGTGGTCAACTTTGGATTTGAATATCGTGTACTAAGTTTTTCCACTAGATACTTTACAAACTAAATCTCTAATGGATTGTGTACAAAAATTTTGTTGACCAGTGTTTGTGGGAGAATTGATATCTATAAGATACAATTCTCGTGAGCTATGAAAGCTTGGTGTTGCAATCAATGAAGAGCTTTTAATGGAATAATCATCTAAGTGTGAAGCTCTTCAATGAATAAATACAGATAGGACGTTTAAGCTTTAATGCACTTGAGGAAGATGAAGATTCAGAGTTGAAGTTGTTGAAGAGTTGTTGAATGCAGCAATGAAGTCTCCTTTTATATGCAGGAGGAATCTTGGAGCCGTTGGTGATCTTCATAATTTGAATTCAAGAGCAAGTCTGTCTCCTGACACTTAGCCAAAAATAGGTAGTCTGCGCTTGTAGGAGGAATGTCCTTTTCTGAGTGTATGCCAAGAATGGAAACCTTCATTGAATGTGATTTGCAGGTTATCGTTGCATCGAAGTCAATGAAGTCTTCAAATCAGGACATGTCTTCGGCAGATCTCTATCGGACGTTCTTGGGACTTCAACATTGCTGATGAAGCTTGGCTGATACGAGCTTGTCCGATATCTTAAGGAGGACTGCTGATGCATTCTTTGCCTATTGTGCAGAGGACGTCCGATGTCCTATAGGCTATCTTCTTCAAGACATTTTACAATAAGCAAACCTAAGCTATTCAAGCTATGCCTAAGTACAAGTTGCCACTCTAACAGACACGCAGGCCCATTAGTCACCTTGACTTAGACTTAGGTTATGGATTCAAGCAAATCTATACTAAATACAACAATCTCCTCCTATTTGCTTGAGTCCATGACCTTATGAATACAATATCAGCTGACCATGTCCAAATCTAGTAATAACATGCTTGTAAGATAGATATATTAAGTAAGCATGCCCTAGATGGACTTACATAGAGGTCATTGTATTCTAATATTACAAAGTGTTTACAACTAGGAAATTTAAGCAAAGGACACTTGTAATAAGACTGAATTTAAAGACATGCAACATAGGCAGAATAGGCAATATAGGACATGTCTTTAAACCAGTGGTTTAAATTTCATGCATTCACATAATAGGAAGATAATAATAAAGCATGAAAATTTTAAAACATAGACATTTGTTAATTAAACAAGGAGTTTAATTACAAAGTTTTGACAAAATATTATACAAAGGTTTATCGGCTGATCCGAGAGGAAGATCGAGAGGAAGCTTGACCTTTGCCCTTTGAAGATTGTCCTTTGCCCCTTGAAGCCCACTTTGAGTCAACAGCAGCCTTGAGTCTAGCAATTTCTTCTTTGGCTTCTGCTAACTCTTCTTTAGTATCTTCCAATTCAGAGGAGAGTCGTTTGTTTTTCTGTCTGAAAAGAGTATTTCTCTCATGAAGCTCAGTCAGCTGAGTATTGTTGAGACGACTCATCTCCTCCTTCATGGACGCAAGCGAGCGATCAATATTGCCGAGGCGATGATCAGTAGTCTTCAGCTCCTTGCGAAAGTAGGCATAGTGCTTCCCAGCTAGACTGCGCGTCGCTCTCACTGAAGAGTGGACAGAGCGATTGGCGAGGCGTTGAGATTGTAGCACATGCTTGTAGCCGCTGTCGATAAGGTCAATGATCTGCAGCATTCCTTTTGACAAGTTGTCCCAGTTCTCCTTGAAAAGGGCAGTGTTGGCCGAGGAAGTTGCTGAGATACGGCTAGCTAAAGCATTTTGGGAGGCAGAGACGGACTGCTGGCAGGCTTCAAATGCGGTCTTGGCACCCCTTGCAATATTCATGACCTGGGTCATGCAGTCAGCCTGGACATGGGTGATGTGGGACTGATCTGCAGATAGCTGGTGCAAGGCCTTTGTCAGGTCAGCCAATATGACCTCAAAATTCTTCAAAAAATCCTCTACGTCAGAGGCTCTGTAGTAGTCTGCAGGAGCAGGCTGGCTGGTAGGAGAGGAGGATGGGCCAGTGGAGGTGTGAGGATGGCTGGTGAAGGGTTGAGGTTGGCTGGTGGTTTGGGTAGGGAAGGTTTGAGGTTGGCTGGTGGAGGATTGGGATTGGCTGGAGGAGGTTGGAGATTGGCTGGAGGAGGAAATGGTAAGATAGCTGGTAGAGGGTAAAGGATGGCTGGTGGAGGAACAAGGTTGGCTGGTGAAGATGCGGGGGACAGGGAACAGCCTGTCTATGTAGGTGACATAGGACAGGGGGTGAATGAAATAGGGAGGAGGAGAAAAGAAGGGGGAAAGGGAAGGAGATCGGAAGAGAATGGGGATGAGTGGGTTAAAGCCTATATACATGGTGACTACATCAGTAAAGTTGTAGACCATAGGCTGAAGGAGGATGGAAGGATAGCAGATAAGGGTAAAAACTGGTGGTTTAAGCAGAGAGAGGAATGGGGAGATGTCCGATTTGTTTGGGAGAGGAAGGCCTAGGTCCTTATGAATGGCAACCCATTGGTTGAAGATCATAAGATCTTGAACCGCTGAGTTGTGAGAGAAAAAGAGTTGGGACCAGGCAGGAGGAAGAGGGTCATAGTAGGCACCCCGTTGGAAGATTATTTCAGCTGCATACATAGGCTGGTAGGGAATCCTCTTAGGGTAGTCAAGGGTGGAGAGGAAAGGGTCAGAATCAGCAGGGTTGGGTTTAGGACGGCTGTCTCTGAAGGACAGCAGATCCTGCACCTCAAGGTGTAGATGGCTGTAGGGGTTGGTTTTGATTCTTTTGGGGGTAGGAGGAGTGGAGGAAGAGGAGAGAGAACGTTTGGAAGAGTGTTTGTTAGAGGTGGTGGCAGGTGAGATGGATGGCTCTTGTATGGGGGTTGTTTGGATGGGAGCAGAGTGAGGAGGGGAAGAAGTAGGTGAAGTGGTAGTTGTTGTCGGTAGAGGTGGTGAAGATGGAGGAGAAGAGGGTTCATCAGCAGTCCCCTCAAAGTGCACCTTCTTCTTTGCACTCCTTTTGTAGCGTCGGCCATGCTTAGATTTTGTAGGAGTGGAGGAGGCAGAAGTTGGCTGTGGAGATGTTGTGGTGGGAACTGTTAGTGGGGGAACAGTCGATAAAGAGACGGCTGGTGTGGAAACAGCTGGTGTAGACACGGCTGGTGTGGAGGAAGTGGTGGATGAAACTTTGGGTAGGCCAAAGGATTCATCGGTTAGTAGGAGGGTTTGTTTGGTCTTGGGTTTGGATGTTTGGGAGGTAGTTTTTGGAGGGAGTGTGGTAGGTTTAGAGGGTTTGGAGGATGTGGTGGTGGTTTTAGGAGGGAGGTCAGCTGGTTGAGAGGGTTTGGTGAGGTCAGCTGGTTTGAAGGTTGAAGTGTCCTTCTCAACAGCTGCCTTTGAACGGGCAGGCTTGCGGGATTGTTTGAGTTTGGGAGTAGGGAGAGGAGAGTGTTTAGGCTTTTTGGAGGGGGACTCAGCTGGCTCATAGGGGTCATGGTCAAGCCGAGTGAAGTCAAAATTTTCAGGGAGCTCAGCCCCAATTGGTTTAGGCTCCTCCTCAGCAGGTAGCCCGGCTGCAGTATATGTGACCTTCCTCTTACCCTTTTTGTCCTAGGTAGAGGGGCCAGCAGAAGCAGTAGCAGCAGCTTCAGTATTGGTTGTCCTTTTGGCCATGTCGTCACGGTAACAGCTGATGTTGTTCACCGTGAAGACATAGGTGTTGGACACCTTGATGAGGTCGTCATGAGAGACCTGCTCATCAATCTCCTCATACTTTCTGAGGATGACATTAATAACCCTTACGAAGGGCCTCTTCATGGATGGATGGGCTTGAACTTCAGCAACGCTCTGGAACAGCATTGAGAAGATGATCTTGGCCCAGTTCAACTACTTGTACAGGATAACGGCCTTTGTCCACATCAGCTGCTGTGATGTGAAGATGTCCCTCGAGCCATTTTTGAATAAAATGCTCTTATCGAGCAAATGGCTGATGTGGTAGGGGTTTTCAGGGAAAAGGTTCCTTGACATTTCTGAGAACCTTTCTGGCTGGGCAGATCCCCTCATCATCTCCCAGGCAGCAGCCGATTCCTCATCGGTCAAGTCTAATTTGCCCTCAGTAGGCAGTCCAAGCATTTCTCCCACTTCCTTATAGGTCAACTTAACAAAGTAGCCTCGAATGAAGCCCTTGAGATAGCTCATGTTGACCTTGTCATTTGCAGGGGCAGGAGGTGGAGGCATGACCATCCTTGTATAGAATTCCTCTGCAAGAAGGTTGCTGTAGTGGGTATCATTAAGTTGGAAGAGAGGAAGAAGCCCACATTCTTCCAAGTCCTTCAGCAGATCTACTCCAGCAGAGGACTCATAGATAGAGTTCCTGTCTATGGTCATCCTAGCGTGGTAGTTTGACCTGGGGAGGATCCTTAGAGGGATTTCAGCAGCCTCAGCAGCCCTTGATGGCTTTGCAGAGGCAGAAGAGGATGTAGCAGCTGCTTTGGAGGATTGTGTCTTTGCCTACACAATCGGCAGAGTTAATAATGGCAGATATATAGAAATCGGCAGATATACAAGAAACAGCAGATAGACAAGCAATCAGCAGATATTATCATAAACATGTACTGTTCAGATCAAAAGCCAAAACATAAATAATTTATGACATATGATAAGAACAGTTCATCATCTGGGTTTCAAAATAGCTACTGATTTTGTCCATTTTAAGCCAATAGAATGGTATAAACTGAACACATTGAATCACAGATAGCTCTAAAACGCATTTTATACCAAATAAACACGATTCAAGCAACAATCGCAAGATTTCAAAATTTATCAATGGCGGACAGTTTTAAATAGCACAAATTTGGACAAGACAAACCATAAAACTTGATTTAAGCAAATCGAAAAGATATAGAAGTCCTTACCATTGATGTTTGCAGATTGAAAACTTGAAGAGATTGAGGATTTTTAGAGAGATTGCAGATTTGAGGATTGAAGGTTTTGGAGGGTTTTCAAAATAGCAAATGGCGGTTTTTGAGAAACGTGAAGAGACACTGTACCATTCGCCTTTTTGTACTTCTGACAGGTTAATAAATGGCATTTGATAAAATTTGAAGTCCGCATTTATGACCTGATGAGTAACTGTTCACATAACGTACTTAGTCTGCCTATTTTATTGAAGACTGCCGAGATAGAAATGCTTACTCAAGGTTGTCTATATTCTCGGCAGAGTTGCAATTGGCTGATCACATAGGCATTTTTATAAGAGCAGTTTATAAAATAACTTTAAAGAATTTGCAAGAAGGGTTAAGGATTGAGGTCAAACATACCAAGCTCTCCTCTTAGATAGGCAAACCTGGTTGAATCAAGTGGTTTGGTGAAGATGTCTGCTACCTGATGATCAGTAGGCACATATTGCATGCTGATGTTACCTTTTTCCACATGGTCTTTCAAAAAGTGATATCTCACATCAATGTGCTTTGTCTTGGAGTGCATGACAGGATTTTGAGAAACAGAGATGGCTGATGTGTTGTCACACATTATAGGACAATCAGCAGTCTTGATCTCATAATCAACAAGTTGCTGTTTGATCCACAGCAATTGTGAGCAGCCTACCGGCCTATGTATTCGCTTCGTTGTTGAAGTTGAAACGAGGTTTGCTTCTTCGGCCCATGAGACAAGTCTATTTCCTAAGAATTGACATGTCCCACTTGTGCTTTTCCTGTCAACCTTACATGCAGCAAAATCAGCATCAGAATAGCCTATAAGATTAAAAGATGAATCTCTAGGATACCAGATTCCCAAATTGAGAGTATCTATCAAATATCTGATGATTCTTTTGACAGCTTGTAGGTGAGACTCCTTTGGATCTGCTTGAAATCTAGCACAAACACAAACAGCAAACATGATATCAGGCCTACTAGCAGTTAAGTATAAAAGTGAGCCAATCATGCCTCTATAAAGAGTCATGTCCACTTTCTTGCCCTTCTCATCTTTGTCAAGATAGCAGTTTGTGGCCATAGGTGTGCTGAAGCTGTTTGCATTCTCAAGACCAAATTTCTTGATAACATCCTTTGCATATTTGGCTTGATTGATGAAGATACCATTAGAGCTTTGTTGAATTTGAAGACCAAGGAAGAAGTTGAGTTCTCCCATCATGCTCATCTCAAATTTACTCTGCATAAGCTTTTCAAACCTTTTGCAAAGATTTTCATTAGTAGAACCAAAGATAATATCATCAACATAAATTTGAACAAGTAAGGAATGACCTTTATGTTTCATAATGAAAAGAGTAGTGTCAATTTGACCTCTTACAAAGCCTTGAGATGTCAAGAACTTTGAAAGGGTCTCATACCAGGCTCTTGGAGCTTGTTTGAGTCCATAAAGTGCTTTCCTTAGCTTGTAGACATCTTCTCTTCTTGAGCAGTCAATGAATCCAGGTGGTTGCTCTACATAGACCTCTTCTTGAAGTTCACCATTCAGAAATGCACTCTTGACATCCATTTGATATACTTTGAAGTCCTTGTAAGATGCATAGGCCAAGAATAATCTGATAGCTTCTAATCTTGCAACAGGAGCAAATGTCTTATCATAATCAATGCCCTCCTCCTGTCTATATCCTTGGGCTACCAGTCTTGCCTTATTTCTGGTTATGTTTCCATTTTCATCCATCTTGTTTCTGAAAACCCACTTTGTACCAATAACAGCTTGTCCTTTTGGTCTAGGGACAAGTGACTAGACTTGGCATCTGTCAAATTAGTTTAACTCTTCTTGCATAGCTTCCACCCAGCTTGGATCTTCCAGAGCTTCATCAATCTTCTTGGGTTCAATATGAGATACAAATGCAGTAGAATACATGCATTCATTCCTTGAAGCTTGTCTAGTTTGAACACCAGCATTAAGATCTCCAATGATTTGAGTGATAGGATGATCTTTAACTTCTCTAACTTCTGCAGGTTGAACTTGTCCTATTGCATCGGCAGAGTTGGGTTCTTGAGAAGTTGAAGTTTCTGAAGCTTGGTTTTCTGAAGGATAGGTTAATTCCAAGGTAGCTTGTAGAATTTCTGGTGTGGAAGGCAAAGTGGATTCTGGGTTTTCAGAGTTTTCATTTGTTGGCTCATTTGAGGATTCTATCAAGTTGACTCTTGGAGGAATTTGTGAAGGAGTGGGATCTGCAGATCTGGAGCTTGGTTGTTCTGTACCTGTCTCATACTCATCAGAATCATTAGTAACCTTAGGAGCCAAATGTGGCCCAATAAAATCAAATTCATCAAAAGAAACATGTACAGATTCAACAACTCTAAGTGAAGTTTTATTATAAACTCTATAAGCTTTTAAAAATTTAGCATATCCCAGAAATATTCCTTCATCACTTTTGGATTCAAATTTACCTCTATGTTCTCTTCCATTGTAAAGAACATAGCATTTGCATCCAAATATTTTGAAGAATCCAATGTTGGGAGCTCTGCCTCTCCATATTTCATATGGAGTTTTGTTATGAAATTTGTTTATGATGGACCTGTTTTGTGTGAAGCAGCGGTTTACACTTCGCCCGAAATACATAGGCAGTTTGGCTTCAGCAATCATAGTCTTTCCTGCTTCAATGAGAGTTCTGTTTTTCCTTTCAGCAACTCCATTTTGTTGAGGTGTGCGAACTGCAGAGAAATTGTGACCAATTCCATGGTCATCACAATACTTGGCAACACTATTGTTCTTGAACTCTGTTCCATTGTCTGATCTTATATCAGCAATGTCATCCAACTTCTGAGTTTGCAGTCTTCTGAAGAGTTCAGTTATGATGTCATATGCTTCATCTTTGGAGGACATCATCTCCACCCAAGTAAATCTTGAGTAACCATCAACTACCACAAGTGTGTACTTGCTGCCACCAAGACTTGTAGTAGTGACAGGTCCAAACAAATCCATATGTAGAAGTTGCAGAGGTCTTGATGTTGATAGGCAAGGCTTGCTTTTGAATGAAGATTTGTGCAGTTTTCCTAGTTGACATGCTTTGCAGAGACTGTGTGGTTCAATCGATATTTTAGGTAAACCAACTACTAGGTTGTCCTTTGATAGCTTCTCCAAATATTTGAAGTTGAGATGGCTAAGCCTTTTGTGCCATAACCAGCTGTTGTCATTTGATGACCTTGCAACCAAGCATAAATTTGACTTTCTTCCAACAAAGATTAAGGTCAACAAAGATAGACATTCCCTTTTCGAATCCTGTCAGATAGTTGAACATGTCTCATTGTCCTTGATGAGACAGTGACTTGAGGTGAACTGACAGACTAGTCCTTTATCACAGAATTGTGATATGCTTAACAGATTATGCTTCAGACCTTCCACTAGGGAAACTTTGCTGATGGAGAGGTTTCCTCTAACTATGCTATCATAGCCTATTGTCTTCCCTTTTGAGTTGTCTCCAAAAATTACTGAGGGACCCTTAGCTTCAACAATATTTGAGAGAAGATTTGGATCACCAGTCATGTGCTTTGAGCAGCCACTGTCTAGATACCATAAGTCTTTCTCTTCTTCATTAACAGCCATGAAGCATTCCTAAAATATAGACATTTAAGAATATGGTCCCCTTTTATTTTTGGGTCCTCAAGGTTAGCAACCTTTTGGAATCCATACCTGTTTAACCTTTGGAGGAGTAAATCCTCTAGATTTAGGTATGAATTTTAGAAGGCATTCATGAATCTCATGACCATGGCCTTTACAGAAAGAGCATTTATGAAAACCTTGAACATGAGTAATGATTTCTTTTGAAGGCTTTTTATTATTAGCAGTTTTTGAGATGACCTTTGTGCTGATAACTGGCTTATAGGACTTAGGCTGATAATGCCATTTCTTAGTGATATAAGGTTTACCATGGGTAGACCTTTTATCAAAAGATTTCATATTTACAGGCACAACTCTTTTAAGCTTTTTATCAGCAGTGTTAACTCCTTTCCCCTTTTTATCGACAGTGTTGGGATCAGCAGTCTTGTCTTTGACAAATTTAATAGGTTTGAGTTGAGAATTCTTAAACTTGCTATCAGTCATCCCTGTTTTCTTAGGGTGATTGATGGCAGGTTTCAGTTGCTCAGACTCCCTATTAGCAGAGTCATTGTTGGCAGATTGCTTGCCCTTGGACTTGTCTTTTGTATTCTTAGGATAAACAAAAGGAACTTTGTTAAAACCAAGTCCTTGCCTTTTAGGGGATTGCTGATAATAGGAAGCTTCTTCAGCCAATTCTTCAGCAATCACTTCAGATGTCTCATTTTCTTGAGAACCAGAAGAACTTCCTATATTGAACTCACTTTGGAAACCAATACCAGTTTTGTCATCAAGAGTTTTTTGGTTTGAAAGAATGGTATCAAAGTTTCCTTTAGAGTTATTCCAAGTGTTGACAACCTTTTGAAGGTCATCTTTCTCAGAATTGATCTTCTTGATATGTTCAAGTAGGAAATCTACTTTTTCAGTCAAAGCTTTGTTCTCTTTTTGAATTTTGATACTTTCAGCTTGTTGTCTATCGAGATCTTTGATCTTAGACATCAAGGTAGATTTCTCAGAGACTTCCAGTTCATGCTTCTTGGCTAGTTTCACATAGGCAGATTTGAATTTTGAAAACTCTTCCAGCATGTCTTTGTTGGCTTTGATGAGCTCTCCCTTTGAAGGTTCATTAAGCTCATCATCATCACTATCATCTTGTTGAAAGGGTAATGACCTTACTGAATCATGGGGTGACTCCCTGGCCATAAGGCATATATTTTCTTCTTCAGCAAAGTCACAGGAGTCATCCTCATTAGTGTCAGTGTCACACCATGTAGGCATATTGCTTTCATCTATGTCCTCAGCCACCATCCCTTTTTGTTTTTGAAATTTTGACTCGGGACGTTTCTTGTAGAATTCATACTTTGGCTTTGGACATTTTGAAGTAAAATGGCCTGGTCTCCTACAGTTAAAACAGACAAGCTCATTTTCCTTTTGATAGTCTACTGATTTATAAGGAGCAGAACTTTTTGGTTGAGCAGCTGTTCTTTGAGGAACGGCAGTTTTGTGAGAAGACTGCCTATGTGATGATTTGTTAAACCTTTTGAAACGTTGATACTTCTTATCAAACATAGCAAAGGCTTCGTCTGAAAGAATATCATCACCATCACTGGATGATGTAGATGGGGTTTCATCAGGTGTTGAACAAGAAGGTTCAGTAGACATGGCTGGTAAGGATAAATTTTTATAACTCTTTTCCATTTCTTGAGCTTGTTGGATTTCAAGCTCATAGACTGAAAGACTAGCATAAAGGTTTCTAAGAGTCAATTTGTTTAAATCTTTTGACTCTTTCATGGCAGTAATCTTTACATGCCATAAACTGCCTAGTGCATTGAGAAATCTCATGTTTATTTCTTTCTTTTCATACTTCTTTCCTAAAGAGTAGCAAGAGTTGACCACCTCATAGAATCTGTCATAGGCGCTTCGTAGAGACTCTTTGGGATCCTTTTTGAAGGAGTCAAACTTCTGGATGCAGGTGTATAATTTGTTGTTCTTTGTTTCACCATCACCTTCAAGATATTCAAGAATGGCTTCCCACATCACTTTAGCTGTGTCCAGGTTGATAATCTGCTGATAAGTGCTTATATCAACACAACTGGTGATGATGTTGATGGCCTTTCCATCCAGAGCATCATTCTTTCTGTCTTAGGTACTTCAGGTTCAGCCGTTGGATCCACTGTGGCCAGTGTATTAGGCTTCATTGGAATTCTGGGTCCATCTGTGACACATTTCCACAAACGTTTATCAATAGAATTCATGTGTCGTTTCACTTTATCTTTCCAGATATTAAAGTGAACTTCATCCAATATAGGACAATGGTTCACGTTTGAAGTTTCCAACATTTGATGAGCAGCCATGATCTTTAATCTCACAAGAGGTTAATCTCGTAAAAACTAGTTTTCAAAGAGTTAAGCTCTGATACCAATTGTTAGGTCCAAGGTTGCTCAATATAGGCTAGAAGGGGGGGTTGAATAGCCTATGTCCAATTTTTGAAATAGATTCAAAAATCTTACTTCACTTAAGTTTAAAAAGTTTTGCAGGCGGAAGTCTTATGAAGTATAAGACAAGTTGGGAATGGCTGATCTTCACAGGACAATATCAGCAGTTCTCAATAGTTTGGAAATCTGGAAATTTTAAACAACACAAGCAAATCACAATCACACACAGGTAGACAAGGTATTTAATATGGTTCACACTTATGAATAAGTGCTACGTCCACAACCAAAGTGGTCAACTTTGGATTTGAAAATCGTGTACTAAGTTTTTCCACTAGATACTTTACAAACTAAATCTCTAATGGATTGTGTACAAAAATTTTGTTGACCAGTGTTTGTGGGAGAATTGATATCTAAAAGATACAATTCTCGTGAGCTTTGAAAGCTAGGTGTTGCAATCAATGAAGATCTTTTAATGGACTAATCGTCTAAGTGTGAAGCTCTTTAATGAATAAATACAGATAGGACGTTTAAGCTTTAATGCACTTGAGGAAGATGAAGATTCAGAGTTGAAGTTGTTGAAGAGTGTTGAATGCAGCAATGAAGTCTCCTTTTATATGCAGGAGGAATCTTGGAGCCGTTGGTGATCTTCATAATTTGAATTCAAGAGCATTTAATGCTCTAATCTGGTTGTTGACTCCTGATAGGCTGTCCTGCAACTTACAGTCTGTCTCCTGACACTTAGCCAAAAATAGGCGGTCTGCGCTTGCAGGAGGAATGTCCTTTTCTGAGTGTATGCCAAGAATGGAAACCTTCATTGAATGTGATTTGCAGGTTATCGTTGCATCGAAGTCAATGAAGTCTTCAAATCAGGACATGTCTTCGGCAGATCTCTATCGGACGTTCTTGGGACTTCAACATTGCTGATGAAGCTTGGCTGATACGAGCTTGTCCGATATCTTAAGGAGGACTGCTGATGCATTCTTTGCCTATTGTGCAGAGGACGTCCGATGTCCTATAGGCTATCTTCTTCAAGACATTTTACAATAAGCAAACCTAAGCTATTCAAGCTATGCCTAAGTACAAGTTGCCACTCTAACAGACACGCAGGCCCATTAGTCACCTTGACTTAGACTTAGGTTATGGATTCAAGCAAATATATACTAAATACAACACGGTACTTATGGATTTCATGAACCGTGTATTTAATGAGTATTTGGACTGCTTTGTAGTGGTATTCATCGACGACATCCTTGTGTATTCTAAATCTCGAGAAGAACATGAACAGTATTTGAGGTTAGTATTATCAGTTCTTCGGGAGAAATAGTTGGTTGCTAAGTTTAGCAAGTGTGCTTTCTGGTTGGAGGAGGTATCATTTCTGGGTCATGTTGTTTCGCATACTGAGATAGCAGTAGATTCATCTAAAGTTGAAGCGGTGGCAAAGTTGAAGAAACCAAGTTCAGTTACTGAAGTTCGTAGTTTCTTGGGATTAGCGAGATACTATCGAAGATTTATTGAAGGATTTTCAAGATCACTACTCCTATGAAGAACTTGACAAAAAGACGATTTTATGTAGGATGACAAGTGTGAGGCTAGTTTCAAAGAATTGAAACGGTGTTTAACGACAGCTCCCGTATTGGCATTACCTAGTGGTGGAGATAACTTTGTAATTTACAGTGATGCTTCCAAAGAAGGTTTGGGTTGTGTTCTAATGCAGAATGGAAAGGTCATTGCTTATGCATCAAAGAAATTGACGACTTCTGAACAGAATTATCCTACCCATGATTTGCATAAATGGAAACACTATCTTTATGGTGCAAAGTTTAAAGTTTTTACTGATCACAAAGTTTGAGGTATCTTTTCTCACAAAAAGAATTGAATATGAGACAATGGCAGTGGATGGAGAAGTTAAAAGATCATGACTGTATAATCATATATCACCCTGGGAAAGCAAATGTGGTAGCGGATGCGTTAAGTAGGAAGGCCTACATTTCTTGCATGATGGTTCGCGAATGGAAGATGTTAGAGGATTTACGAGATTGGAGTCCAAGCAAAACTGAGCATGGTGTGATCTTTGCGAATGTTCGAGCTACGCCGATCTTATTTCAACAAATTAAAGAAACTCAAGTTAGGGATTCGGAGTTGGAAAAGGTAATTAGTGGGTTGTGTTCCTTCAGATGATGGAGTAAAATGACAAGTTCTTGACGAGGCTCACAAGGTAAGATATACTATTCATCCAAGGAGTATAAAGATGTACAGGGACTTGAAGAAACAGTTTTGGTGGAGTGGTATGAAACGGGAAATTACAGAGTATGTTTCTAAATGTTTGACTTGTCAACAAGTAAAGGATGAGCATCAGAGACCAGCGATTTTTTTACAACCACTTAAGATTCCAGAATGGAAGTGAGAACATATTACGATGGATTTTGGGACAGGGTTGCCGCATACTCGTCGGGGTTTTGATGCGGTTTGGGTTGTTGTTGATAGGTTGACAAAATCAGCTCATTTTATCCCAATTGCAATGACATACTCTTTGAGTCAGTTGGCGGCATTGTACATTCAGGAGATAGTGAGATTACATGGGGTGCCGGTCAGTATTGTGTCGGATAGAGATCCATGATTCACGTCAAGATTTTGGAAAGCTTTGCAAGATGCTATGGGAACCAAATTAAATTTTAGTACAATTTTTCATCCTCAATTAGATGGTCATTCGGAGAGGTTGATACAGATTCTCGAAGATATGTTACGAGCATGCACGGTGGATTTCAAAGGGAGTTGGGATTCGTATCTACCTTTAGCGATGTTTGCTTACAACAATAGTTTTCAAGAAAGCATTGAGATGGCTCTGTATGAAGCTTTGTATGGGCGGAAATGTCAATCACCGATTTGTTGAGATGAAGTTGGTGAAGCAAAATTTTGGGGTTCGAAAATGGTACAATAGTCGGCCGAGAGTGTAAAGCTAATTCGTGATAGATTACTTACCGCTCAGAGTCGACAGAAAAGCTACGATGATAATCGGAGACGAGATCTTGAATTCTAAGTGGGTGTGTTGTATTTAGTTTAGATTTGCTTGAATCCATAACCTAAGTCTAAGAACAAGGTGACTAATGGGTCTGCGTGTCTGTTAGTGTGGCAACTTATACTTAGGCATAGCTTGAATAGCTTAGGGTTGCTCTTTGTATAAGTCTTGAAAAAGAATAGCCTATAGGACATCGGACGTCCTCTGCATAATAGGCAAATTTTGAATCAGCAATCCTTCCTTTGGATATCGGACAAGCTTGCATCGGTCAAACCTCATCAGCAATGATGAAAACCCAAGAACGTCCGATAGAGATCTGCCGAAGATATGTCCAAATTTGACGACTTCATTAATTGCGATGCAACGTTAACCTGCAAATCTTATTTAATGAAGGTTTCCATTTTTGGCATAAACTCATAAAAGGACATTCCTCCTGCAAGCGCAGACCGCCTATTTTTAGCAAAGTGTCAGGAGACAGACTGCAAGTTGCAGATCAGCCTATCAGAGATCAACAACCAGATTAGAACATTAATTACTCTTAAAATTCAAATTAGAAGATCTCCAACGGCTCCAAGCTTCCTCTTACATATAAAAGGAGACTTCATTGCTGCATTCAAAGAACTTCTTAACTCTTCAACAACTTCAACTACTGAATCTCCATCTTCTTCAAGTTCTTAAAAGCTTAAACGTCCTATCTGTACTTAGTCATTGAAGAGCTTCATACTTAGAAGTCTAGTCCATTAAAAGCTCTTCATTGATTGCAACACCTAGCTTTCATAGCTCACGAGAATTGTATCTTAGATATCAATTCTCCCACACAAACACTTGGTCAACAAAATTTTTGTACACAATCCATTAGAGATTTAGTTTGTAAAATATCTAGTGGAAAAACTTAGTACAGGATTTTCAAATCCAAAGTTGACCACTTTGGTTGTGGACGTAGCACTTATTCATAAGTGTGAACCATATTAAATACTCTGTCTACTGTGTGATTGTGATTTGCTTGTGTTGCTTTAAATTTCCAGATTTCAAAGCTGTTTAGAACTGCTGATCTTGTCTTGTGAAGATCAGTCATTCCAACTCGTCCTATACTTCACAAGACTTCCGCCTGCAAAACCTTTTTAAACTTAAGTGAAGTAACATTTTTTAATCAATTTTAAAAATTGGACATAGGCTATTCAACCCCCCCCCCTTCTAGCCTACATTGAGCAACCTTGGACCTAACAATTGGTATCAGAGCTTAACTCTTTGAAAACTTGTTTTTTCGAGATTAACCTCTTGAGAGATTAAAGATCATGGCTGCTCACCAAATGTTGGAAACTTCAAACGTGAACCATTGTCCTGTCTTGGATGAAGTTCACTTTGACATCTGGAAAGATAAAGTGAAAAGACATATGAACTCAATTGATAAACGTTTGTGGAAATGTGTCACAGATGGACCCAGAATTCCAATGAAGCCCAATACACTGGTCACGGTAGATCCAACTGCTGAACCTGAAGTACCAAAGCCAGAAGAAGAGTGGGACAATGAAGACAGAAAGAATGATGCCCTGGATGGAAAGGCCATCAACATTATCACCAGCTGTGTTGATATAAGCACTTATCAGCAAATTATCAACCTGGACACAGCCAAGGAGATGTGGGAAGCCATTCTTGGAAGGTGATGGTGAGACAAAGAACAACAAATTATACACCTGCATCCAGAAGTTTGACTCCTTCAAAAAGGATCCCAAAGAGTCTCTGCGAAGTGCCTATGACAGATTCTATGAGGTAGTCAACTCTTGCTACTCCTTAGGAAAGAAGTATGAAAAGAAAGAAATAAACATGAGATTTCTAAATGCACTAGGCAGTTTATGGCATGTTAAAATTACTGCCATGAAAGAGTCAAAAGATTTAAACAAATTGACTCTTAGAAACTTATATGCTAGTTTATCAGTCTATGAGCTTGAAATCCAACAAGCTCAAGAGATGGAAAAGAGTTTCAAAAACTTGTCATTACCAGCCATGTCTATTGAACCTTCATGTTCAACACTTGATGAAACCCCATCTACATCATCCAGTGATGGTGATGATATTCTTTCTGACGAAGCATTTGCTATGTTTGTAAAGAAATATCAACGTTTCAAAAGGTTTAACAAATCATCATCACATAGGCAGTCCTCTCACAAAACTGCCGTTCCTCATAGAACAGCTGCTCAACCTAAAAGTTCTGCTCCTTATAAATCAGCGGACTATCAAAAGGATAATGAGCTTGTCTGTTTCAACTGTAGGAAACCAGGCCATTTTGCCTCTCAATGTCCAAAGCCAAAATATGAATTTTATAAGAAACGTCCCGAGTCCAAATTTCAAAAACAAAAAGGGATGGTAGCTGAGGACATTGATGAAAGCAATCTGCCTACATGGTGTGACACTGACACTGATGAAGATGACTCCTGTGACTTTGCTGAAGAAGCAAACATATGCCTTATGGCCAGGGAGTCACCACATGATTCAGTAAGGTCTTTACCATTTCAACAAGATGATAGTGATGATGATGATGAGCTTAATGAACCTTCAAAGGGAGAGCTCATCAAAGCAAACAAAGACATGCTGGAAGAATTTTCCAAATTCAAAGCTGCCTATGTGAAACTGGCCAAGAAGCATGAACTAGCTGCCTCTGAGAAATCAGTCTTGATGTCAAGATCAAAGATCTTGATAGACAACAAGCTGAAAGTATCAAAATACAAAAAGAGAACAAGGCTTTGACTGAAAAAGTAGATTTCCTACTTGAACATATCAAGAAGATAAATTCTGAGAAAGATGACCTTCAAAAGGTTGTCAACACTTGGAATAACTCTAAAGGAAACTTCGATACCATTCTTTCAAACCAAAAATGTTTTGATGACAAAACTGGTATTGGTTTCCAAAGTGAGTTCAATGAAGGAAGCTCTTCTAGTTCTCAAGAAGATGAGACATCTGAGGTGATTGCTGAAGATTTGGCCAAAGAAGCTTCTTATGACCAGCAGCCTCCTAACAGGCAAGGACTTGGTTCAAACAAAGTTCCCTTTGTTTATCCTAAGAAGGCAAAAGACCAGTCCAAGGGTAAGCAACCTGCCAATAATGACTCTGCTAGTAGGGAGTCTGAGCAACAGAGACCTGCTGTTAGTTACCCTAAGAAAACAGGGATGACTAATGACAAGTCAAAAATTACTCAACTCAAGCCTATTAAATTTGTCAAAGGTAAGACTGCTGATCCCAACACTACATATAAAAAGGTGAAAGGAGTGAACACTATCGATAAAAAGCTTAAAAGAGTTTTGCCTGTAAATGCAAAATCTGTTGATAAAAGGTCTACCTATGGTAAACCTAACATCAATAAGAAAAGGCATTATCAGCCTAAATCCTATAAGTCAGTTATCAGCACAAAGGTCATTTCAAAGACTGCTGACAAAGAGAAGCCTCAAAAAGAAATCATTACTCATGTTCAAGGATTTCACAAATGCTCTTTCTGCAAAGGCCATTGTCATGAGATTCATGAATGCCTTCTGAGATTCACACCTAAATCTAGAGGATTTACTCCTCCAAAGGTTAAAAAGGTGTGGGTCCCAAAAGGTTGCTAACCTTGAGGACCCAAAAATAAAAGGGGACCATATTATTAAATGTCTATATTTCAGGAATGCTTCATGGCTGTCAATGAAGAAGAGAAAGATCTATGGTATCTAGACAGTGGCTGCTCTAAGCACATGACTGGTGATCCAAATCTTCTCTCAAATATTGTTGAAGCAAAGGGTCCCTCAGTCATTTTTGGAGACAATTCAAAGGGAAAGACAATAGGCTATGTAAGCATAGTGAGAGGAAACCTCTCCATTAGCAAAGTCTCTCTGGTTGAAGGTTTAAAGCACAATCTGCTGAGCATATCACAATTTTGTGATAAAGGACTAACCTGTCAGTTCTCCTCAAGTCACTGTCTCATAAAGGAAAATGAGACATGTTCAACTATCCTGACAGGATTCAGAAAAGGGAATGTCTATGCTGTTGATCTTAATGCTGTTGGAAGAAAGTCAAATCTCTGCTTAGTTGCAAAATCCCCAAATGACAACAGCTGGTTATGGCACAAAAGGCTTAGCCATCTCAACTTCAAATATTTGGAGAAGCTATCAAAAGACAATCTAGTTGTGGGTTTGCCTAAAATATCGACTGAACCACACAGTCTCTGCAAAGCATGTCAACTAGGCAAACTGCACAAATCGTCATTCAAAAGCAAGCCTTGCCTATCAACATCAAGACCTCTGCAACTGTTGCATATGGATTTGTTTGGACCTGTCACTACTACAAGCCTTGGTGGCAGCAAGTACACACTTGTGGTAGTTGATGATTACTCAAGATTTACTTGGGTGGAGATGATGTCATCCAAAGATGAAGCATATGACATCATCACTGAACTCTTCAGAAGACTACAGACTCAAAAGCTGGATGACATTGCGATATCGATCGACAATGGAACGAGTTCAAGAACAATGGTGTTTCCATCGTGATGATCATGGAATTGGTCACAATTTCTCTGCAGTTTGCACACCTCAACAAAATGGAGTTGCTGAAAGGAAAAACAGAACTCTCATTGAAGCAGGGAAGACAATGATTGCTGAAGCCAAACTGCCTATGTACTTCTGGGCAGAAGCTGTGAACACTGCCTGCTTTACACAAAACAGGTCCATCATAAACAAATTTCATAACAAAACTCCATATGAAATATGGAGAGGCAGAGCTCCCAACATAGGATTCTTCAAAATATTTGGATGCAAATGCTATGTTCTTTACAATGGTAAAGAACATAGAGGTAAATTTGAATCCAAAAGTGATGAAGGAATATTTCTGGGTTATGCTAAATTTTCAAAAGCTTATAGAGTTTATAATAAAACTTCACTTAGGGTTGTTGAATCTGTACATGTTTCGTTTGATGAATTTGATTTTATTGGGCCACATTTGGCTCCTAAGGTTACTAATGATTCTGATGAGTATGAGACAGGTACAGAATAACCAAGCTCAAGAACAGCTGATCCCATTCCTTCACAAGTGCCTCCAAGAGTCAACTTGATAGAATCCTCAAATGAGCCTTCAAATGAAAACTCTGAAAACCCAGAATCCACTTTGCCTTCCACACCAGAAGCTCTTCAACCTCCCTTGGAATTAACCTATCCTTCAGATAACCAAGCTTCAGATACTTCCACTTCTCAAGAACCAAACTCTGCCAATGCAACAATAGGACAAGTTCAACCTGCAGAAGTTAGAGAAGTGAAAAATCATCCCATCACTCAGATTATTGGAGATCTTAATGCTGGTGTTCGAACCAGACAAGCTTCAAGGAATGAATGCATGTATTCTACCGCATTTGTAACTCATATTGAACCCAAGAAGATAGATAAAGCTTTGGAAGATCCAAGCTGGGTGGAAGCCATGCAAGAAGAGCTAAACCAATTTAACAGATGCCAAGTCTGGTCACTTGTCCATAGGCCAAAAGGACAAGCTGTTATTGGTACAAAGTGGGTTTTCAGAAACAAAATGGATGAAAATGGGAACATTACCAGAAATAAGGCAAGACTGGTAGCCCAAGGATATAGACAAGAGGAAGGTATTGATTATGATGAGAAATTTGCTCCTGTTGCAAGATTAGAGGCTATCAGATTATTCTTGGCCTATGCCTCTTACAAGGACTTCAAAGTTTATCAAATGGATGTAAAGAGTGTATTTTTGAATGGAAAACTTCAAGAAGAAGTATATGTAGAGCAACCACCTGGTTTCATAGACTGTTCAAGAAGAGAAGATGTCTACAAGCTGAGGAAAGCCCTTTATGGACTCAAACAAGCTCCAAGAGCCTGGTATGAGACCCTTTCAAAGTTCTTGACATCTCAAGGCTTTGTAAGAGGTCAAATTGACACTACTCTTTTCATTATGAAGCATAAAGGTCATTCCTTACTTGTTCAAATATATGTTGATGATATTATCTTTGGTTCGACTAATGAAAATCTTTGCAAAAGGTTTGAAAAGCTTATGCAGAGTAAATTTGAGATGAGTATGATGGGAGAGCTCAACTTTTTCCTTGGTCTTCAAATTCAACAAAGTTCTAATGGCATCTTCATCAGTCAAGCCAAATATGCAAAGGATGTTATCAAGAAATTTGGCCTTGATAATGCAAACAGCTTCAGCACTCCTATGGCCACTAACTGCCATCTTGACAAAGATGAAAAGGGCAAGAAAGTGGACATGATTCTTTATAGAGGCATGATTGGCTCACTTTTGTACTTAACTGCTAGTAGGCCTAATATTATGTTTGCTGTTTGTGTTTGTGCTAGATTTCAAGCTGATCCAAAGGAGTCTCACTTACAAGCAGTCAAGAGAATCATCAGATATTTGATAGATACTCCAAATTTGGGAATCTGGTATCCTAGAGATTCATCTTTTAATCTTATAGGATATTCTGATGCTGATTTTGCTGCATGTAAGGTTGACAGGAAAAGCACAAGTGGGACATGTCAATTCTTAGGTAATAGACTTGTCTCATGGGCCAGCAAGAAGCAAACCTCTGTTTCTACTTCAACAACTGAAGCTGAATACATAGCTGCTGGTAGCTGCTGCTCACAATTGCTGTGGATCAAACAGCAACTTGTTAACTATGAGATTAAGACTGCTGATTGTCCTATAATGTGTGACAACACATCAGCAATCTCAGTTTCTCAAAATCCTATCATGCACTCCAAGACAAAGCACATTGATGTGAGATATCACTTTCTGAAAGACCATTTTGAAAAAGGTAACATCAACATGCAATATGTGCCTACAGAAAATCAGGTAGCAGACATCTTCACAAAACCACTTGATTCACCCAGGTTTGCCTATTTAAGAGGAGAGCTTGGTATGCTTGACCTCAATCTTTAACCTTTCTTGCAAATTCTTTAAGTTATTTTACAAACTGCCTATATAGAATTGCCTATGTGATCAGCTATTTGTATCTCTGCCGACTACAACTCTACCGAGTATATAGACAACCTTGAGTAAGTACTTCTACTTTTTATATCGGCAGTCTTCTAAAAATATAGGCTAACTTAAGTGCATAAAGTGAACAGTCACTCTGTAAGTCATAAATGCGGACTTCAAATTTTATCAAATATAGTTAATTGACCTGACAGAGGTATAAAAGAGCAAAAGGTACAGTGTCTCTTCACATTTCTCTATAACCGCCACTTACAAACATTCAAAAACCCTCAAAACTCGAATCTGCGATTCTGCTCAAATCTTCTCAAAATCGCAAAAATCATTACTTTTTAAGCTTCGAGTCATCAATGGTAAGAGTTTCTACACCTTTAAACTCGTTTAAATCCAGTTTTACGATCTAATCTTGACCTATTTTGCGTCTTTAAACTGTCCGCCATTGATGAATATCAGATTCTTACGATTGTTGCTTGAATCTTGCTTGTTTGGGTGTGAATGTGTTTTTGAGCTTCCTATGATACTTTGTTTTCGTTTTATACCACTTTGTTATCTCAAAAATGACAAAATCAGTCACACTTTAAAAACCCAGTTCATGAACTGCTCTTACCATTCTTCTTAATATGCTTATGTTTTGGGTTTAAATCTGAACAGTACTTGTTTCTGATAAATATCTGCTGATTGCATGTTTATCTGCTGTTCTCACATCTGCCGATTGTGTAGGCAAAAACTCAAACCTCCAAGGCTGCAGCTACCACTTCATCTTCAGCCTCTGCCATGCCAACTAGGGCTGCAAAGGCTGCTGAACTGCCTTTGCATATTCATCCTTGGTCATATTACCACCCGGGAATGACCATTGACAAGAACTCAATCATTGATTCGCCTGCTGGTGCTGCCTTGCTAAAGGATTTGGAAGAATGTGGATTGCTTCCTCTCTTCCAGCTCAACGACACCCACTACAGCAACTTCTTGGCAGAGGAGTTTTATACAAGGATTATTCTGCCTCCTCCTCCTGCCAATGCCAATGAAATGGTCAACCTAAGCTATATCAAGGGCTTCATCAGAGGCCACTATATCAAGTTGACACATAAAGTTATAGGCGAGATGCTGGGTCTGCCTATCGAAGGAAAGCTGGAATTGACCGATAAAGAATCGGCAACTGCTTGGGAGATGATGAGGGGGTCTGCCCAACCTGAGAGGTTCTCTGAGATGTCAAGGAACCTCTTCCCAGAGAACTCCTATCATATCAGCCATCTGCTCGACAAGAGCATATTATTCAAAAATGGCGCGAGGGACATCTTCACCTCCCAGCAGCTGATGTGGACCAAGGCTGTGGTCCTCCGCAAGCAACTCAACTGGGCCAAAATCATCTTCTCAATGTTATCCCAGAGTGTTGCTGATGTCCAAGCTCACCCCTCCATGAAGAGACCCTTCGTACGGGTTATTAATGTTATTCTCCGGAGTTATGAGGAAATTGATGAGGCAGTCGTTCATGACGACCTCATCAAGGTGTCTAACACCTACGTCTTCACGGCCAACAACATCACCTGTTACAGGGATGATATGGCCAATAGGACAACCAACGCAGCTGGAGCTGCTACTGCTGCTGCTACTGGTGGTACTGCTGCTGCTACTGCTGCTAATGCTGCTGATGCTGCTTCTACGGCTGCTGCTACTGCTACTGGTGGCCCCTCTACCCAAGCCAATAAGGGTAAGAGGAAGGTTACCTACACTTCTGCTGGGCTACCTGCTGAGGAGGAGCCCAAACTTATTGGGGCAGAGCTGCCTGAGAATTATGATCTCAGCAGGCTCGATCATGACCCATACGAGCCAGCTTAGTCCCCATCCAAGAAACCCAAACACTCTACTACCCTCACTCCAAAACTCAAACTATCCCGCAAACCTAGAACCAAGGCTGAGGTTGAGAAGGACACCTCAACTTTCAAACCAGCCGACCTCTCCAAATCAGCTGTCCTCTCAACCACAACCACATCCTCCAAGCCTTCTAATCCTACCTCTCACACATCCAAAACTAAAACCAAACAAACCCTCCAGCCAACCGATGAATCATTTGGCCTTGCCAAAGTTACCTCCACAACTCCCTCCACAACAACCATCTCTACCCCTGCTGTTTCCCAAACAGCAGTTTCAACCCCAGCCGATCCTCCATCGGCTGTTCCTCCACCAGCAGTTCCCACTACCACCTCTCCACCACCTACTTCTGCCTCCTCCACTCCCACTAAGTCCACACATGGCAAAAGATATAAGAGGAGTGCCAAGAACCAGGTGCATGTCGCAAGGACTGCTGCTAAACCTTCTTCACCTCCACCCTCACCAACTCTGCCGACAACCACTTCCACTTCACCTACATCCTCACCTCATCCCTCCGAGCCTATCCAAACAAATCCCATCCATCAGTCATCCACCTCACCAGCCACCACCTCAAATAAGCCATCTTCCAAACGTTCCCTTTCTTCCCCTTCTGATCTACCAACCCCCAAGTGCCTAAAAACCAATCCCTATAGCCACCTCCATCCTGAGGTTCAGGATCTGCTGTCCTTCCGAGATAGCAGACCTAAACCCAACCCAGCCGACACTAACCCCTTTCTGGCCACCCTTGACTACCCCAAGAGACTTCCCTGCCAGCCGATGTCTGCAGGTGAAATTATCTTGACATGGGGTGCCTTCTATGAACCCCTTCCACCTGCCTGGTCCCAGCTATTCTTCTCCCATAACTCAGCGGTTCAAGATCTCATGATCTTCAATCAATGGGTTGCCATTCACAGGGACCTAGGTCTTCCCCTTCCCACCAAATCAGACATATCTCCCTTCCTCTCTCTGCCTAAACCCCCAGTCTTTACCCTCATCTGCCATCCTTCTCCCCTTCTTCAGCCTGTGGCCTACAACTTTATTGATGTAGTTACCACACTTCTAGGCTTTAATCCTCTCATTCACATTCTCTTCCGATCTCCTTCCCTATCTATCTATCTATCCCTATTCTTTTCTCCTCCACCCTATTACATTCACCCATTCTCCTATGTTATCTACATAGAGAGACTCTTCCCTGTCCCCCGTATCTTCCCTGTCCACCAGCCAATCCCTCTCCTCCTACCTGCACCCGCTCCCAGCCTTCTTACCATTTCCTCCTCCAGCCATTCTCCATCCTCCTCCAGCCATTCCCAGTCCTCCACCAGTCATCCTAAAACCTTCCCTGACCAAGCCACCAGCCAACCTCCTCCCGTCACCAGCCGTCCTCCTACCTCAGCTGGCCCCTCCTCTTCCCCAGCCAGCCCACAGATCTTCTACCGAGCATCAGAGGTAGAAGACTTTGTGAGAAATTTTGATCAAGTATCGGTGGACCTGACCTCGGTACTCAATCAACTGTCAGCAGAGCAGTCCAACATCACCACTGTCCAGGCTGACTGCTTGACCAAGGTCATGGAAATTTCTAAGGGTGCCAAGGCTGCCTTTGAAGCATGCCTAAAGTCCATTTCTGCCAGCCAATCTGCTTTAGCCAACAATATCTCGGCAGCTTCCTCTACCCACTCTGCCCTTTTTAAGGAGCAATGGGAAAATCTCTCCAAGGGAATGCTGCAGATCATTGACACGATTGACAATGGCTACAAGCTTGTACTCCATTCCCAGCGACTTGCAAATCGCTCTGTTCACTCCTCAGTGAAGGCGACGCGCAGTCTCACCACAAAGCACTTGGCTTTCAATCGCAAGGAGTGCAAAATTACTGAAAACCGCCTCGGCGATATTGATCGCTCGCTTGCGTCCTTGAAGGAGGAGATAAGCAGAATAAATAATGATCAGCTGCTTGAATTTCACGAGAGATATAGACTCGTCAGGCACAAAAACAAACACCTCTCCTCCGAATTGGCAGATACTAAGGAGGAGCTAGCAGCAGCAAAGGAAGAAATTGCAAGACTCAAAGCTGCTGTTGACTCCAAATGGACATCCAAATGGACATCAAGAGGATATGGGCAATCTTCATCAAGAAAAGGCAAAGGTCATTCCCCATCTAGGTCATCCTCTCGAACCGGTCGATAAATTTTGTATAATCTTTTTGAAAAACTTTGTAAATTAAACTTCTTGTTTAATGAGCAATGTCTGGTTTTCAATCTTTCATGCTTTATTACGAACTGCTTATTATGTGAATGCATAAATTTTAAACCACTGGTTTAAGGACATGTCCTGAGTTGCCTATTCTGCCTATCTTACATGTCTTTAAATACAGTTTCATTACAAATGACCTATGCTCAATCTCTTACTTGTAAAACACTTTGTAATGATTGGATACAATGACCTTTTTGTGAGTTCATCTAGGGCATGCTTACTTAATATAAAAAATCTTACAAGCATATTATTACTAGACTTGAACATGGTCAGCTGATATTGTATTCATAGGATCATGGACTCAAGCAAATAGGAGGAGATTGTTGTATTTAGTTTAGATTTGCTTGAATCCATAACCTAAGTCTAAGAACAAGGTGACTAATGGGCCTGCGTGTCTGTTAGTGTGGCAACTTGTACTTAGGCATAGCTTGAATAGCTTAGGGTTGCTCTTTGTATAAGTCTTGAAGAAGAATAGCCTATAGGACATCGGACGTCCTCTGCATTATAGGCAAATTTTGAATCAGCAGTCCTTCCTTTGGATATCGGACAAGCTTGCATCGATCAAGCTTCATCAGCAATGATGAAAACCCAAGAACGTCCGATACAGATCTGCCGAAGATATGTCCAAATTTGACGACTTCATTAATTGCGATGGAACGTTAACCTGCAAATCTTATTTAATGAAGGTTTCCATTCTTGGCATAAACTCAGAAAAGGACATTCCTCCTGCAAGCGTAGACCGACTATTTTTAGCAAAGTGTCAGGAGACAGACTGCAAGTTGCAGATCAGCCTATCAGAGATCAACAACCAGATTAGAACATTAATTGCTCTTAAAATTCAAATTAGAAGATCTCCAACGGCTCCAAGCTTCCTCTTACATATAAAAGGAGACTTCATTGTTGCATTCAAAGAACTTCTTAACTCTTCAACAACTTCAACTACTGAATCTCCATCTTCTTCAAGTTCTTAAAAGCTTAAACGTCCTATCTGTACTTAGTCATTGAAGAGCTTCATACTTAGAAGTCTAGTCCATTAAAAGCTCTTCATTGATTGCAACACCTAGCTTTCATAGCTCACGAGAATTGTATCTTAGATATCAATTCTCCCACACAAACACTTGGTCAACAAAATTTTTGTACACAATCCATTAGAGATTTAGTTTGTAAAATATCTAGTGGAAAAACTTAGTACACGATTTTCAAATCCAAAGTTGACCACTTTGGTTGTGGACGTAGCACTTATTCATAAGTGTGAACCATATTAAATACTCTGTCTACTGTGTGATTGTGATTTGCTTGTGTTGCTTTAAATTTCCAGATTTCAAAGCTATTTAGAACTGCTGATCTTGTCTTGTGAAGATCAGCCATTTCAACTCGTCCTATACTTCACAAGACTTCCGCCTGCAAAACTTTTTAAAACTTAAGTTAAGTAACATTTTTGAATCAATTTTAAAAATTGGACATAGGCTATTCAACCCCCCCCCTTCTAGCCTACATTGAGCAACCTTGGACCTAACAGGGTGACTATGTATTTCTCAAGGTATCGCCATGTAGGGGTACTAAGACATTTGGCAAGAAAAGGAAGTTAACACCAAGGTATATTGGCCCATTCGAGATCCTTGAGAGGGTTGGGAGTTTAGCCTATAGACTTGCCTTACCGCCATCTTTGTCGGAGATTCATAATGTGTTTTATGTGTCGATGCTTCGGAAGTAAATGAAGGATGATTCACATGTGTTGGAATATGATAACATCACCTTTGAGCCCGATTTGTCATATGAAGAGTAACCGGTGAGAATTCTTGATACTAAGGAGCAAGTGTTGAGAACCAAACGAATTCCTAGGAGGCTAGTTGGGAAACCGAAGTTGAGATGCGTGAGAAGTACCCTCATTTATTTGATGAACTTGATAAGGAATTTAGGGACTAAATTCTTTTAAGGGGTAGAGGATGTAATACCCTAAATTCTTAATATGTTCAATGTGTTCACTTTGTTACATTGTTTCCATGATAGACATATGTGTTAGATTCATTTGGATAGCATGTTGAGTAGTTTACACCATGATTTCATGTGTTTAGTATGCTTGGTTTGTGATTTAATCATTCATAATTGTATTGCATAACATTCTAGCCTTTTTATATGTGAACTTCAATGAGTTTTGGTGTGTTTTAAACTTTGTTGGAGGTTAGGATCATGTTAGGATTGATTAGGAACACTTTGGAAATATTTTAGAACAATTTTGAACTCCCAGGTCGCACCCTAGGCCCGCCCTAGCACGCAACAACCAGTACTTTCAGAGAAAATCACAGAATCAGATCAAACTTCAGCCCAGAACACGCCTTAGCGCAGCATTCCCGCACCCTATCGTGCTCGCGCCAGCTTTCCATCACGCGACCGCACCGACCTGTTTTCGGCAATACGTAATTTTGTTTAAAACTTGACTTTTTAACTTAAAACCTTGGTTAACCTTTTAAAACATACCATGACCTTTTGATCAGCCATTTAACTTACTCTAAACCATCTAGAGAGACCCCAATACACTCTCATTCTTCATCTCATCCTCCATGGAAGCTTAGGATGTGTGTGTGTAGAGAAAGTGTGTGATTAGTGTGTGTATCTCCATTCTTCAAGATCTAACCACTTGATTTTCAATCCAAGACCACCATTGTGTTGCTAAGGACTAGGAGACTATCATACAAGGCTTTGACTTCATCTTTGATTGGTTTAAATGTCCATTTCAAGTAAGTTACTAAACTCTCTATGTATGCTTAAGAATTGCTACATATTTGTCATCAATTGTACATGCATGACTTGTATACTTGGTATTTTCATGTCTAAATGATACGTTGAGATATATAACATGTTCATGTGCTAAATTTTGGGTTTGAATGATGTTGCATGTGTGAAATTTGGTGTTTAATCATAGAATTGAACTAAGGAATCAAGATGAGACTTTAATTGGGAGAAATTGCATATAGCAATTATACCCGAATTTTGGGTTGTATAGTAAAGACACTAGAAATTTGAGCATAGAGAAGAATAATACCCACCGAACAACATGTTAAATTTCTATGAGAATTAGAGTTCGTTTGATAGAGATTTTTGTCCTTCGAGTATTTGGTACTGGTGAATTAGAGACTCATAAATTAGCTCTAATGTGATTGTTTAATGTTCTTGAAATAATATGGTTGATGATAATTCTTGGTAGAATAATATAATCTACTTGACATGTATCAAGTTCACTACTTTTGAACTAGATGATTATTTGCATAAGATGAGTTTTATACCAACTTGTGCATTGGATTGAGTCCAGCTGGCATTTGTTGTTTTAATCAAGGTGGGACGACCTATAGTCTTTACAAATCAATGTTTTTGATCGATATAAGTCGTCGTACCGGAGTTCACATAGCCCTCCTCTGTTGGCCACAGTTGAGAAGTAGCCCCACTGTTGTAACAATACGCATGACTTTGGCTTGCTAAGTTGAACCCGATTGTATTAATTGGGGACGTCGATACTACGTACTCGGGTATTGAGGCACTGTTGGTTGTTTTGTGTATTGCAGGAGCAACACAAGGTTGGAAGAAAGTGAAATGATATCCTTTATTATGTGGTTTATTTACAAACACTTATATGAACATCAAGGTGCTATGTAACTTATGTGAATTGTATATCAATGATGATATTACTTGTTCAGTTATGGTGTGTAAATGATATTACCATGTTATGTTTATCACATGAGCATTATGTCGTGTCATATAGTTGCATTTAGTAACCTATTGACTTTTGACTCTCCCTGTTTGTTGTTTATTTGTTTTTCCTTAGATCCGAGCCAGCCTAGCAGTTCCCAGTGAGGTCGGTGAGATCACGAGTAACTCGAAGGATGTCTTTTGTTTGGTAGCTCTTGAAGCTTGTACTTAGTAATATTTCTTTTGGTAAGGACAATGGTTGTGTAAAGTTATGTAGACTTTACTTGGGTAGTATTTGATCGTATTGTTAACTTTATATTCTTTTGGTAGCCGACATATGTATGTCATGCTTGTGTATTTAACTTCGTAGTAATTTAATTTCTTTTCCGAGCATGTTGTGGCTCGTGGTTTATGTTGTTTCTCTGGCATGTTGTGGCCGTGGAGGTTGTTGGTTAGTTGTTTCCCAAGTTTTAGACTTGTGGTTTTTGTTAGTTAGGTTCTGGCTGTAGTGTCGTCGAAGACTTGTTTAGTGTTATATCAGGTTTTATCTGTTGTGTTTTGTTGTAAGTACGGGTGGTTACGCCACGTGCTTTTCTTGTTGGTTTGTGTCGTTGCGTTGTTTCGCAACTCGACCTTGGGGTTTCGTACAGAGATCCGGGTCGGGGCATCACAAAGATAATACAAAGTCATGAAAGTAAATTCTCACACACTGCCTCTTGAGCATAATTATGCAAACATATTCTTAAGACTTCTCCTTTGTGCATCAAAAATGTTAAAGCAGTAAACATTTGATCATGGATCGAAAGCTGAGCTATGGATCAACTCTCAGGATATTAGTCCTGTAAATTTGAAAATTTCAATAGTGTCTGCTCTTATACCAATTGTTAGGTCCCTTAATTCCGTAACAATAGCTCAGTTGATAGGCTAGAGGGGGGTGAATAGCCTATCATACCAAATTGAAAATTTCACAAAGTAATATGTTAATTTAGCATCCATTCCATATATGAGTGTAAACAGTGTTGATTTAACACAAAGTAAATATTAGCAAAGTTATGATGTAGCGGAAGTCTTATGAAGAATGCTTATGTTTCAAGATTGCTGATAGAGGGTAATCAAAAATATATCAGTAGTCATAGAACATAATAGTAAGTTTGCTGATAAAGGACAAGAATGTAGAAATTAAAGAACATAATATCAACAGACTTGCAATGGTAGATACAAGATTATTTGAACTCTAGCTAGCAGACGAATGTAACCAGTTAAGCATAAAATATAATGAACTAGGCCAAAGTTTGTAAAATAATATTTATTGAATTGAGCAGAGGTCTACCAATTTACTTGCTTATTAGATCAACCTAAGACATTCTAATCCTAGCAAACTAATGAAGGAAAGAGAAGAAAAGGGGCAGAACTATCACACCAACCACAAGAGCTTCATAGGCATATAACTCAAAAATTTATATGCAACAAAAGCTACATATACGAGGCATGACAGGATCAACGAAAACCTAGGATCTAAAGTATATGATTTTATTTCAACATCAACAAGAATGTTGAACAAGAATCAATCTTACGATCATATGCTTCGTGATCAGTACAAGCAGTGTTCTAAAAATCGCTAGGCAGACGCTAGGCGCCAGGGCAGGGCCTAGCGCCTAGAGGCCTAGTCGGAATTTAGTTGGGGCCTAGAAATCGAAGCATAATGACCAAATAAACTAAAATTAATAATCACATTAAAATAATAAATAACTGAATAAGATCAAATTTGTCACCTAAGGTGCGTTTTAGAACACTTTATTTTCGTAATAATCAAATAAAAGTAAATATGTCAAAATTTATAATGATATTTTGTAACAATTAAGTGTGTATATTTAAAGAATGGGGTTTTGAATAATAATTCTCAAAGGAAAAAAAAAAAAAAAAGAAGACAACGTCACATGAACGGCCCCACCCCCATTTAATTTGCCTTTTTCATAATTGAAAACCAATTAAGTCAAACCCCATTCCCACCTTGAGTCCTGACATTCACATACACACGCCACCCCCACTCTACTTCCTCATTTTCAATTTTCATCACACACTCCTCTGTCTTCACCCGTCCTCACTGTCTCACACAATCCGACGACACACGAAGACGGAGACGGAATCTCTCCGGCCTCTTTCTTCCACGGTAATCTCGCTCCCTCACACTCTCGCTCTTTCTCTATTTCTCACTCTTTCTTTCTCTCACACTCTCGCTCTCTCTTTCTCCTCTTTACCGGCGTTTTTCTTCTCTCTCACCAGCGTCGGTTCTTTAACCCAGTTTCTTCATCTCTCCTTTTCGAATCTGCTCTAAAGGAACACTAGTCGGCGATTAGAGACATAGAACGACTACTCGGCCGACTAGGGCGCCTAGTCGGCGATTTCATCTCCGGCGACTTTTTTGTCCGATTTGTCATTAATCGCGGCGTGGAGCTAGCGCCTACCGCCTAGACGGCGCCTAGGCGACCGCCTAGGGCGCATTTTAGAACACTAAGTACAAGAGGTTAAGAAATTTTCATAAGTTCTTCAAGTAACAAATGCTTGAAGAGCTTAAGGATTAACCATCCACCAGCCATGACATGATTTAGATCCCGTTTGGTGCAACGTTTTCAAAACACAGCATTTTTAAAATGTAACTTTTTTCTTATAAATGCGTTTGGGATATTAGTTTAAAGTGCTATTTTTTTTTCTAGCAGCTTTTAAAACATGTGTTTTGGGAAAAAGCTGGGAATTCGTGTTTTAAAACACAGTTGCATTTTGAAAACGCAGCTTTTTCTGCCGCAGCATTGAAACACATTTTTTACAAATTAGCTGCATTTTATCCCTGTATTTTGGCCAAAGTGCACGACCAAACGGGCTCTTAGTCAAACTCACGGTAGGCATTACAACAAGATGTAACCCTTCCTTTGTGACTAAGACATGGAAACTAAATGTATGCTCATCCTTTGACATCTTCTCTCTATTTCTTGCTCTTCAGTTGAAGACTATCTTCTTCCTTGATCTCTTGTTCAACAAATGTTGCTTGAGGCTCAGAGAGTAAGTCTTTCGAAGGATGAAGTGAGTATTTGATCAAGTGTTTATCTTCTACTCTTATAATTTCCAGATCACTCTTCCACACAAGAACTTCGTCTTCGTGTTTCTCTCTGTTGTTTCAACTCTGTGTATATAAGATCTTTGTGAAGGAAGGTTTCTTATATTGATAAAGAGAGTGTTGTAGTCGTTGGAGGCATTTAAGGTTCTCAACCATAAGAGTTAATGCTTTGAGTGTACTTTGGTACACTTCAAGGAATGTTGGTGAAGAATCTCCTTTGAGGATCTTTAACAAAAGATATCTAGGGAAGATCATTGGTGTTTTTGTGTAGTGTATCTTCCGTCTTGAATGATATTGATGAAGGCATGTATTGACTATCTTTTAGAATTGAGCATTTTCATCAATGAAGCAAGAAGTCCAATGGGTAATGAACGAAGGCGCGGATATCGATATTGTACCGTTTGACAAAATTGATAGGTCTTTTCATAAAATCTGAATGGATCTCCTCAAACGTCATTTGTGTCAATACGAGTATCCAACTTTTGGGCTGCGAGATTTGTAACTTTAATTGTAGGATTTCTTGAGTCATCCTTTGTATAAGCAATCTTCAAATTAGTATACTTTAATTGGCACATCAAACATTAATGTCTGGAGGTTGTCTGGTCTTCTATCACTCTGAGTAGTTTCCAATTGGCATGAGCATGGCATGTAAATATTATCCGAAGTCCTAATCTAGAGTTCTCATGGACTGTCCGATACGCAGACTATCTAGTCACTCTAACTAAGACTAAGTAATGGTTACAAGAAAATCAAATGAATAAGGGAATATGCAAACAAATATTACGTATTTGCATAGGCATATTCTCCTATGAATAACATGAAGGATAATGAAAGTGAACATGACCTTAAATATTGGCCATGTGGCTTTGCCTTGTACACAGAGAGAAACGACCGAGTTAGCTAGACATGAACCGAGTGACGGACGACAGACACAATTAGTAGTCGAGGGTCTCGAGGTCTTGGCTGTGCTAGACAAAATAGGGCGTGGCTATTTTGGGCTGAGAGAAGTGTGGTAATATGTGGGATAGTGACAATACTTGTGATCCTTTTCTAAAGGAGAGTGAGTACTTTGAAAACTCTTTATTGTAATTCCTCGTTGTTTATAGTGAATTTTTTGCTTGCTTTGGATTGGATTAAACCACGTAAATCTTTCGTTCCCTTTTGATTTATTCTGTTATATTTTCTATTTTCTTGTCATTATTTTTCCAAATCCTTGGTATTATTATATTCGACCGATCCGTTTCCACATTGAATATAGAAACTTGATATTCTTAATCCAAGAATACCCTCATTTTTATAACACTATTCTAGATATGTGTGGTTATTTCCTTTGACAAATTAATTGAACGTTTGTTTTGTCTTAATTTGCGGCTTTTAAAATACAAATTGAAAATCAGTTATCTCGAAAAAGTTTTTTTGTTCACACCATTAGAACAATGCAACCTGATGAAGGGGGTGAATTCATAAATCGTCAATTTGCATCTTTTTTAACACTTCATGGTATTCGTCATCAAGTCAAGTGTCCACACACGCCCCAACAAAACAGGGTTGTAGAGCGGTAGAATCGTCACATTGTGCAAATGGGTTTTCGCCTTATGGCACAATCCCAAGTCCCTAAAAAATATTGACTTGAGGCATTTTCCACTGCTATGTTGACAACTTTATCATCACCGGATCATCATGAGCAGAGGTTTCCCAAGTTATTGACCATATTTGCTCCACTTTTGTTAGCTGAAGCTCGGTTTGTTGAGTCATTTTTTAGGTATTTAGGCTACACACACTCCATTAATTTGTTCTTACATTGAGCTAGTCTCGTTATGCATTTGATCTTTTGCGAAAGTTTAATATGGAGTCCTGTAAACCGGCTCCAACACTCCTTGATCTTGGTTCACATCTCTTGGTAAGGGAAGGTAACCCCTTACCTGATCGAACTACGTACCGTCGCATGGTTGGGGGGTTGCAGTACCTCACATTGACATGTCCGGATCTTGCCTTTGCTATGAACCAAGTCTGCTAGTTCATGTAGGAGCCCCCTACCTCTCATCTTTAGGCCGTCAAGCGCATCCTTTGATTTGTTAAAGGAACTCTATCTCTTAGCATCCAGCTTCATTCATCATCGGACACTTCCTTAAGAGCTTTTTTGAACGTCGATTGGCCTAGAAGTCATCCTGGATGACTGACGGTCCACTATAGACGCATGCGTGTTTATTGGACCTAACTTAGTCGTGAGTTAGGCTTATACTTGCATGGTCATGTGATTTTTTGTGATAATATGTCTACTTTACATATGTCCTAAAATCCAGTCTTCCATTCTCGAACAAGGCACATAGAGATTGATTATCATTTCGTTCGGGAACTTCATCAACGTGGTTTCTGATCGCGCCAAAAATGGGCCGTGACCACGTAGGTTCCACGTAGGTGCCGCGTTGTAGTCTATCTGGATACTGGCCGTGTGTTGCTGGATCCTTCTCCGGTGATCTTTGAGTGAGGGATGGAACAGTGACCTGAGAACAAGTGAAGAGCACCGTCAGGGGAGCTGGGGGTTGCCCAGCTAAAACCCTCCGGTGTAAGAATCAATAACAAGGTGATGGAATGACCTGATTCACAGATCTTGGTCTATGAATGTAGGCTGATGATAAAGAGCAAGAGTAAGGAGTGCAAGGGTGTGTGCTGGTGATTAAGTTGTTCATCCTTTTTGAGTGAGTCCATACCTTGGTATTTATAGGCTGGCGGAGGGTGGCATCTCTTCATGGAGAGGAGACCGTGGGGAGACAATATCTGTGCAACTCTTTGTCTCCTAGTGTCTGCAGGCGGCGGCAGCTGGTTCAGGAGATCGTGGTTGTCCTTCGTACAGTGGTCCTTGTACTTTCCTGTCAGGAGGTGGGAAAGTGGAGCAGACTTTCGTACTGGCAGGACTGTGCCTTCCCTATGTCCAATAAGGGCGAGCCACGTGTACTACTTCGACCAGGCGGGGTTGAGTTGAGGTCGACTTCAAGTGCAGTCAGGTCGCTTATGCAGCGGGGTGTCGACCTGATCTTGCACAGGTCGCCTGGGGGATCCGTCAGGTCGTCGAAAAGGGGAGAGCATGCTGGGATCCGACTGCCCGATCTGGTGTAGATACCAGGTCGCTATGTCTGCGTGGCGAGCGCTACCTCGGTGCGGGCTCCAGTCGGTGACCTGGCTGTCAAGGTGTTGGCCACGTGGCGGGAGGAATGGATGAGGCCGTTCAGTAGCCCCCCTACTTCTCGAGGAGAGGATTTATCCTCGATGTGAGAAGTAAGAGAAGCGTTGCACCGAGCTGGTTGTTCCTCGCGAAGCTTCTAGATTCCAGCTCGACTGTGTACTTTCCTTGGGGAACGTGCGCATTTAATGGGTGCGGCGTCCACAGTGCGCATTTAATGGCACGTCCTTTCAAATTCAAAAACTGGCGGTTGAAGTTTCGTTTCAAAACGGCGTCGCACAAGGGTCCGCGTGTTTTCACACGGGTCGACCCAATTTTTCGGATTCTCTATATAAGCAGGAACCCACTATTCATTTTCACTTTTTACCAAACCCTCTCAAATACTCCGGTGATAGGCGATTTCCGGCGTCCCAATCCTTCTTTAAAAGCTCAGATTCCGGCTTCTTTCTTGCACTTTCCTGCCTTTTCAAGACTCTAGGTTAGTATTCCCTGAACTCTTCTCCATTTTCCCTCTGTTTTGCGCCTATTTCCTTTACCTGTTTTGGTTTCCGGCGGTTTGCCGTGTTCTGGGTTTTGGGGTTCCGGCGATTTTGAAACCGTACAAGTCTAACAGCAACGACCCTCTTCGCTGCGTACAACCAAGTCGACCAGTCCGAGTCGACCTATTCAAGGCGTAGCTTCTAGGCCGACCTGCCTTTCCTTCACAACCATTCTTCCTGTCAGTTCATCCTCCTCGTGTTCCGTCTCTGAGAACATGAGGACCAAACGAGCCAGTGAAGGCCCCATGTTTGCCAGGCCGCCAAAGGGCCGAGCCATATACATAACTGAGGACGGCGACTGGAGGATTGTCCTCCCCAGTGAGGCAAAAACCCTACTGACGACCTGGGGTGCCAACCTGGATGGCTTGGTCGTCCCTCCTGACGACCCCTATAAGGTCGAGAACATTCCTTTCGGCTCCTCGATGAGGATCATCGAGAGGTATGACGCCGCCATGCTGGGGCTCCTGTACCTATATTTTGATGACAACAGGGTCGCTGGCAAGGCCGCGGGGCCCTTCAAAGCCACCACCTCGGCCTCGGCGCCAGCGACCTCATTTCTTGACGCCAGCCATGTTTTGCGGGCACCTCGGAGCAAGAAGAGGAAGCGAGCTGATGCTGACACTGGCGCTGGGAGGCGTGCATTCCGTGATTGGATGAATAGGATGGCCCTCGCCGACCTGGATTCATGGGAATCCAAATATCCGTGCAACTTTGACGATTATCGAGGGCACCTCCCCAACCCCATTCTCAGCTTGGACACCTTGAGAGCCATGAGAAGCCGAGTTGGCTTCTATCTAAGTTTTTTCGAACTGGGTCTCCGGCTTCCATTGGACCCTTTCATCTGCGAGTTTCTGGACGTAACGTCGACCGTCCCCCTCGACCTCTCTTGGAACACTATGAGGATTCTGATCTGCTTCGCTGCGAGTACACGCATGCTAGGGTTTGAGCCGACCTTGACCCTTTTTTGCCACTACTTCCACCTCGATCGCAATAACAACCGCCTTCAAGCTAAAAGCCAGAATTACAGGGTGAAGTTGTTTTCTGATCCACCCAGCAAGGTGTCTGGCTGGGCCGACAAGGTAATTCTGGTTAAGAGCAGGCTGGGGTGGAACTTCGCGGTGCCAACAGAGGAGCCGTATACCCTGATCCATAATGCCGACCTGGATGAATACGACAGGTCGGCGAAACAAGCTTTGGAGGCTCCTTTGGGTGTCCGCGAAAATACGCAGGTTCGGTGTTATGACTGGAAGAGGATAGTCCAAGATGAACATCTTCTCGCCGTCACCGGTCTGTCCCCCCTCAAGGTTAACGGCCTGCCGCCGATGTGCACCTTTCCCCCCTTTGAGAGTTTCCCGGGGTGGATTCTCCATAAAGACCTCGTGCTTCATCGGCACTGCCCTGGCTGCCACAGGGACCCGGAGAGGGGTTGCATCCACAGTTGATTTGTTGAAAGTATATCTTTTGTTTTTTAAGTTTTCCTGTTTTACTTGCATTTCACATTCTGCTAGTATCTTTGACAGTTCTTCAATTTTGCAGATATGGAAGATGTTGATACGAGGAGGAGGAGATGCACGACCGCGCGAGCTCAAGCTAAAGCGGATAGGTCGGAGCAGCTTGGCCGATCTCGCGTTGCTGCGACCTTGGCCGGGACCCCTGGGGTGCTGCCGACCACACTCTTGCCCGCTGACAAGGGCAAGGAGAAAATGCCCAGCTCGAGGGGGGCTGATAAGCGGACCAAATCCACCTCGGATTCTGGTTCGAGGAAGAAGCTGAGGACTGAGGAGCCCACCTCGACCGCGGTGCTTGTAGGTCCTCTTGTCCTTGCTGGGCTTGAGTCCCCCGATGTGATCAACAAAGAACACCGTAATGAGCATCAGGCTGCTCCTGTTGCTGCTGCTGCTACTTCTGTTGCTGCTGCTGCTGTCTCTGTTGCTGCTGCTGCTGCTTCTGTTGTTGCTGCTGCTGCCTCAGATGCAGCTGTTGGTGCTCGAGCATCTCCTGTGAGGAGTGTTCGCAGCGCTACTAGTCACTCTCCCGAGCCGAAATTTACTCTGAGCAGCTCGGCCACCCCTCCTGTTCTTCCTCAGGTCGAGCCTGCCATGAGCCCTGATACCCTCCAGCTCGAGAGGGGAAAAAAGGTGATCCTCGACATCGCCGATGAGACCCTGGAGGAGACCTTCAACGAGTGCTCCTCCGCTCGCATGGTCGGTCTGCTTGGGATCGACCTTACTCGTGTAAGTGTTACTTGCTTGGATTTATTTTTAACTGGAATTTTCTGCCGAGCTGACCGAAGTTGTTTCTTTGTAGTTTGCTGCCGCGATCAAGGCTTACGCCAACAGGCTTGCCCAGTCTCGCAGGGATAGGCGCGAGTTCCTTGCGCGTATTGCCATGCTCGAGGAGGAGAAGCGGGAGTCTGTTGATAAGGCCGAGCACGATCGGGTACTGGCTCGCGTGGCTGAGCTCGAAGCCGCAGTTGCCTCAGCCCAGGCTGACGTCAAGACGAGTCAGGATCTAGCTGCTAGCAAGGTCGAGGAGGCGACCCGGGCTGCCGAGGAGGCTGCCCAACAGAAGGCCGAGCTTGAGGGTACTGTTGCTCAGCTGAAGGCCGATCTTGAGGGCACTGTCGCTGCCGCTGCCGCCGACCAGGCGAAGCTTCGAGCTGAGCTGAGGTCTTCCAAGGGCGAAGCTTTGACCGCTCAGGGAGAGCTCGTTAAAGTGAAGCTGAGCCTTGAGGGCAAGGTTAGCGAGCTAGAGAAGCAGCTGGCGGAGGCGAGGAAGGTGCCGAGCCTGGGAGCTGCTGTTGCCGAGTATAAGAAGACTCCATCCTATCTGGATGAGCTTTTCTCGTATTATGACAAGGGCAAGGCACAGATCTTGCGGTTTGCAGCGGCCTGCGGCACTCCTCTTCGGGATCTCATCAGGTGGGGGGAGGCCGAGTTGAAAGGAGACTTGGCTCGGCGCGGGCACGAGCTCGTGCCCTACCAGCCTGAGGAGCTGGAGTTAATTGGCAAGAAGGATGCCGAGCTAGGTCGCGAGCCCTGGGTGCCTCCCCCTGTCTTCGACAACAATGTGCCCTTCCTACTCGAGGCCATCGCTGATGGGGAGGAGGTCGACTTTGATGGTGATTTTAAAATCTCGGAATTCGAAGGCACCAAGTCGAACCAGGACGAGCACGCCCGTTCCCTCCATGAAGCTGAGAGCCGTGTTGATGCTTGAACCCCGCTGCGTCGGGTTGAATCTGGCAGCTTGTGCCGTTTAAACAATTTTTATTTTTGGCCTTCTCGGGCTTTGTACATAACTTGCATATTTTGGTGAATATACATGATTGTTTTGTTCAATTCAAGACTTAGCTTTTTGCGTTATGATTTTCTTAGTGGTGAGTTGGGCGACCTCGTCGCAGCGAGATACTTTTTTAAGACTTCGACGTGGTCTTCTTCCTCGTGGGGAAGATCAGGTCGCAATATGACTTCGACGTGGTCGAAGTATGTTATGACTTGCGATCTTCTTCCTCATGGGGAAGAGCAGGTCGCGATATGACTTCGACGTGGTCGAAGTATGTTATGACTTGCGATCTTCTTCCTCGTGGGGAAGAGCAGGTCGCAATGTGACTTCGACGTGGTCGAAGTATGTTATGACTTGCGATCTTCTTCCTCGTGGGGAAGAGCAGGTCGCAATGTGACTTCGACGTGGTCGAAGGATGTTATGACTTGCGATCTTCTTCCTCATGGGGAAGAGCAGGTCGCAATGCGACTTCGACGTGGATGAAGTGGCTCTCGAACAGGTATCATGGATGAAACATTTTGAAGAATCAAACTTTCATTGATAAGCATCTAAGTACAAACTATTACATTCAGTGATAATATTTTTTGAAGTGGTCTGCGTGCCAGGGGTTTTTGAGGGGGGTGCCATCTGGTTCGGCCAGCCGATATGTTCCTTCTCGGACTATGCCTGTGACTTCGAATGGTCCCTCCCAGTTCGGGGATAGCTTGTTTCTGTTTGCATTTCTTCCCGTGACTTCGATTTTTCGGAGTACCCAATAGCCGACGTGGAAAGCTTTAGGCTTGACCCTCTTGTCATGGTGGGCTTTGGTGAGCTGCTTGTAGTTGATCATTCTGAGCCTGGCCTCCAATCTCCTCTCTTCCAAAAGGTCGAGGTCTATCTTTCGAGCTGTGACATTGCTGAGCTCGTCAAACTGGCTAACCCTTATGGTCGGCAGGGTCATCTCTACCGGTGTCATGGCTTCTGATCCGTACGCCAATGTGAATGGGGTCTCCCCAGTTGGGCCTCGCACTGATGTGCGAATACTCCATAATACCATGGGCAGCTCGTCAAGTCATCTACCCTTCTTTTCGTCCAAGTTCCTTTTCAATGCGTGTAGAATCTTCTTGTTTCCTGCTTCGGCCTGGCCGTTACCCTGGGGGTGAGCAACCGAGGACTGCCAATGTTTTACGTTCATCAACTCGCACTTTTTGGTGAATTTGGTTGAGAATTGGGTGCCGTGATCGGACACAATGACTCGGGGGAGCCCAAATCGACACCAAACTTGATCATGAATAAAGCTTATGGCCTTCTCCTCGGTTATGGCAGCTAAGGGTTTTGCCTCGACCCACTTGGTGAAGTAATCCACGGCTACGATCGTATTCACAGCTTCCTCTAGCCTTCGGAAAGGGCCTATGAGGTCGACTCCCACATGTCGAAGGGCCATGCCGCAACCACTGGGTTTGCTGGATCGACGGTAGTCCAGGGATGTCTCGCAAACCTTTGGCACTTGTCGCATCTTCGAACATAGGATTCAAGATCCCTTCGCAGCGTTGGCCGAGTAGCCTTGGAAAATAATCTTGTCGGCCAAAGTCCTCGCACTGGGTGTCCACCACACACCCTCGTGCACTTCGCGAGGTGTCTTCGACTGTCTCGTGTCGGACGCAATGGGCAAAGGGCTTTGTGAACGACCTTCTGTACAGTACTCTGGCTATTACCGTATACTGTGCTGCTCTCTTTCTCAACATCTGGGCCAGGTTTTTATCCGCGGGCTGGGTTCCTTGTTCGATGTATTCTTGTATTTCGTCGATCCAACACCTTTTCGTGGGCTGAACGGGCATGACTTTTTCTTTGCACACCGAAGGAGAGTCGAGGAATTCCACCTGGACTCGGGGGAGGTCGCCTATCTCCGAGGACGCGACCTTAGAGAGAAAATCAGCCCGCGTGTTCTCCGTTCCGTCGACCTGCTCCAGCTCCCAATATTCAAATTTGTCCAGTAGGCTCCGGGCCAGCTCGCAATACTTGGTCAAGGTGGGGTGGTTAGCCCCGTATTCCCCCCAAACCTGCTTCACGACGAGCTGGGAGTCGCTGAAGATGACGACCTGAGTGGCTACCAATTCCAATGCGAGCTCCATTCCCGCTATCAGAGCCTCGTATTCCGCCTGATTATTTGACGCGGGGAACTTGAACCTTAGTGCCTTGCTGATTTCTTCCCCTGCTGGAGGTCGTAAGGATAGTCCTGCCCCACTGCCCGACTTGCTCGAGGAGCCGTCGACGTGGAGCGTCCAGTACTGTTCAGGTCGCGGTTGTGCGGAGCTCGCGGCCTTTCTTTTCTTGGGCCCGTGGGAGACGACGTCGAAGCACTCGCCTGTGGTTTCGCGTCGGCTTTCGGCCTTTACAAATGAGGTTTCCGCGATGAAATCTGCGAGCACTTGGGCCCTGTTAGCTTTGCGCAGCTCGTAGGTAATGTCGTAAGCAGAGAGCTCTACCGCCCACTTCATCATCCTTCCCGCCACGTCGGGCTTGTGTAGAATCCGCTCGAGGGGAGGTCGTTGTATACCACTATGGCGTGGGCTTGAAAATAGTAGGCCGCTTCCTTTCGGCCACAATCGCGCGCACCACCTTCTCTACGTTCGGATATCTCGTCTCCACATCGGTTAGCGCATGTGAGACATAGTAAACTGGCTTTTGGACCGAACCTTCTTCCCTTAGCAACACTGCGGCCACTGCGGTATCGGAAGCTGCGAGGTATACAAACAAGGTTTCTCCTTGTACCGGGCTGGAGAGTAGGGGCGGGCTGCCAAGATACTCTTTCAGCTCGGCGAAGGCCTTGTCGCACTCTTCATTCCAAGCGAATCCCTTGCTGCCCCTCAGGGTTTTGAAAAATGGCAAGCTTTTCTCTGCAGACTTCGCGATGAACCTTCCCAGCGCAGTGATCCGTCCGTTCAGACGCTGAACCTCTCTGACCGAGCTGGGTGCCTTCATGTCGACCAGGGCTTGAATTTTCTCGGGGTTTGCTTCTATTCCCCGTTCGTTCACCATGTAGCCCAGGAACTTCCCCGCTTTTACCCCGAACGCACACTTCGCCGGGTTCAGTTTCATCTTGTTCCTTCTGAGGTTTTCAAAAGTTTCCTTCAAATCTTCGATGTGGTTAGCCTGTTTGGTCTTGATGACCATATCATCGATGTAGGCTTCCACGTTTCTCCCGAGCTGGTCCCCAAACACACTATTCACCATACGCTGGTAAGTGGCCCCTGCATTTTTAAGCCCGAAGGGCATCATGTTGTAGCAGTAGATCGCTCCTGCTACTCTGAAGGCCGTAAGCTCCTGGTCGGCCAACCACATGCGTATCTGGTGGTAGCCCGAATAGGCGTCGACGAAGCTAAGGATCTTGTGGCCCGCTATTGCGTCCACCAACTGATCTATCCTTGGCAACGGGTACCAGTCTTTGGGGCATACTTTGTTTAGGTCGGTGAAATCCACACACATTCTCCACTTCCCACTGGTCTTCTTGACCATCACAACGTTTGCTATCCAGGTCGGGTAGAAGACCTCCTTGATTATCCTCGCCTTGAGCAGCTTGTCGACCTCTTCTTTTATCGCCGCTTGTTTTTTGGGAGAGAAAACTCGCGGTCGTTGTTGGACGGGCGTTACACTTGGGTCGACGTTTAATTTGTGGACCGCGACCTCCTCACTGATCCCTTCCATGTCTTCGGCGGTCCATGCAAATACGTCCGTGTTTTCTCTGAGAAAAGCAATGATAGCTTCCCTCTCCTGCTCGTCAATCTCCAGCCCGACCTTTATCTTTTGCTCTGGGAAGTCGTAGTTAATGACTACTTCATCGAAGTCTTCGTGGGGCTGAATGTTTGGCTGATCTCTGCTATCCAGGCTTTCTATAGTAACGATCTTTTCAGGCGACCTTCCCTTCCCGACACGACCGTTTGAGTCGACATGCTCAATGCCGAGGTTGGGCACATCGGGCATGTCGTCGCCTATGCTTTCGTCCGGGTGTGGGTCAGCCTCTTTTCCTTTTCTTTTGACAGCGACCAGGTTTGATTCGGCATGCTCGGCACCCTTGACGGGCTCGCCTTGCGTGTCGTCGCCTGTGCTATTGTCAAATTGCGAGTTGGGGGAGCCAACTCGCGCTAATTGCTATGCCTGTTCAGTTGGGCTTGATCCCTTTCCCCCATCAACCTCTTCGGAAATGGTGACCGACCTGGCTCTTTTACCGAGGTGACCTTCCCTTGCATCCTCGGCATCTGCCACGACTATCGTCATTTTTCCCTTGCCTTTCCTTTGGGCTTCCTCACCCTCTTTTCGTCAGCGATGATTCGGGTGCTCCTCGGATCGTTCTTCACTTCCCCAATCCCGCTGTCGGTGGGGAACTTGACCCTCTGATGCGCTGGGGAGATTACCATATCGAACTTTGTCTGGGCGGGGAGGCCCAGGATAGCGTTATAAGGAGAGGGGATGTCGAGGACTAGGAAGGTTACTGTCTCGGAGCGGGTGTTGTTTTCTGTGCCGAGGGTGACCTTCAGGTCGACTGTACCCTTGACGGCGACCTTGTGCCCTGTAAAACCTTCGAGCTTGACACTGCTTAGAGTTAAGTGCGAGCTCCCAAACCGAGTGCTGAAAGCACTTGTAGTATAGAATGTCCTTCCCGCTCCGTGTCAATTAATACCCTTTTACTCTTCCTCGTCCTATTTTCGCCTCCACGGTCGAGGTTGTCCTTTTTTGTTGTTAGGCTGCGAGCTCGCTAGAGTGGAAGGTGATCCCACTCTCCCCCCAGACGCGAGGTGGACTGACAACGTGGTTGAGGCTATTGTTGGTGTTTTTCAACTTGGTGATACTTGACCATTCCTCCGTAATCATGTTGATCAGGATCTCATCCTCCTCGGCATTGTTCCTTGGGGCCTCCCTCGGCCTTCTCCTATTGTTCCCATCTCTCTGCTCGTACCTCCTGAGCTCTCCTCTATCGATCAGCCTTTGAATGTCCTTCTTGAGTTGGATACAATCCTCGGTTGTGTGTCCAATGTCCTTGTAGTAGGCACATCGCTTGTTTGGGTCGCGCGGGAATGGGGATTCTCTCAGGGGTGCAAGTCGGCGAATCCTGTTCTCCTGTAGGAGCACATTCATGATTTGCGCCCTGCTCGCATTCAGGGGGGTATAAAACTCCCTCTTCTGATATTTGCCCCTGCCTCTGTTCTTGTCGTGGTCGCCATTTCTGTGTTTCTGCTCCCCAGCTTTTTCCTCGGATTTCGACTTCGAGGCTCCCGAGGGTTTTTGGCTGTCCTTTTCTTGTTCTTCCAGGGTCTTTTCGACGTTCCCTATCCTTTGGGCTGCCGTGTACATCTCGGCACTGTTGACCGGGGGTCGCATCCCGATCTCGGATAAGAGTCTGGCTGACCGAAGCCCAGCTTGAAAGAAGGCCATCACGGTTTTATTCGGGACGCTTCGACGACCTTGAACCTTTCCAGGTAGCTCTCTAGGGATTCGCCAACTCGCTGCTTGATTCCGCACAGGTCGCTCTCGCTTTTGGGGAGCTCGCCGGCGGATGAATACTTTTCCAGGAAGACCCTTTTCAGGTCGTGCCAGTCCCTGATTGAATCCTCTTCAAGCTCCTCGAACCACTTAAGGACCACCTCCCGAACGTGCTCACAAAACTATACACCACAAGTCCGGCTCCCGGTACATACTCCCATCTTCGCTCGAGCTCGAGACGTGGCTACGAGCATTCGTATTTCCTCGTAATTCTTCGGGAGGGTAACTTGAGACGGTGATCCGCGGGGTGTCCCTGATCCTCTTGCAAAAGGCAGTGGTCACATTTCTTGACAGTTTGTCGAATTTCCCCCTCTCGAGGGCCTCCAGTCGCTCCTTTACCTTACGTAACACCCCTTCTTCCGCATCCTCGCCTCTTTCCTTCCTCTTGGATCGGCGGTCGTGGCCGACCTGTGATAGCGGTGGGACGAAGCGCTGCGGAAGTGTCACTCTGCGAGGCCTCGTGCTTCGACCTGCGGCCACGAGGTGACTCCCGTCTTCTTGACCGAGCCTCGCTGGCTTCAACGCGGAGCGACCTGCATGACTTGGCCGGGCTGGGATTTTTTACTCTTGGCCCCAGCCGAGTGTGCACACTCCCTTTCGGTTCCTCTACCGTCTTTCCCAGACGCTCTTTGATACTAGGCCTCTGCTTGTCCTCGACTCTTTCTCCGAGCCGGTGCTTCACGCTTAATCTCTGTACGTCAACTCGGGATCCCTTGCTATAATCACCCATTCTCAAACCTCCAGCTTCCTTCCCCGCAGTTCGGCCATCTTGGTGGCCTTCCTGCCGGGGTCGAACATTCAGGTCGAATTCACAGGTTGCATGATCTGTGACCTTGCGAGACAGTTCGTACTCGCGCAATTCGAGCTCTCTTCATTTTTCCAAGTAGGCCTTTTCACGGCGTACGTGTTCCAGCTCTGCTAAGTCTCTCTCGTGTGGCATGAGAGGTTGCTTTTCCCCCAATATCAGCAGGTCGTCTTTGTCGCTGCCGTCCTCATCATCCGAGGTAGTGGGGGTAGCCGTTTTTCCACTTCGTTCAGGCCTGGCTCGCCTTTTCTCCTTCGCGGCCTGCAACTTGCCAGTTAGCTTCTTCTTCATCGCCCGGGCTACTTTCTTAGCTCGGATGTTCTCATGCAATGGCAGCCAGTGAGCTCCCATACGCGAGGCTCGGCGGCTCGCCGCTTCGGCTTGGCCGGGTGCGCTGTGGCGCCACTGAGGCTGTTGTTGGAGGGGCTTGCTTTGACACTTGTTTCGAAGTCGTCATTCGTCGTTCACTTGTTCACACTGGAATCGTAAGGATTGAAGAGAATGTCCCGGCAACGGAACCAAACTGATCGCGCCAAAAATGGGCCGTGACCACGTAGGTTCCACGTAGGTGCCGCGTTGTAGTCTATCCGGATGCGGCCGTGTGTTCTTTGGATCCTTCTCCGGTGATCTTTGAGTGAGGGATGGAACAGTGACACGAGAACAAGTGAAGAGCACGGTAGGGGAGCCGGGGTTGCCCGGCTAAAACCCTCCGGTGTAAGAATCGTAACAAGGTGATGGAATGACTGATTCACGGATCTTGGTCGTGAATGTAGGCTAATGATAAAGAGCAAGAGTAAGGAGTGCAAGGGTGTGTGCTGGTGATTAAGTTGTTCATCCTTTTTTAGTGAGTCCATACCTTGGTATTTATAGGCTGGCGGAGGGTGGCATCTCTTCATGGAGAGGAGACCGTGGGGAGACAATATCTGTGCAACTCTTTGTCTCCTAGTGTCTGCAGGCGGCGGCAGCTGGTTCAGGAGATCGTGGTTGTCCTTCGTACGGTGGTCCTTGTACTTTCCTGTCAGGAGGTGGGAAAGTGTAGCAGACTTCCGTACTGGCAGGACTGTGCCTTCCCTATGTCCAATAAGGGCGAGCCACGTGTACTACTTCGACCAGGCGGGGTTGAGTTGAGGTCGGCTTCAAGTGCAGTCAGGTCGCTTGTGCAGCGGGGTGTCGACCTGATCTTGCACAGGTCGCCTAGGGGATCCGTCAGGTCATCGAAAAGGGGAGAGCATGCTGGGATCGCCCGATCTGGTGTAGATACCGTGTCGTCGTGTTCTGCGTGGCGAGCGCTACCTTGGTGCGGGCTCCGTCGGTGACTGGCTGTCGAGGTGTTGGCCACGTGGCGGGAGGAATGGATGAGGCCGTTCAGTTTCATATGTCTGACTTATGTTTCAACAAATGATCAGTTGGCAGACATCTTTACAAAGTCCCTTGCTCAACCTTGATTTTGTTTGCTCTCCGACAAGCTACAGCTTCACCCAGTTCCATTTCTCTTGGGGGGGGGGGAGGTAAAAATGTGTGACATACATCCATGCCGCTGTTGATTACAACAGTTCATTCTTTGGTCAAAGATAATGTTGTTACTTTGTATAGTTTACTTAGGAAAGTGTATAGTCTAATTCATTGCATCCTAGGCAGTTTCCTTGTGTATATATCTCTGAATATAGTAGACATAAACAAGTGGTGTAGTTCTCTCTCGGTATCTCCTCTCTCTCTCTCTCTCTCTCTCTCTCTCTCTCTCTCTCTCTCTCTCTCTCTCTCTCTCATATTCTATTCCTTTTCTTCAACATTTTATATTCTGCTCATTCATTCCCTTCATTCCACATTTTATTACTCAGCTTTTTGTGTTCTAAATTTCTTGTTGGTCTGTTCTTCATCGTTCAGTAAGCAATTGAGATATTAAACGAACAGATGGTAGTCTCACCACTGGGTTGAATGTTTCATCGTAGTCGACGCCCTCGTGTTAGGTGTTGGGTATAACCCTGAGTACAAGGCAGTCTAGTCATTCTGGACTGGTGTTGGTGGGCCGAATTTAAGTTGAGTTTTATTGGCAGCAAAATTGATAGTGGTACTGAGTGAAAGGTTCGTGAATTCTCAGTGGAGGGCCTCCTTCTGAAGCAATTAGAGGTCTTTGATGGAGGTAGTTTCATGAGTTTTGGGTGGTAATGAACTTCTTGTATGAGGCACCTAACCCTCCAAAAAACAAATTTTAGAGTACGATAGGAGACAAATTCGCTAGCCATAGCAAGTGCATTGACAAAGGTTTTGGCCCGAGAAGTTAATCACGAACTAACATATCAAGAGTTTTGTTTAAGTTGTTAGGTTCATCTTGAAATTTTTAATGTGTATATCTCAAGACACTCCAAACAGTTTGGCTAGCAACTCCCAAGCATCCTTAAGAATGATTTTAACGGACCAAAAACAAAGACGAGACAGTTAACCTTAAGAATGATTTTAACGGACCAAAAACAAAGACAATAAAGAAAAGAAAAGAAAATTGAAAACAAAAAAATGCACATTTAGAGTCGAAGAGATGAGAGCCTAATATGATTTGGGGTCTTGCTTTTACTCGCATATATAAACTGATTTAAATTCTATGTACAAGATTGCCAAGATCTTCAAATACATGCTTTGGTCAACACAATCAATCAAGATCATCCTAATTGATCTCCCTAATCCATTGTATAGTTTACACAATATGGAAAATAAATCACAAAACAATCCTAAGCAAATGCACGGAGAAAATAAACTATAAAGATAGCGAGTGCTAGGCCACGGATCTACCAACATATCTCGAACCCGAAAATGTCCACCTACACGGCGGACATGATGTGTTTCTAAAGAGCCATTCATCAAGACACCGCAAGAAGTCATACATATTGAATTAGTTAATATCGTAAACTTTTTATAAAATAAAAATGAAATTAGGCTAGAATTCGTACCTTTTGATGAAATTTATGTTTGCATGGGAGACTCCTAATACTTTCTCCCAGTGGAGTCTCTAAACGCATCACACGTCTTCTAAGCCCTCGACTGTTCATGCCAAAAATAGGAGTTAAAAATAAATCCTTTGAGCTATGTTTATTTTATCTCATAGGAATAGAAAGAAAATAAAATATGAAAGTGGTACCGTACTACGGATGAGAATCCATCAATCCACGCGATACCTAAAAGGCGCCATCGGATTTCGTTTGCTACCACATGGAGTAGCATAGTCGAAAGTAAAACCGAATCATTGAGTCGTACGCATATGTGAATATCTCTCGGGACCTTTTCATGCCTTACATTGATCAAACCTATGATCAAACAGCGCACTCCCGCAAAGAAAGCACGAAAATAAAAATAAAAAAATTAGTGTATTACAAAATTTCAGCGCAAATTGGAATATCTAATATAGTTTCCTTTCTTTTCAACACTAAAAATTAGAAAATACAAAGCCTTATGAAACTCCCAACTTTGAAATTGTAAAACTCATAAAAAGAGCATTTATGTGTCATGCATCGATATTACCTTCATTTGATTAAAAGAACATAAGAAATAAAAATGATAAAATTGATCTTACCAAGAAAAGTTAGTACAAGGTAGAAGCTAAGCCTCCCCTTTATACTGGGTTGAATATGCCGAGCAAAAATTGCCCTCGGGCCAACAACATGGAGTACATATGTGAGCTCTATCAGCATAGCACCAAAAAGTGCTATCGATGAAAAGCACAAAAACCTAGATATGGCCTTGCCATCAAAATGCGCTGATGTGATCGTAGATATGTTGACTGAAAATAAAATGGAATGAGAAAATAGTGTTAAAGCAAAATGACGAATTGCAAATAAATGAGCTCTTATAATTTCTCTTTCGCCCCATTTAAACCTCACTCCTCCTTCACCCCTCAATCAAAAACACACATACATACATGCAAACAAACTACTCCCTTTGTCTCTAAATGATGCCACATTTCAGATTTCTTTGTCTACAAGTCAAGCACATCTACGATTGATTGTAGTAATCAAATGATGCATTTAGCGATGAAAGGAGTAATAATAGTAATATGTAATAAATAAATAGATAAAGAAAAACCACATTGACTACTAACATGACGTGTAAATCATATTTTTTGATTTAGTGTAGTTTTGTCTCATTGTTTTTCACTAGTCTGAAGCTTTAAGTGCCAGTTTTAACTAAATGGAAACTTAAATTAAGGATTAATTAATAATTCACTCCTTAAACTTGTTAGTTTTTCAATGGTTTCGAACACATTACTCTTTGGCTTCCCCACCGATAACCGGTTCGAACTTTACTAGTATTCTCTCCCCCTCCTCCCAATCAAACCCATCCATCGTCATTACATCCACTAACACTAAAGTTTGAAATAAAACCACAAGCTCGAGCTTGTAATATCATACAAAAGAAAAGCTTACTAACAATTGCTCATTGGATAAAACTGATTGGGAAATCAAAATCCTCTAACATGGTGCAACATAAATTCATAGGAAAAGATGTGTATTTAAGTGCAAGGTCAAGATTCATCGTGGACAAATTGCAATACAAAAAGGAAACATAGACAATAACTACTACTAGACGATAAAGTTCTTTCCTTTGCGGAATGGGTCCAAAAATATTTGGCGCTAGATGTTTAACGTGTGTAAGTTTTGGCCAAAAGTGTTCACTAATGAAATGACACGGATTGACCTATTGAATCGTTTTATCCAAAGTAGGTTAGAGTTTGCCACAAAATTCACTAGTCGACCAAGATAGTATAGGAGTCGAGCCATTTATCTTTAATTGGTGAGTGAAAGAAAACAACTAACAATGCACACATCATGTGTGATATTGTTTACCCTTTAATGTATTCAAAAAGTTAGCAATATTAAATTTATTTTATTTTTTGATAACTTTCCGTCCCAAAATGAATGTCAATTTTGTACATGATCATGAATAAAATGGAAACTCATTTTGAAAAGGAGGAGTAAAATATTAGAAATTATTTATTTTACTAGTATTCTCTCCCCCTCTCCTCCCAATCAAACCCATCCATCGTCATTACATAGACTAATCTGTTCTCACATTATTTGACCCATCAAATTCTCCTATTTCTGTAATATCCATTCCCAACAAATTTCAAGCTTTGACCTGATCTCAATATTAAAAAGAAAGACAAATGATATTACGAGCTCGAGCTTGTCTATTATTACAAGCTTTAGTGTTAGTGTCGTTGGATGGTTAAACGTTGTTAACTTGTTGATGATTTGGAATATTCATGTCATTACTTATAAAATGGCAAATTTGATGTAACGGTGTAGAAATCTAATTAGATTTAATCTAACGGCTCTAACGCTAAAGTTTGTAATAAAACCACAAGCTCGAGCTCGTAATATCATACAAAAGAAAAGCTTACTAACCATTGCTCACTGGATAAAACTGATTGGGAAATCAAAATCCTCGAACATTGTGCAAAATAAATAGATGTGTATTTGAGTGCAAGGTCAAGATTCGTCGTAGACAAATTGCAATACAAAAAAGAAAACATAGACAATAACTACTACTAGACGATAAAGTTCTTTCCTTCGCGGAATGGGTCCAAAAATATTTGGCGCTAGATGTTTAACGTGTGCAAGTTTTGGCCAAAAGTGTTAAATGACACGGATTGACCTATTGAATCGTTTTATCCAAAGTAGGTCAGAGTTTGCCACAAAATTCACTAGTCGACCAAGATAGTATAGGAGTCGAGCCATTTATCTTTAATTGGTGGTGAGTGAAAGAAAACAACTAACAATGCACACATCATGTGTGATATTGTTTACCCTTTAATGCATTCAAAAAGTTAGCAATATTAACTTTATTTTATTTTTTTGATAACATTCCGTCCCAAAATGAATGTCAATTTTGTACATGATCATGAATAAAATGGAAACTCATTTTGAAAAGGAGGGAGTAAAATATTAGAAATAGAGTTCTTCGTGCAATATTTATGTGTCTATATATATATATATATATATATATATATATTTTATATTTATTGGGTGAAGTTTGTTGTTGGAATCCTTCGGGTTTCAGATAGGAATCCTCTTAGGTTTGAGATTGATGTTAGCCTCTTTAGGTTTAGGATTAGAATTCTCTTCATTTTAGGATGGTTTAAATAATATTTTGGTCCCTCAAATTGTCTTTTTTTTGGTCCCAATTCTAATTTTTTATTCCTTATGCCCCACTTATTGTTTTTCTTGGTCAATTTGCCCGTTCACACAGTTATGGTTAGCTTCTCCGTTAATTTTCTCTTCAAAATGATGAAAAATGCCCTCACCAACCCCTTTTGATTTATTTAAAAATAAAAAATAAAAAAATTGCTTGTTGGGTCAATAGTATGCTGAAGGAACTTAAGTGGAAACTCCATTTAAGAAGTCAAGTCAAAATAATCTTCTTCTCTTTCATTTTTGTTTTGATTTTTTCACTCTTTCTACAAACTAGGACCTTCTTGGCTTTGTCTTCTTACGCAATAAAACAGCCTTAGTCCTGGAAAGTACTAGTCCTATTTATCCACCTCTCTTTGTCTTTGTCACCCGAGCCTAATGAAGATGACCTTTCTCAAAGCCGCCTTAACAAATCAGGGGAAAACGCAGGAGGAATGGTCCTGTACCAGACATGGGAAATCAGAATTAGGGGAAGAAGCCAGATGAGTGGCCATCACCGCCACAATGTCCACGGTGGCCACCAAAGTCCACCGCGGACGGACTCCAGGAGTGCACCTCTCTCTCTCTCTCTCTCTCTCTCTCTCTCTCTCTCCCCTCCTCCCCATTCAAAAAAATGGAAACTTTTCTTGGAAAGCTTTCTTGACTTTGATTCTTTCACCACTGCCAAAAATTTAATATTTCTTCAACCTGTCTCACTCGTTCACAATTTATTACCACTGTTTCTGCTCCATGAAATTTGCAGCCCCACTTCTCAATCATTTTCAAAAAATCATATTTCGCTCTGCTTTTTGAGCCTTGGCAAAGCTACAACAATTAATTATCTCACTCTCGATGTCTTCGACCTCTCTTCTTATGTCACCTTCTTCTCAACAAGATCCTGTTTGGGAATCAACTTAATCGGCTTTTTTGTAGAGTTTCCACATAATTGCAAGCTATTCAAGTTAAGTGGCTGGAGCAGCGCCGGAGATTGTACGGTAATAGGGGATATAATAAATCTTGGAGTTTTGATTTTCTTTACTGGAGAACAAACTGAAAGTATCAGAGATGTGTTAGAGAGTCAGGTTAACAGTTTGGTTATAATTAAGCTGGGGTGTGTTCTACTAGTTCTGGAACGTGACCTACCGATACAAAGTCACAACTTGACTAACCGACACAAAGCCACAAAGTCGGCAATGGAAAGATATTGATTAGATGTTTTCTAGTTTTGTCCTAACTTAGAGTCTATTACTGTTTTAGAGTTGTGTCCTAAGTAAGAATCTATTTCTTGTTTACCTTGTGAGTCAATGTGAGGGTTGATTTTATTTGTAACTGGTTGGGCATGATTGGGCATGATTGCCATCTATGCTTCAGCTTGAGCACACACGAACCGGAACACTTGTCAACTTGTTCGGGCTTGACTCATTACGAAGCTTGTTCGATTTTGGCTTGCTTGAAAATGAGCTGAACTCAAGCACACACACATACATATATGCAATACACAACTAAAAGTACGTGAAAATATATACCGTATTATTATAACTCTTTAATAACTCTGCAGAACCTCCTTTCTAATCCACTATTTATAGCTTGGGGAGGTGTGCTTGTTCTTCCTTTAATTGGCTAAGTTTAATGGATTGCTGCTATGATTGGACTTGGAATTCAATGATGATTTTGATTTCGAATTTGTAATAGAATTATTTTATCCAATAAATAGTTGATGTATAATGTGATATTATTTTTTTATGGCTAAGTTAGTGGATGGAAAAGTAATTCAGTCAAATAAAAAATAAGCTAGCTACATGTAACTAAAAATTGTATCTATCATTTCCCTCTAAGAATATTTTTAGTAACTAGAAATGGAATTAAGTGGGGCAGAAGGATTTGAAAAATCATAGCGGTACGAGAATGGGATTGCCTTTAATTACCCACCACGGGAATGGGAATGAAAAATTATAATAGGGTGGGAATGGGAAAAGCAAATGCAATATCATCACGTCCCATTGCCATAATTAGGTCCACCAACATCATAGCTTGTTATGAGCCATTTAACTCCAATGTCTCCTACGTTAACTCCAATCTTCACAATTGTCAGTACTTTCATCAATTTTAGTTCTAGATGCTTGTTTTCTCCCTTTCTTTGCCTTCGTCTTCCTTCGTGTTATATTTGATTTTCAACATTTGGCAAGACACATTGACGTTTTCTATTTGATTCAATCTATGCCTAGGGTTTGGTTTAATTAATAAGCACTTGTTGCTTATTTTATAGGTCGATTTCAATTCTGTGTTTCATTTGTTCTTGATTTTTCACTCTCAGTTCGAAATCCCAATAGAAATCCATGTTCAAATGACTCAATTTAGCACTTTCTTGAGCCGAGCAAAGCATTATCAAAGAGTTCACGAGCCGACATGGAAGAGTAAAATTTAGGCTCCTCACTAAAGAGCTCAAGTCTTGATCGAAAATGAAAGGCCAAGCTCGAACCCTCCAAAAGCTCGGCTTGGTTCGGTTCGTTTGCAGCCCCACTTGAGTTGAGGGTAATGTTAGGAGAGTTTGAATCTGTTTTTAGGATTGGAATCCACTTAGGTTTAGGATTTGATGTTAGCCTTCGGAATCCTCTTCAATTTAGGGTTGACGTTAGCGTGTATATATCTATATATGTCGTAGCCTGTTCAGGTTTATGGACAGCGATAAGTAGTTAGTACTATTTCCATTCTCTCTCTCTCTCTCTCTCTCTCTCTCTCTCTCTCTCTCTCTCTCTCCCCTCTCTCCCTCTTCGGTAGAGCCATTTGATAGCCATGATTAAGGCCGGATAGGATTAATAAGATAAATTGTCAAATGTTTGGTACGCAATAGGTTGGGACTAATACCGAAGCTATCGGATAAAATCCTTATCCTCTCACTTATAATACCAAAGAAGAGGGTGGTATTATTAGCACCCTCACTAAAAACAGGTGACTAACATTTTTAATTCCAAAACTACCCTCGATATATAAGTGAGGACTAATAGCGAGGGCACCAATAACACCGGGATTAATAATACGCTTATTCCTCCCAACTACCAAACAAGCCCATTGTGTGTTGATTGAAAAGAGTTATCTTGCAAATTTAAGATTTTTAGAGTAAGATGGGTTGAAAAGAGACTAAGTAGGGGAGACTCCAAAGAGACCCCAAGTCATTCCTCCGCTTTTATATAATAGTATAGGTAAACCACTTGGATGCTTTATCAAAGTACTCTTAGCCATAGTTGTCAAAACGAGATACGTATGGTGTATCGAAATTCTATCTCTATGATACGTATCGGGATATTCAATGCATCGTAAGATACGATATATGTGTGTGTAATATATATATATATAATAACTTAAGCAATAATTAATAAAAATATATTATCCAATGATTAAGTTTAAACTTAAAATTGTAACTTGTTATTAAGAATCCAAAAAATCTTCTTCAAGTAAGTATCCAAAAAGCCAAGCAACTATAGGTAATAAACTCAATTTCAATTTTGTCTTCACTCTTCAAAGATATTTGGACTCAATTATTACCTATGTTGCACGGACACGCCTCAAAGCCGGTATCGCGTGTCGGATACGTGTCGGACACGGTATGATTGAGAAATCGTGGTGGGTGAAGTATATTGGGTGGGTTTTGGGACACGGAACAGGACATACCCGAAATTGGATACATATCACTTACCGATTTGCCTTATACGATCGATTCTTTGTATGTGGATTGCTTCTCAAAATGAACCCTAGAAAATTTGTATAAAAAAATAGGTGTATTAAGAGGAAAATGTGGTGTTAATAGTAACCCTAAAAGAAATATATATATAGAGAGAGTAGAGGACAGGGGCATTAGGTGGGTGTGTGTGGTCCTATCCATCATTCCCATTTCAAAGGTGTTAAATGTCACCCCAAATGGCATTAGCTCACAGGTATCAAACCAAATTTTGATATCTGTTAATACTATTTTTAAACCAACTCAATCAATTATATTATATGTAAAAAATTTAAAATATATTACGTTATTCTATAAATTATTTTATAATATAAACCAACTAGATTTTATTTTTATAAATGATACTATCTCTATATCAAATTGGGTCTCATATTCCTATTTAAGACGTCCTAAAATAATATATATAATATATGATTCATATCAACAAAATTTTAAATTATTTATTCAAAATTGATGCTTATGTTTTTTGATATTTGAGTAAATTTCTTTTCAAACTGATTGTATATAAAAATATGTAAATATAGTATACAACTAAACATTTTCTAATCATTGAATGATCTCCAAAATTATTTCAAAAATATAATTATATTCAATTCTTAAACAATTCTCGTTTGTTCAAAAAAATGTTATATTTCTTCAATATGTCCCAAAGTAAATATTTTATTTTAATTTCGTAAATTTTTTAATATTTGTCTAAAATATCTTTACAAAGTACAAGATGAAAAAAGAGATAAAGAAACCCAATAATATGATATCATCAAAGGATACTTAAAAATTAAAAAATGTATAGAAACAAAAATACATGTATTGACCACCAATAAAAATACTTATTTTGAAACGAAAATATTATAATAAACACCAATTCGCATATATTGACAACACTTAACTTTTATCGACATTAAGTCAAAAACTTCTACATTCAATAATGATAATTGTTTTCAAAAATATTTTAAAATGTATCAATTAAACACAAAAGTTAAATTGCATCTGTGCATTACTGGGCTCTATAACTAGTTTATTTTTTATTTTTGATTCATTTTATTGATACTTTATAGATTATCAATTATTTAAAGTATGACGGTTGTTTTAATTAATTATTTTTTTAAAATATATATTTTTAATTTATAGTCGTTATTTGTCATGTGATATAAACCAAAATAAATTATGAATTAATGATAATTCACTCGTTTCATAGATATTAATTAATTTTTACAAATATAGGATGAAATATCCCCTACAAATATCTTATCAAAATATCTCCTACAAATA